>JARIHP010000051.1:0-434354 GCA_029282125.1 Mycena amicta
TGCGTCAAAGGTCAAGGGCTAATCTCGTTGACTGAGAGAAGGAGATACCATCGTCGATGTCGTACACTGTAGTCAAGGTAAGTGGATGATCCAAAGAAAAGTTTGAGAGACTCACGGTGCCGCTGAGGATCCAATAGGTCGTAAACTGCCCCGGCATTCAACAATAACTCGCAAATATGCGCGTTCCGACTTACTAACCAGGGGACCGCGCAAGCCCTACGGATGTCGTGAGCGTGATTCTGGCGCAAAAAGGGGAATACACGCATCGCAGTACTGCGTTGAGAGATGCGAATGGTACCAGAAGGTTCCTGCTTGGTGAGGTACGGAGAAGTCGTAGAGGAACGAGTGATTGGCAGCAATAGGACATTCTATGAAACTTGTGAGTTTGACACCGAAAAGAATGAAGAGACTCACGGGTGACAAAAGCGACTCCGTCGTCATAACTGCAAGCTCAATGAGAGCGTTAAGCGAAGAACAGTCGATGAGAGCGTACCTGGTCTTATGTTGGAACAGACCTTGTGAAGAATTTGAATCTTGACCGAGAGGACCCAGATTGAAACGTACCATGCCAGTGGATAGTCGTCGACCGCAGCATCGAGGCGTCCGTTAACTTGTCCTAGAAAAATACATTAGCGTCGACCCGATTATTAATGGTCCCCAACAACCTCAACGTTGAGCAGAAACGTTCCACCCTTTATTCCCTTGATCAGGGTCCCGGGAAACGTTCCACCAGCCAATACCGTTCTGCATGCTACTTGAGCGGTACGAAACGAAGAAGGCTCAAGGACGCACGATCGAGAGTAACCGTCGGGCGCGATGTCACGATTGACGATGGGGAGGTCGCCAATGGTCCCATAGATCCCGCCAGGCATCCAGAGAAGACGCCAAGAGAGAAAGCGAGAGCGACGTTAGGCGGCATGACCAAGAAGGGAATCCGAGTGGGGGAGTTTGCGGGCGAGCCAAAACGCGGACCTCGCCTTTATATGTAACGAGCGATTATTGCCGGCGAGAAATAATAAATCCCGTTGCTGCGTAGCAGGCGAGTCGCCGTTGTAGAGTTCCTGAAATTCGGTACTGAACTCGGTTGTCAGTCGCCGAGTCGTTGAGCCTCGTCTTGACAGGATGGATTCGAAAATTGTCATCACCGCCAGCGTCGATCGTTCGCGTATCTCTGGAGTTGGTTTGTTGACAGTGCTTTGCGTTTGACGAGCCTTGGACGAGCCTCAGAGAGTAAGTAGCCTGGCCTTCGAAATGGAGGAGACTTGGCAGACTGACGTTGTGTTCGTCGGCGCGGTAGAGCAATATTGAGCAGGAGCTTTGAATGGACCTAAACTTGAAAGGTTGTTACCGGACGGACGTATTTGGTGCTGCTGCGGGCAGAGAACGATAACTGGTCTTGGCTTGTCCTGAGGGATTAGTCAAGATGTGCCTGATAAATTGACGAGCTGTATCACCTTGAAGCTTGAAGGCGACACCCTTTGGTACGTGTCTGTCGCGATCGGTTCTTGGAGACGAAACCACGATGGATTGAGTTGGTGCTTTTAGCCTTCGTGATGGTCCCAGTCTCTTTCAAAATCCATCGCGCTATTGAGGCGGGACCAGAAATTTGAATAGACATGGCGGTCAAGAGTAAAAAGGTTTGATGGGACCAACTCAGTGACGCCAGCGACTCCGACAAGAATGAAAAGACAACAAAGATTTGGGCTAGAAGATATGGTACACGAGCAGTAGTACACTATTGCTGCTCAAAAACGTCTGTATTCAGGATTTTATCCGTTCACTGCAAATAGTCAGCACCCAATCGAATCGCGACTGGAGGGAAAACGTACCCAGCTGCCCCAAGTCGGCTCCTCGAACTTGTTCTCCTGGCTCCTCCTCGTCCAGTGAATGGCGCAAGTGCGTGTCGTCGGGAACGACGAAACGGACGCGGTCACAGACATCATCTTCCACTACTTCATGCTCGACGCATGCGGAGACGGGCTCCAGCCGACACCCTGGCTGCGAGAACTGGGAATGAGTCGTACGCCGCGAGGCCGAGGGTGGGCATGGTTGTGTGCGGCACGAGAGCGACGACGAAGGACAAGCTTCGCCCGTGTGATGGTGACGAGGAGGAGTCCTTCAGTGAGGAGAACGGAGAGCTGAAAGGGTAATGAGTATCGAGAGCAGAACGTCGAAGAGACTGCTTACAGTCGTCGTGGACAGCTCCCATTACTTCCTCCGAATCGGAAGCGGAGGGGCAAGACTCCTCAGTAGAGGAGAGAGACGCCTCTGAGCTGAAGGACGATGAGAACTGCGAGGGAATAACAAGGAGAGAATGCTTACAGGTGGTATCCTCGTCGTCGTTGGCTCCTGACTCAGAGGCAGAAGACGATCCTCATTGAGGAGAGCGAGTCGGTTTGGGGAAGGTTGGGCTCAAGCCCGTTGGGACCGTCTTGAGCGACGGTTTACGAGGGGGGCCGATAACTGGCGGTACTCGGGAGCGGTGGCGACAGCAGGCTTCGTAGTAGTCTGCTCCTTCTGCCAGTGAGGCAAGTCGTCGCCTGGTTGACGATGACGGAGATGGACGAGCTGCGAGATCGCGTGGTCCTGGGACGAGCGTGGAGACGAGGGATACCGGCGTTGTTGGTAAGGGCATGTTGGTGTATGTGGTGGTTGTGGTCGAAGAGAGAGAAAGGTTGGAGGGGCTGGGCAGGATTTTATACATCCGCGGAAGTGAGACATGGGGCTGTGTGGGGCTGCATAGGGGATGGGCAGGTTGATATGCGGTCGAGGACGAGCCGAATGGGATGTAGCGGTTGAATGCGTCGCGTTCACCTCTTGCGACTGAGGGCCCTATTCCCATAGTGGTCAACGAAAGCGACGACTATGCGCGGAAACAGAAAAGGATCAGGGCTATGAATGTAACGGACGAGCTGGCACTCACGCAGATTCGCATCCATACGCATCGGAGCCCTAAGCGCCTGCCGCAGTTCACCACCTCGTCGGCCGGGTCCTCGAGGAAGCTTATGATCGAACGAACGGGCTTGGGACCTCGGGAAGAGGAAGGTCGAAGGAAACTTGATTTCGTCCAAGGGTAGCTTTTGTTGGCGGGGTTGCCGTAGCCGTGGCGCCCAAGCCATTTCAAGCCGCGCGTGCTGTCCCGGTGCAATCTAGATGATACAGTCAGAAGGAGTCGAAGAAATAGTCGAGATTAGCACCTGCGACAAGCGCTGCAGAAATCTCTTGAACGCCTGCATCGGACGACAGTCTTGCTTCGGCGGGATGAACGGGGTCAGTGGAAGTCCGTTTTTGGACGACGCGAAGAAGGTCGAGCCCGAGAGGTATGGATCCTGGAGCAATATTAGTCGCAGGGGGGCGAAAACAGGGCGACAAACTTGATATTGGAGCGAGCAGAGTCAGGTTCGAGGTCCGGAGAGAGTGAATCTACAGAGGCACTGGTCCGAGTCTAGCTCGACGACAAGAAGACGCTCGAAATGTTCATGGCAACGGACACTAAAAGCTTTGAACTCGACTGCAATTGGCTGAGGCTAACACACACCTTGGATGTTCTGCTAGGAATGAACAGAGAGGTCGCGAGCTCTTGTATCCGTTGCGAGTGCACGGTCATCGAGGTTGGTCGATGTCCGGGTCACAAGGGCCGCATGTCTTCGACTCCTGCCAAAATCACGACGAAACGACTCTGTCTCGTTCGCACCGTCGATCCCTGCAGCGGCTCTGCAGAGCTACAGAAATCTCTCACTGCGCATTTCGGCAAGTTTGGCACCGTCAAGTCCGTCGATGGGCTTGGAGAACTCGATGGGTCGGCCAAGCCAAGAAAATTCGGCTTTATTAGCATCGAAGGACCGGAAGCCAGTATAGAACAAAATGTGAGTGCGTCCCAGCTGTGCATTGAATGTAATTCGAGCGTTCCTAGGCGTCAACTCGCTCAGTGGGTCCGATCTGGAAGGGCGTCAAGGTACGCGTTGGTGACGCGAGACCAGATTACTCGCAGGCGTGAGTAACTATTGCTTCAGATTCAGCATAACCTTAATCTTCTTCCACAGCATTACCACCGAGAACAACGAAGAGAAGGCTGAGCCGCGTCGCAAACGCCCACGCGGCGCTGTCTATGCAGAGGACATGGAAACTGGTAACACCGTAAACCGCTTGCTCAGCGAGCTGGGTGGAAGGTCACCGAGATGGGACGGGTCCTGCGACCGATGCGAATGCGGCCAGAACGTCCCTTACCGCCTCCATTAGCAACGGAAACAAAACCCAAGAAAAAAAGAGGCCGCCACAAGCAAACCCAAGCCGTCGACGCGACCCAAACTCTCGTGCTCGCAGACAGACTATTCGATGTAACACGCTGGGGGAGCGTACATCTCAGGGGATGTTCTTGGAGAACGCTGCATGAGGTGTCGCACAAGAGGGTACCGGACGAAACGCGTCCAATGGAAGAAAAGTGAATCGTCGAGCGACGAAGAGCCGCCAGCTCCCTCAATAACAACACCGGCATCTAACCATCCAAACCAACCGCTCCACCACCCGCCTGCACGCTCAAAAACCACCTCTTCCCAAACCCCCTCCTTCGAATACATCTGCGGCAATCGATCTTGCGGCAGAGAAGACCGGTACTCTGCGTCTTCTCGACTCGCTGTTCGGAGGCGATGCGAAGGAATGGGGTGGCCGCGAGAGTGTTGGCTCGGATGTCGACGAGGAAGAGCTGCTCAAGATTGGAGGTGCAGGCGACGGTGGAGAGGATGGTATTGAGTTCGTCCCAATGGACGTCGACTCGGGGCGTATGGAGCCAGATGAGGACGAAGAAGGTTCAGCACCGACTACAACAGACGCTGCACCCTCCAAAGCCACCAAACTCAAAGATCTCTTCGTGCCGAGGCCGGAAGATCCTTCTGGTGCGTGTTTTCTCTCTCTCTCATCGAACACTCTCTCACTATCGCACAGCCGGCTTCTCCCTCCTTGGGCACCTTGATCTGGACCTCGAGCTAGACGAGCACGAATTCGCTCATCTTACCGCTCCCAACACGTCGGCCGCAGAAGTCATCGAGCCCCAATTCTCTCAACCCACCCCCGTATTCGTCCCCACTCACACACACGCGCCAATAACGCTCGACCCAAAACAACCGCTCTTCTTCCCTCTTCCTGCAACAACCAGCCACGACCTCAAAGCCCGCCAACGCGATATCCTCGATGTCGCCAAAGACGCTGGTTGGGCTGCGCACTTCTGCAAGACCGAGACGGATGAGGAGATTCGAGCCAAGTGGGAAGCAGAGAAGGTCGAGCTGACGAGGGACTGGACGCGAAGGTGGAAGGAGGCGGGGAAGATGCAGCGCAGGAGAAGAGGTGGTGCGGCAGGAGAGGATTAGAATTCGTACTCGAGGATTACCCAGTTCGAGGGCTCTTCCCTTCACTGTGCACGAGTTTTCTGATGTAGGCAGATAGATTTCTTTGCCCGCTCGTACAACCTCGATGGGCTTGAAATTCCTATGACCACGCTTTCAAGTTACTCTATTCGCGAGTGCGTGAAGACTCAAAAGAAGTTCCCTTCGTAAGATGGATCAAGCAGCGTAACAGAGAACCGACGGTCATGATCAACGTCAGGCTTGGGCCCGGCTAAAGACTTTTCATAATTTTGAAAGCTAGGGACGAAAACGAGGGCAGTCAATCCTTCAAGTCGCTGTTCAAGAATCATCAGTCCCGGCCCTGGCTTCTATTCCGAGTCGATGTTTATGGACAGATCGACCACTTGGCGCCAGTGTACTAGACGCTGCAAAGCATTGCAGCTGCCGCAATGCCAGTGGTGGGGAAACATCTCCAATGATTCTCCACTACTTAGTTGCTTTCAAGTTTCCTAATGTATGTACCAACCATTTTTCGGAACCTCCTTGTGACGATTCTTGGTCGCTTAGACTCCGATCTCGTACGACCTAAAGGATTTCACCAGGAACTATCGCCAACAACTTGTTGTGGTTGTGGCAGCGAGCGCTGCCAGTTACAGCCATTGCATGATGACAATTCCAGATATGTTCCGTTCCGGAGGGAAAATTAGGTGCGTCAGTTTGGGAAGAGCTGCGGCGGCGCTGAAGCTTCTTGTCTCCATCCATTACCTAGCTAACCAACGATTTTGGGGACACAGTTCTTTGTGTCCTGGCCGACTAGATGTCCGAGACTCCGATCTCATAAGATCTACTAGAAAAAATATCAGCAGGAACTATCGCCAAGAACCTAGGTGGTATTGCAGGACCGCGCTGCCAACTAAAGTGATGACAATTGAAATATACGTGCTATAGCGTCAGTATTATTTCCAACTCAGTAAAGCTTCGCCCAGCTCAAGATCTTAACTAGTTATTGGCATTCGCAAGGCATTCGCGATGGAGCGAAGACCATGTGCAATATCTATTGTCAAGAACCTGCTAGGTGCCAGCGGTATTGCAGGACCTCTGCCAAGTAAAGTCATTCCGTGATGACTATGTTGAGAAGTTCAGGTGCTATGTCGTCAGTTTTGGGAGAGCTGAAGCCTCGCCCAGTTCCTAGACTCATGCTGTCTGTCAAAAGCTCGCTCAGGTTCGACCCTCTGGCGCCCAAAACGCGCCATAACGCGCCTGAAAGACACCTTGGGGGGTTATTTAATAGATTAGTAGCGGAGTCTGCTTCTTGTCGGCCTCACCCGCTTTACGAGGAAGATGCTTTGTTCAAATCAGAGCCAATCGGTCAGTTGTCGATCTTATCAACTGTCAATGTATGTTGAGCGCTCACCCCTACCTCCCCTTCGAATTTATTCCTCCCTTCGCCGCCGGCGATGTAGCGCTGACCATGTACATCCGTACTGCCCGGGCCTTCTCGCTGGCGATGGAGTGATGTTTCTAGACCTCTACCCGACGCACTATATAAGCTGGTAGCCTGCGACATTATCCCTCACCCCTCATCGCTCGCTTACGCTTACGCTGGTACGTAGACAATCGGGCTCACCAGTACCGCGTCTTACATTTTTATAGGGTATCAGGTAGATCTCACCGATTATTATTGCTCTTTCACCGCACTGACGTCTTTGTTTCAAAGTTTATCGCCGCTCGCAATGGCTTTCAAAAACATCTTGACTGCTCTGTGCGCTATCAGGTAAACCTCCTCGACTATTGCTTGTTCACGACACTGACGTCCTTGTTTTATCGAGTTTATTGCCGCTCGCAATGGCAACCTGGAAACATATCCCTGGTGGCCTCAGCCGAATCTCTTGCTGGCTCGGTCGCCAACGTCTGGGGAGTCAATTCCGCTGGCAACATCTTCCGATACACCGGGGACGACAGTAACCCTTGGTTCCAGGTACGACGCGCCCTAGCTTCTTTGAGGGGCAATTGGGTTAATTATTATATTCTATTCCTTCATATTCAGGTCCCTGGTGGCCTCAGCGACATTGGCGCCGCTGCAGATGGCACGGTCTGGGGAGTCAACTCCGCTGGTAACATCTTTCGCTACACCGGGAATCAGGGAGACCCAAATCTTTGGAAACAAATTCCCGGTGGTCTCAGCCGAATCTCAGCTGGATCGGCCTCCAACGTCTGGGGAGTCAATTCCGCTGGCGGTATCTTCCGCTACACCGGGGACGACAGTAATCCCTGGGTGCAGGTACGAAGCGTCCTCGCTTCTTTCAGAGGCAATTGGGTTAATCACTATTCTACTCCTCAGATCCCTGGTGGCCTCAGCGACATTGGCGTCGGTGCGGATGGCTCTGTTTGGGGAGTCAACTCCGCCGGCAACATCTTCCGCTATACCGGGAACGACAGTTCGCCTTGGGTGCAGATCGCGGGCGGGTTGAGTGCGATCTCTGCTGGGATAAAAACCAATGTGTGGGGAGTCAATTCCGCTGGTGGCATATTTACCTACACCGGGGACGATCTGAACCCTTGGGTGGGGATCGCGGGCGGTTTGAGCGATATTGGTGCGGGTACGGATGGCACGGTCTGGGGTGTCAACTCCGCTGGCGGCATCTTCCGCTGGATCCGTGATTAGCCTCTCTTCGTGCCTTTGGAAAATTTCCATGCGCCGTAGGGACCGCTTCTCATCTTATACCAAGTCTCATTTACCGTGATATGTATGTCTTTGTGCACCTGAAGGCTACATTTCATCTGAGTCGAATACTCACGACGTTCATCAACTAAGTGTGATTGGAGGGCGTCTAGTAGACGACTGTGCGCGTCTATGCGGCTAGACACTGGGTACTAGTATTCCATTGACGGGCAAGTAGTGTACTCGTATCAACCATCCAACAACGCCTGTGCCGCCTTCCTCGCATTCGCCCGCACGCTCTCCAACTGCAGCTCCAGCCCGCGAATCTTCTCCCTTGCCTCACGCAGCTCCGCCGTCAATCGCCCATTCTCCTCGACTAGCGCATTGTCTGTGCTGCTGCTCTTGACCGGCGTCGGCGCCGAGTAGGACTGAGAGCGTGCTTAGATGGAGAATGACAGAAAAGACAAGAACATACGTCGACGCTCGGCTGACGACTATAGACGGGCTCTGCACGAGGAGCAGAGTAGGACTGCGAGACTGGTCAGATTAAGGCAGCAGAAGAGATAAAAACATACATCGACACTCGGCTGGCGACTGTACACGGGCTCTGCACGGGCAACAGGCGGCGGAGTGGGTTCAGCAACGGGTGCAGGGGCTGCCACGGGTGCAGATGCAGGTACCGGCATTGGCGCAGTAGACGTTCTCGTCGGAGTCGCAAAGGAAACACCATTGGCAAGGTCAAGCAGCCGCAGCGGGACGGGCTTTCCAGAAAAGAACTCGTCCGCACCCACACTCGGTTCGGAGCTGGGAGCGGGCGGGTAGATGTCGGACTGGAACGAGTCGGCCTTGCGGGGGGACGATGAACGCGATGGGCTCGACAGTGCTCCCCATGACCTTGTATGCACGCGCGATTTCGCAGTCGGAGACGTTCAGTGCCCGACGAGGGAGGAAACACATCCCGCGCTGGGGGTCGGAGGATTTGTGCTCAGAGAGCGCATAGAGCGTGTCGGACTCGTATTCGTAGTAACGGATGTTGCCGTCGCTGTAAATCATGAATATCTACGCGCAAGGAGACCAGAACACGCACCCCTTGCCAGCGAGGAACAGGATGTTGTTTGTCCGACCAGAAAGGCATCATCACGCCCGCTGACTGGTCAATGACGATGGTCTTGAGGTTCCCAAGGCCGCCCGTCTCCCAAATCGAGACCTGGCGGTCGCTCATCTTGCTGAACCCGGTCGTTGCGATGCGGTCGTTCGTGCCCATCCAGACAACGCGAGAGCCCTTGATACCGCCATGTCCATCCGTAATACGCACTGCCTCGCCGCCGACACGAGGGTCGAATATGCGCAGCTTGCGGTCACGGCAGGTTGTGGCAAGGAGCGTTCCCGTAGGGTTGAACGCAATGCTTTGAATGGCGTCTCCGTGACCTGTGAGGACGGTGCGGGGATCTTCCGGGTTGGCCAGGTCCCAAAGCTTGACGACGTGTTCGCCGGAGGCGCTCGCAAAGACGTTTGAAGCGGTAGGGTGCCAGAGAACCTGTCCGATCTTGCGTGGGGAGGCGTCGATGCGCCAGATGGGTTCAAAGTCGACTGGGCTCCAGCCCTCGGCACCCCAGCCCTCGAATGCCGCGTGGTCGACCTTCCATATCATGACCTTGCCATCCTCGCCAGCTGACGCGACAATGGAGTCGTTGTGTGGCGACCAATCGGTGTCGAGTACGGGAGCGGTATGGCTGCGCGCGAGGGGCAGGTTGTCGGGGAGTTTGGTGGAGAGAGTGGTCGAATTGAAGGGAGATGGTAGAGGGATGATCGCAAAGGCACCTCCACCAGATGCATTCCAGTTTATACTGAGGAATTCCTAGAGTTCATGTGAGCTTTCGGATGAGGAATTCAGTCGACGAGACGCACCCCAGAGGCAGCTACGACGTTGGTGTCCCAAGCGCTGTTCGTCACCTTGACGTTCTCCACGCAGTATTCCTTCTTTCCAGTCTGACCAAATACATGGCTGGGATGTTCAGATGCATGCCGATATCTCTAGCGACAACACGCACCGATATTTCGAGGCCCGCACAAACCGCGACATGGGAGGAGACGAGCTGATGGGCGTGTGGCGATGCTGATCTGTTGCACCTAATTAGGAACCGTGGGTAAACAGTTGAACCTCGCTCTCAACTACCATGTCGCGTTCAATCGTCTGTCTATTCCCCTTGTTGCGCTTGGTATTCGCTTTCTCTATTCCGCCAGAAGACATCCAGTCGCCCATCTCATTGAAACACGCGCCAGCCTCGCTGCCTCACGTTGGCCCAACGCACTCCTTCTGGACACACACCCCCGGTGCGAATCCTCTCGCATCCGAGGGAAGCGCCGGAGATCTCACAGAAGACGCTGACGTCTGCATCATTGGCTCTGGAATAACTGGTGTCTCTGCCGCGTATCATCTCGCGAATGTCGTGGCGGAAGGCACATTCCCGCTTCCTGCAGGCAAGAGCCAGCTCCGCGCTGTTGTACTCGAGGCACGCGATTTCTGTGAGTTGATATGCTTTTCTATCAGATCTTTCCGCTTATCAGCCGGTAGGCTCTGGGGCAACAGGTCGAAACGGCGGAAACCTCACTCCATACGAATTCCAGAGCTTTAGAAAGGTACAAAGCCGGTTCGGGACCACAGATGCGTTACGATACTACGCAATCGAGCACTATTCTGCCACCGAAATGGTGCGGATTGCCCGCGAAGCAGGCTGGGCAGATGCTGTTGACGTGATCGAAGGCGGGCATATGGACGTCATATTAACTGAGGCTCGCTTGGCCGAGGTGCGCTCTGAGGTTAGTGCGGCTGAAGCTGCCGGCAAGGACGTCAATATAACGTGGTTGACTCGGGAGGAGATGAATTCGGTTAGTCTTTTCTTCTCGTTGAATGATCTGCTAATCGTTCATGTAGACATACGGCACATTTAACTGGGGAGTCCGTTCGCCGGGCTATAACTTGTGGCCGTTGAAATTCGTCAACAAGCTTTTCCTCGAGGCAAATTCAACAACCTCTGCACTGGACCTTCGACTTCACACCCACACACCGGTCACTGAAGTGGTTCCTGTTGAATCTCAATGGGCACTAACGACCCCACGCGGCTCCATCAACTGCTCCTTTGTTCTCCACGCAACAAACGGCTACGCCTCACACCTCCTCCCACACCTCGCCGGCCCTGCCGGAATCACACCGATCCGTGGTCAAGTCATAGCAACGCGCGCCGGCGTCTCGCTCTCCGAACTCACCAAAGTCTCCTGGGTTGGCGATTCTGGATACTGGTTTCCGCGTCCTGCAGTCGCTGACGAGCACCCATTGGTCATCCTCGGCGGTAGACGCGAAGACACGGAGCCGCCGTTCGAGGTCGACGTTACAGACGATAGCGTCGTCGATGCTACCATCGGGAAGTCTCTGCGTGAATTCCTACCTCGGCTCTTCCCCCGATTCTACGAAACTGGGACAGAGCCCGAGATGGAATGGACGGGGATCATGGGATACACCTCGCTCGAAGTTCCTTTCGTGGGTCCTTCTGCGTCATAACGCGCCATGGTGTCTGAACTCCATTCGCAGGTCGGACCTGTACCCGCCAACGACGCGGGCGAGGAACTTCGAGGACAGTACATCTCGGCAGGATATACCGGACATGGTATGCCGCGTGCTTACGGGTCCGCAGAGGCTGTAGTGAGGTGGATGGCCGCCGATGTTGCTGGGAGGGCATGGACCCCCGCCAGAATGGTTACCACAAGCATTCCTCACGAAGCCTACGCTATAGCCCTCCGAGGTACGGGATTGCCATTTCGCGTCTTTGAACCTGAATTTCGAACTAAAGTCGAGACGAGAAACATGACCGCTCTCCATAGAACGACGATTCTGGACAATTATTTATTCATCTCTGTCTGATTTTACGATTTCTTGACTGTCTTCCCTGGCCCAATCCTAATAAGCTTGCTACAGCAGCAGCAGACGGCAGCTTTGTTGAAAATTTCTCCGCTAATGGAAGATAGTTTCAGCACAGGTTCTTCGAGCAGCCGCCGACAAGCGCGGGCTGTGTAGCCTGTGTTCGAAAAATCTCATTCTCAACGCATTTGACGCCGAACGCACTCTACGAACAGACTTCGTGTGTCTGTGGTCATGGAAAGCTCGCAGACATTTACTTTACTACTAGTCCGAGTCAAAGCGAAGATCTGCAGCCTTCAAGTTTGGCGGTCACAAGATTGATCGGACCGCCGCAACGTGAAACTTGGCTCAGTTGCTGTGCTGGACACCATGCTCTAACTCGGTTTGTGCCTCGCAGCAACGCGTTACGTATTCGGATACGCCGGCCCAAGGCCCTGCAACGGGAAATTTGAATGAAACCATATAAGTAGCCCGGACCCCGCTCTCCGTGTCTTTCTCTTCCGTTCTCGACGTCGACGTCGGACGCGCGCTCCCTCATCTCACGTCCCTCTCCCCCCTCTTATTCGTCCTAAATGCCGATCACGCCCCTCCACCTGCTCTCAGCAGCAAACTCAACAGCCTGGACGTTATCCGAGTTAGACCGCGCAACGTTAGGCGACACAATACCGTATTCTGTGGACGTGGTCCTCTCAGATTCGCGGCATACGAATTATCTCGCTGGTGCGTCTTGCTCGTTCATTCCTGCGATATACTAACCTCGAACTCCAGCGGCGTCGTTCACTGTCCTCTTGTGCGTCTCCCTGCAACTACCCGCCGCGTTCCCAAGCTCAAACTTTCTGCTGCAGACTGGATCTGCTCTCGAATATCGACGACGAGGTACGCGTGGCTTCACCCTTCTCTCGTGGGCGTCGGCGGCCTCGGGACGCCGCGACCGGATTAGATCCGCGAGCTAATAACCACTTTCAGATCAGGTTGGTGTGGCGCACTGGCAAGCCATGGACATTTCCTAGCATTTTGCATGTGCGTTTCGTTTTTGCCTCGCACTTCTACCTCAGGAACTGATTTTCGTCCCTTCAAGTTATGGGTAAGGGCGTCACCTGTCGAAATTTTTCTCTGACAGAACTCCCAAGAACCGCTACATGACGCTCTTTACCGTGTTCCTCTGTCTACCATTCATGTTTCGAGAGATTGACCGGAACTCTGTACGTCCTCGCCCCTTCCGGGTGATCTTTCACCGCTAACCATAAATCTAGACGTACGTCGACGCCTTCCATTACTCGCATCGCCGCTCTACTGACTTTCCGTGCACAGATGTCGATCATTCTCAATAGTACGTGCCTCAGCGCTGAACTACATTGATGGCTAACTGGCGGCGCAGACACAAGCCATCGCATCCACGCTGCTCTTCGGGTCGTTCGATCTCATGCTCATGTTACGGTTAGTACATCCAACACACACTCTCAGTCTCAGAGCGCTGATTTAGGCCTGTCAGAGTATGGATATTGTACGGGCGAACTCGTCGGATGGCGTATATTTTCTTCTCAATGCTTTTTGGTGCGCATTGCCTCCCATATGATAGCCTCTGGTTAACGCGCGGATGCGAACAGTTGAGGTGGTATCGATGCTTGGCATAATATTACGCCCAGAATCTTATTTACACGGTGAGCATTGAGCTTTTGCTGCCACGCTCTGAACTAACCTTTTTTAGAGTTTATTCACCTTGGGTCCGTTCCACTATGTGCCACAGTTGATCGATCTCCCTCATTATGTATCTCAGACCTGTCCTCCAAGGCTGCTACTTTTCGTGTGAGTTTATCTCTCATCCTTCTTGCTGAATTGCAGCTCAAGCATTCACAACAGCCGCCGTAATGAACCTCACGCACTTTGCCTTCTACGCTATTCCTCCCCTAATCGTCGTAAGCCCGTCATTTTCCCACCTCGGACCCATATCAACCCTTTCAGACCTTCGCAATGTTCTACCTCACCGTCAAAAAATGCGTCGAAAGCCTGCGTCTCGAAAACATCCCAACGAGCAGACGCCTGCAAGGAAGTTTTGTCGATAAACCGATCATTGTGCTATTCCTGCGCGATGGAATTCTGTGGTTCGTCGTGGTATTTAGTGAGTCTTCTTGAAGCCAAGAACTGGAACTGGGACTGACTGGATTGAAGCGTTCTACGGCACTGAGCTGATCGTTTGGGCGGTTGGCAGATCGACACAATTTCAAGTTTTAATCATGTACGTCTTGTTTTGTGCCCTATTTTCCCTCGCTCACTGGTCCAAACAGTCCATCTCTAGCGTAAGATGCTCTCTACTTACTCTTATCTATTCATTCCCTGATCTTCCTATTCCAGCCTATTCTCTCTCATCTCCTCCCGCGTTCTGCTTAACACGCGCTCTTTGGCGACGCAGCCCCCGACAGACGGCACTGACAAAGAAGAAGATGCCGACGAAGAGCAGCAGGGATTGTTGGGCTGGAAACGGTGGTCTTCTAGTCGCAATACGCCGAGTATATCGTGAACGTGCTCCTTGTATTTACCATTAGTGTAATTGGCCAGCCGTGTCTGGCGTGACCGTGTCGCGCGACGGTCGCATGACCGCGTTACAGTTTCTCACTCCCTCCGCAACCTCTCGGAGCCTCGACGGCGTACTGCGATCTCAACTGCGTGCTGCGATTTGGAGTTCCTCGCCATAAAAGGCCCGTATCCAAGCTCTTAAACTCCTTCCCCACAATCATGGAGTCCGCGGCCGTCCGAGTCGCCAACGCTGTCCCTCTAAACCAAATGTCCGCAAACAACGCAGCATTCCTCAGCCAACAACCCCAACCGACTCCTCTTCCCGTAGCGAACCCTACGCATTCCTTCTGGATTGATTCACCCGGTGCCAACCCGCTTGCTTCTGAAGGCAGTGATGGACCGCTCACAGAAACTGCCGATGTCTGCATTATTGGCTCTGGGATTACTGGTGTCTCTGCGGCGTACCATCTCTCCGTCGCTGTTGCCCGTGGAGAGATACCGTCTGCGTCCGAGAAGCCGCTAAGAGTAGTCATCCTCGAAGCGCGAGATTTCTGTGCGCGTCTCCGACTCCGAGTAGGCCATTAAATAACGTGTTTTCAAGGCTCTGGAGCGACGGGAAGGAACGGCGGACATCTCACTCCACTCGTATTCATGGACTTTTGCGGGTACCAAGCGAAATACGGCACCCCGCAGGCGATCCGTGCACTTGGAATGGAGAACCACACCGCAGCGGAGATCGTGCGTCTAATCCACGAGAACGGGTGGGCGGAGGCGGTCGACCTCGTCGAGGGTGGGCATGTGACGATTCTCTTGACGGCCGAGGAGGAGGCAGATATCAAGGCGGACTACGAGGCTGCGAAAGATGCTGGCGTAGATGTTAGTAGGGTCCGTTGGTTTACCAAAGAGCAGATGCAAGAGGTTGGTGGTTGTCGTCCTCAGTCAATTCACTAACCCCTTGGTAGCAATACGGCACATCTTTTCCTGGCGTCGAAATCGGCGGACACAACCTCTGGCCACTCAAATTCGTCACCAAGCTCTTCCTCTTTGCCAAGAACTCTGTGGCATCTCCGGGGAGATTCGAACTAGTTCTACACACGCGTACCCCGGTTATCTCCATCTCCCGCTCTCCCTCTGAATCTAACTCGCGCTGGAAATTGACCACCCCTCGCGGCTCCCTCATCGCCTCGCATATCATCCACGCAACGAACGCCTACGCTTCACATCTCCTCCCGCACCTCGCCTCCGAGATCGTCCCCACCCGAGGTCAAATCATCGCTACATGCGCTGCCGTCCCCGCCTCGCAGCTCTTCACCTGCTCCTGGGACGCCAACACCGGATTCGAGTACTGGTTCGCCCGCCCATCCGAATCGTCCCCGCTGGTGATACTCGGAGGCGGCCGCACCGCCCAGAAACCCGATTTCGAGTTTGGCCAGAGCGACGATAGTGTGCTCAATCCTCATGTTGCGACAGCGCTGAGGAGGTTCTTGCCGGCGGTATATCCTGGCAAGTTTGTAGAGGGCCAGGAGCCGGAGATGGAGTGGGTATGTGATCGACGAGCGTATTGCCAGTGGCGAGCTGACGCTGTGATGTAGACTGGAATCATGGGATTCACAAAGCTCAGAGACCCGTTGGTGGGTTGCATTCCGTAAATCCCATGCCCATATTCCTCAAACTCATGCTACTTGCAGGTCGGCCCAATTCCGGGGAAAGAACTGCCAAACCAGTACATCTCAGCAGGGTACTCTGGACATGGCATGCCGCGCGCCTTTTCGTGTGCCGCCGTTGTCGCTGGCATGGTTGCTGCTGAGCTGCGTGGGCAGGCGTTCGCGGTGCCCAGTTGGTTTTCGGAGGCATATTTGACGACCTGGAGTTGCGAATGATACGATGTATTGCACCATGTTCTATCCTCTGAAGTATCCCGGCTTGATGAACGGCATTGGCGTCACCACCGCTTTGCGGACCTTGCCCCGTACCTCCACACCGAGCTCCGTGCCCTTCTTGTGCCAGCCATTCAGCACGTACCCCATTGCGATATTCGTGCCTAGCGTCGGTGACGGTATGCCTGAAGTGACGCTCCCAAGCGATTCGTTCGTCGATGGATCGATGATTTTCGCGCCCTCTGTCCGTCTTCGTTAGTTGGGACAAGATATGAACAACACGAAACAACACACGTCTGGCAGGCGCACCCTCCACTATCATACCCACGCGTCTCCTCGGCGGACCCTCCTTCAGATGTTTGCGCACACCCTCCGCACCAATGAACGTCCCCTTCTCCTTCCGCTCCTTCCCAATAACCCACGTCAGCCCTGCCTCGACTGGCGTCGTATCCTCATCGAGGTCGTTGCCATACAGACACATCCCCGCCTCGAGACGCAGACTGTCCCTCGCACCAAGACCCGTGAGCTGCACAGGCGGCTTCGCAAGAAGCTCTGTGACCTCGATGGTCTCTGACGGCGGGATGGAGATCTCGAAGCCGTCCTCGCCAGTGTAGCCACCCCGCGCGACATGCAGGTTGAACCCCTCAATGGGTACATACGCAGATTTGCCAAAGGTGAGTTGTGTGAGGTCGTAGGAGGTGAGGGATTGGAGATAGGTCGCGGCTTTGGGGCCTTGGAGAGCAAGCAGTCCCCAGTCTTCCAATACCTCCAGCTCTACGGGCCCTTTGGAGCCCTGATCGCCCGTGTTCCATTCCTGCAACCGCGCCTTGAACCACTCGAGGTCTCGTTCACGCCGCCCTGCGTTGGTAACGACGTAGAATGCATTTTCTGCGTGTTTGGTGATGACGGTGTCGTCGATTATGCCCCCGCGTTCGTTGAGGATGACAGAGAGTGTGGAGGAGTATGGTTTGAGCGAGGAGAGAGAAGACGGCGTTATCCATTCGAGGAACCCCGTTGCAGTTTTGCCCCGGAATCTTTGTAGGGATGAGTACAATTTTGAGGATGCAAGGTCGCCTACATGGACTGAACCATATGTCCGACGTCGAACAAGCCAACGTCGGTCCGTACATGATTATGGCTGGCCACTGTAAGGTCAAGTTTGAGCCCTCGATTCGGACAAAAACTTGAATCGACGCGCCTTGGCCGATGTTGCCATACGCCAAAGGCATTGAGTATCCAGCAAACGGGACCATCTTCGCGTCATTGCCAAGGTGGTAAAAGTACAATCCCGTCCGCTTGAGCTGCATTGGGTTTCAGTGGCGAAACTTTGGAAAAGCGCAGACAACGCACGTCTGAGGGTGCACCAGAGGCAAACCCACGACGCAGAGCGGGCAGAGGACCCAGCCTACACGCAAACGGTGCGCGTAAAAGTCTAGAGCGTAGAAGAGCCGTCCGAGGGAGCGACATGGCGGAAGGTGGAGAGCCGCTGTAACGGTAGTGACGGCCGACGGTGATTCACGCGCTTGCTTCCTACGGCCACCATATTGTCCGACTCCCAGGCCTTTCGCCGCTCAAACCATACAGTATAGGAACATACTCGAAATTGGTCAGATAGCGGACCAACGCAATTACTGAAGAAACGTGCTGGACTGCTCACGGCCGCGGTCAACCGTCGATCGAATGGACATGTTGAGAGACTCGGCGGACGCGTACGTATACATGGTCCCATTCCTGCGATGAGGAGATGACCATTCACGACACAGAACCAGCCATGAATACACCAGCACCTGAGGAAATACAAAAAATGAATCAGCTCCTCCAGTAGGCGGTCGATCCAGGCGAGAGTCGGTGCACTCCCTGCCTGGAGGCGTCGAGAGAACATCTGTGAAGGCTTTGCGGACGTCGGTGGCACTACTTCGTATCTTACGACCCATTCACAACACCCAGGGCGTTTCTCTCTGACCTGAAGACGCGATAGGATGATGAAGTTCGCCGCGTCTGTGGATTCTTGGACATCTTTCGACGGAAATCACGAGGATTCCTCAAGACAAAACTCGTGCAGAGGTGGCTGGACGCCGCCAATATCTGGTTTAGTGGCAGTCGAGTGGAGAGAAGAAGGACGGGTCGACGCTGAACGGATTTCGGACTCAGTCCAGAGCATGCCAGCCTAGAGCAGGAGAAGGAAAGGGTTCATCGTTATATTCGAGGTGAGAACTTGACCTTCCTCAAGTAACGAACTTGACCTTCCTCGAGTAACGATGCCGATACGACACTTCAAGCTCTTGCCACATCCGACTCGTCGTTGCAGCCAGTACCCACAAACGCCCCGATTCGCCGACTTGGTCCCCAATTCGTCTCGACTTGACCTCCCGTATACGTACTGTCCCCTGTCTCAAAATTTATCCGCGGATGTATAAAATCCTCCTCGCCCCTCTAAACCTTCTCTCTCTCTCTTTCTCTTCGACCACGACCACCACATACATCACAAACATGCCCTTCACAAACAACGCCGGTATCCCTCGTCTCCACGCTCGTCCCAGGACCACGCGGTCTCGCAGCTCGTCCATCTCCGTCATCGTCAACCAGGCAGCGACTTGCCTCATTGGCAAGAAGGAGCAGACTACTACTCTGAAGCCTGCCGTCGCCGCTCCTGGGTACCAACAATTCATCGGTCCCCCTCGCAAACCGTCGCTCAAGACGGTTCCAACGGGCTTTGAGCCCAACCTTCCCCAAACCGACTCGCTCTCCTCAAATGAGGAGTCGTCTTCTGCCTCTGAGTCAGGAGCCGCCGACGACGACCACAAGGCTGATACCTGTAAGCATTCTCTTTCTGTTATTCCCTCACAGTTCTCATCGTCCTTCAGCGTCAGAGTCTGCGTCTCTCTCCTCTACTGAGGAGTCGTGCCCTTCCGATTCGCAGGAAGTAATGGGAGCTGTCCGCAACAACTGTAAGCAGTCTCTTCGACGTTCTCCTTCTCGATACTTATTGGCCTTTCAGCGTCTTCGTTCTCCTCACTGAAGGGACTCCTCCTCGTCACCATCACACGGGCGAAGCTTGTCCTTCGTCGTCGCTCCCGTGCCGCACACAACCATGCCCACCCTCGGCCTCGCGGCGTACGACTCATTCCTCAGTTCTCACAGCCAGGGTGTCGGCTGGAGCCCGTCTCCGCATGCGTCGAGCACGAAGCAGTGGAAGATGATGTCTGTGACCGCGTCCGTTTCGTCGTTCCCGACGACACGCACTTGCGTCAATCGCTCGACGATGAGTCTGAGCCAGCGGACAAGTTCGAGGAGCCCACCTGGGGCAGTTGGGTACGTTCCCCCTCGTTTCGGTCGATTGGTGCTGACGATATTTTACAGTGAACCTGATATGAAAACACTGAACCAGGACATTCTCCGAGCAGCAATAGTGTACTACTGCTCTTGTACTCCATTTATTTCCTTCTACGAATACAATTCGACACTTCTGGTACAAAGTCATACGATCATTGCGTGATCTACCCAACTGCGACTACCGTAAGAATACTCCCGTTGCCGACACTCCTCCTCTCCTCCCGTAGCGAGAAAAATCTGAACGGAATGAACGTGGGATCTTGCCTCGAATCGTCACGTCACTCGACGCCTGTGTGCTGTCGACCATACTTATTAACGCGGCTGCGCTCCATCCGGAAGAATCCGCTTCTGCGTTTGCGGAAACACTCTCGCTGCATACTCGCTCTCGACGAGGGCCGCGCGGAAGTTTGCCTCGACAACGGATTTCGCGAGGGCTGCGAGAGTGGATGCGGTGATGAGGATAACAGGAGGGATTTTTCGAGCAGAGGCAGATCTACCATGACCAAGATCGAAGCGGGAAGCAAGATATTATCGATGATGACAGACTCGGAGCGTGACAATTATTGCTTGAGGGCGCCGGCTCGTCGCTCTGCTGGCTGCGAGGCTCGAAATTGGTGTATTGGTGGAACATGTACAGTGCATACACGGTAGCTACAGCTAATTCGATGCCTTTGCGACTACTGCTTAACCTTGAGCTCCCGTTGCTTGAACCACTCCACAACCTCCACAGTCGAGCGCTACAATAGCCATGAGTCAACGAGCGAGTTGTGGTATAAACACAAACCTCGAGATATTCAATGTTGCCGCGAATAATCTCAAAAGTCTGTTGCAACGGACGAGTGTATTTTGACGTGTCCTTCGTCTAATGGACACAAGATCAGTAGAACCTCACCAGAACGCGACGATATGCATACCTTGAAGAACGCCTCCGTCGCATCGTAATCCGCTTGCGAGGATAAAAGCCGGAATGGTTCCTGGTGAAGTTGAAATCAATCCGGTGCATCGACATCCCTTCAGCTGATAAGAACCGACCTGCGAATAATGGTGGAACCCAGACTCGAACCGGGTATACAGCTAAAATGGACGAGTTGCATACTATCCACCGTTCCATAGTGAATCGACTCACAGCATCATAATTGTCCTTGAAGAACTGCACCATCGCATGTCGAGATTTCGGATTTGCAGAGAGCGAGTGCATCATCCAGTCGACGTTGCTGTCGCTCTCGCCCAACATGCGCGACAAAGTATCGGCGATGAGCGTTGGGTCAGTCGCGCCACCAATGGCAAGTCTACGCGTCATGAGCCAGCAGCAGAGAACGGAGAGGAAACATACGCAGCATACATCTCTTCCTCTGGGGACTTGGTCGTCCGCAGTATCTCCCACATCTTCTCGTAGCAGTCCCGTCCACCGTGTTGTACGGCCTGAAAGAGCGAATTGAGACATCCGGAGACGCCTTGGACACGCTGACGCACCACTCGGTAGATAGTCATTTGCAGATCTGGAGGTATGCTTGATTTATCGTTTGATGCTGCAAACATCTTGAAGCGGCGGAGAAGCTCAGCGACAACACTGACAACCAGTGTAAGCGGGATAGAGCAATCAGAATCCACCAATATCATACCTGGCTTCGCCCGCATATCCAGCAGATCTCACAGCGAGTGAACGGGTCACTACTGTGTCCGTGGGTTCACCAGCGGGATACTCATAGCCTAGTTTATCAACGAGCGGTTTAAAGAGCGACTGAGGGGTCAGATTGAGAACAATCGCATTGGGTACACCGAAGGACAAGACTCACAGCATTCAATTTATTGAGCTGCTCAACGATATACTCATGCTCCCACCACGAATCCAAGACAGAAGTGATGTTCGCCGCGATACCCTCGAGTACGAGATCTGAAATCAAGAACGTCAGGTATGAAACGAATAAAGGGAAGAGGGGCACACATTCACTATCCCCAGCAAGCCCTTCGATGAGTGTCAACGCGCTGCTCACGGGCGCGAACCCAGCTTTGGCAAGCGCCATCGCGTCATTCATCATTCCGATGCGGTCGCGCAGATCATATTTGGCGGACGCGAGTGCGAGTTTGTTCAAGCGGTCCGACGAGTACAGGACTCGGTCTAGGATGAGAGGATGAGGAAAGTGCCAAGAAGTTGCAAGAATTGCGTACAGAATCCGGATGACCCGGCATTCAGTTTGAAAGGTCTGCTAGTGTCGAGCGGGACAAAGAGCTCTCGCGTCGAAAGGAAGATGGTCTTGTTGACTGCGACCGTTCCGGCAGTGTCGACGGTGGCGATATTGAGCGGGATGGTCCTATCAGGGAACTTTGTCAAACAAGCGAGACAGACGCGGTAGCGGGCAGCACACCATAGAGTTTCATCGTCCTTCTGCTCAGCAGGCCCGGTCGCAAGGAAACGGTTTTGCCGAGCAGTGATGCCTCCCGGCGCCTCGCTGACGGTGACCACCGGGTAGCCGGTCTGCAGAAAATCTGAGCAACGAACTCGATTTGTGTACATATGCAGCTCACCGCCAGAATCCAGTTGTTCATGAGCTGCAGAACGTCAGTGCCGCTGGCAGTTCCGAGGGCGGCCCAAAGGTCTTGAGTCATGCTGTTCCCATACAGATGGTTCTTCAGGTACAACGTTACGCCCTTGAAGAACGTCTCCTCGCCGAGGAGATCCAGAAGCATGCGCAGCACTTGAATGGTATGGGAAAAGCGCTGAGGAGGAAGCTGAGAAACATACCGGAGCATCCTTTCATGTAGGAAATTGTGTCCAATGTCTACAGGAGTTTAAGTCCAGAACACACATTTGGGGGAAATGAATACCTCGTCAACGTTGTTCGCGTCGGGACATTCCATCTGCACTGAATGTGAATTCAGCTTGGCGTCTACGTTCAACGCGCGCTGAAGTATATTATTGACTGCCGCTGCAGAGGTGTTCCATTCGGGATAGAGTCTAAATTGATGTCATCCGCCGCGGGTAAGGAGTCGAACGCTCTCAACTCACCGTTCTAAAGAAAAGTATTGAGGGCCGGGTAATCTGAGAGAAAGTCACATACCCGAAATAACACCGCCGAGCTTCGGACAACATAAGCCAAAGACCGTAGGGCTAGGGAAGGTACATACCAAAGTGGCAAAGCCTTCATTTAACCACCTGCAAAGAGATCAGCGTCGATGTAAGATAAACAATCGGATTAACTTGCAAGTTATCCCACCATGACATCGTCACGATGTTCCCGAACCTACGCTACTCGTTAGCAAGCATGGACCGGAAAAGAAAATGGCCACCCACCACTGGTGTGCGAGCTCGTGGCTGACAGTGGCGACGATGCGCTTCTTGGTTACGGTCGCGCCGGTGGCAGGGTCGAAGATGAATGCCCCGGGCTCGCCCACGATAAGGCCCCAGTTTTCCAACGCGCCTAGACCGCCGACAGCCTAAGAAGCAGTGAACACATAGCACACGCGGGTCGATGAAAAACGCACACAAACAAAATCCATCTTGGGCAAAGGATACTCGAGGTCGAACATCTCTTCCAGCATCGGCAGGACCTTGGCAGCTATCTCGACTGCAAACTCTCCGTGTTTGACGATATCGGGTGTGGCTAGTCCCAGCATGAGGACTAAACAATAAACGACAATAAACATACCGTAAAGTCGCACGGGCACTGTGCGCCCGCTGAGCGAGCTCGTATATTCAAGCTCCGAATACGCAAATGGGCCGCATGCGAAGGCGACGATGTATGTGCTCATCTTTGGGGTTGTGGCAAATCGAGTGACGATCCAGTTCCCAGCGTCACTGGTCGCCGGAGTGAACGAGTCGCTCAGTCCAATGGCGGCGGCGTCGCTGTTAAAGTCGAACGCGTGCTCCGAAACGGCGGGCATGTTGCTCAAGTTGACGGTACCAACGCGCGATACGAGCGTCACGGCGAAAGTGGCCTTGAGGATAGGTTCGTCGAAGCAGGGGAATGCACGGCGGGCGTAGGTTGGCTGCGAGGAGATATACATAAGGCAACAAAGAAAAGATGAAGGCGACGACGAACCTCGAAGTATGTCGCTGCATAGCACTCCTTCACTCCATCATGCTCCCACTCCGACTTGAAGAAGCCGTTGATGCTGCGCAAGGCGCCACGAAACGGCAGGCGGACAGTTGCACTGGTACCAGCGACCAGAGGCGCACTGAGCTCGAGTACGAGGCGCTCAGTGTCGGCATGAAGCTTCTGCGAAATGAGAGCCACGGTCTGGTCCACGACGACTAGCGATGCGTCGCCGAGCTGGATATCGCAAGCGTTGAGAACAATCGTCGAGGTCCGCTCATGGACGTCGAGGGCGATGGCGACGACACCATCGAAGGTTTGGGTCTGGAGGTCGGTGCGGACGACGAGGTCGTAGTGGATGGGGGTGATGGCGGTAGGCAGACGGTACAAGTCTGGAGCCATGGTGCGTGTTAAGGTTGGGAGGCAGCTAGCTGGCCACCTTTTATACTGATTTCGGTGCCGAGCTCATCTAGGGCGAGTCACATCTGGATCGGAACGTGGAAAAAATTGTACCTTGGATTGAATAGGCTCGTAAAATCTGCACTGCGCATACTATGGCTCAGCAAGGCTTTCTGGGTAGCGCAGGAGTGCATGGATTCATGCAAGCTTGAGAGGAACATGCAAGCTTGAGAGGAATAGCTGAAACGCTCCAACTACGGAATCGAGCAGAATCTAGCATCGTTTGGGCGGGTGGATGAGGTGGTGGAAGACAAGAATGCCATCAGTGGCTGTGACTCGGACGCTACTTACCGCGACAAAAGCAACTAGCTGGTGTCCAAGCTCTCCCTCAATGTTCTCGGCATTTGTGTAGAGCGTCGCGAGAATTTGAATGCCTTTGCATTTGCGAGTCTCCGCAAAACTTCGTCTCACGGTCCGGGTTACACTCGCGTACATCGGCTCCAGAGGATCTCCAGCTGGGCATCTGCGACGAAGGCTGGGAGCATGGCAACACGCTGAAGCGCGAGAAGGAGACTTGTTGACCGACGTTCATCTGGGTGGTGCCGCAGGAGTCCGTAGGCGTCCAAAGGTACGTATGCCATGTTTATCTCTTTGTTAGACTCTGCAGAGTACGCTCGACGCGCAACCGACGCTAGGCGCTGTGACTAAAAGTAGCTCTGCGAGTGGTCTTGCTCACAAGCCTTTCCTGTTTGGTGTTACGGTCGTTCACACCCCAAGGCTCTGGGAGGTCAGTCCGGCTGCACTTGCCTGAGGTCGGCCTGCGATTTTGATCATGGATGCAGTGGCTTCCGCGCGAAACAAGCCCTACGAGATAGGGAGCCAATCGAAGCGGGATGTCCGAATTCGCCTGGACGAATCGACGCGGAATGCAACGATGTACACGAGGGTTTGGAAAGGACCTTGCATTCACCGTAATATGATTCTCCACCCTTCTCAGTACTTCGTCCTGAGCGCGCCGGAGAGTTCCGCGTCCCCGACAGGCAGGTAAGAGTGGATAGAATTGTCGTCAACTAGATCTCATTATCCTCAGTGATTACACGCAAGAAGACCTACACAACACATGTACACCCGTCCAAGATATCCCTTCGACTGATCACTCTATGCATAATGGAACGGGAAACGACTGCCTGGCGCAGAGCAGCGGGCTTGCACAACCGACCCTCAATCGCGAAGCCGAGCCATATTACTATCCTCAAAGTCCATTCATCTCATACAGCGAAGCCGAGCCCATTGCTGTCCTCAGAGTCGATCCAACTGATACTGGAACCAATGTGCCATCTCAAGACTGCTCTACCGTCAAGCAACATCAGAACCACTCGACCAGGCGCCCCAGATCCCCTATGCAGCCCCACACAGCCATGTCTCACTTCCGCGGATGTATAAAATCCTGCCCAGCCCCTCCAATCCTTCTCTCTCTTCGACCACAACCACCACATACCTCACAAACATGCCCTTCACCAATAACGCCGGTATCCCTCGTCTCCACGCTCGTCCCAGGACCACGCGATCTCGCAGCTCGTCCATCTCCGTCATCGTCAATCAGGCGGCGACTTGCTTCACTGGCAAGAAGGAGCAGACTACTACTCTGAAGCCTGCCGTCGCCGCTCCTGGGTACCAACAATTCATCGGGCCCCCTCGCAAACCGTCGCTCAAGACGGTTCCAACGGGCTTTGAGCCCAACCTTCCCCAAACCGACTCGCTCTCCTCAAATGAGGAGTCGTCTTCTGCCTCTGAGTCAGGAGCCGACGACGGCGAGGATACTACCTGTAAGCATTCTCTCCGCTGTTATTCCCTCACAGTTCTCATCGTCCTTCAGCGTCAGAGTCTGCGTCTCTCTCCTCTACTGAGGAGTCGTGCCCTTCCGATTCGCAGGAAGTAATGGGAGCTGTCCGCAACAACTGTAAGCAGTCTCTTCGACGTTCTCCTTCTCGATACTTATTGGCCTTTCAGCGTCTTCGTTCTCCTCACTGAAGGGACTCCTCCTCGTCACCATCATACGGGCGAAGCTTGTCCTTCGTCGCCGCTCCCGTGCCGCACACAACCATGCCCACCCTCGGCCTCACGGCGTACGACTCATTCCTCAGTTCTCACAGCCAGGGTGTCGGCTGGAGCCCGTCTCCGCATGCGTCGAGCACGATGCAGTGGAAGATGATGTCTGTGACCGCGTCCGTTTCGTCGTTCCCGACGACACGCACTTGCGTCAATCGCTCGACGATGAGTCTGAGCCAGCGGACAAGTTCGAGGAGCCCACCTGGGGCAGTTGGGTACGCTTTTCTTGCATTCGCGATTCGATTGGGTGTTGACGACGTTATACAGTGAGTCAGTGACTGTTCCGTGGCCACGATGAAAGAAGCGGAAGAATTAGGAGCAGCACTAGCGCACTACTGCTCTTGTACCTATATTTTCCTAGTCCAATACATGGCTTCTTTCTTTTTCCCGTTTTTGTGTGCCGTATAAGGTCTGGCATTCTCGGCTTGAGGTTTTTTTTTTGTGTGTGCCATCAAATGCCTTTGACCTCGACCTTCACCATCCAGCCACCGATGTCCTTCATCCCGTTCCTTCCTTCGCCGTAGCGCCGTCGAATTTGACCACAAGCCCGCCATTTGCGAACAGCAGTCCAGGAACCCGACACCACTTGATTCCATACGAGACGTACACAACAAATTCGTGGAGCATCAGTCGCGTATACAAGCCAGCTCCTGCCCCTAGTAGTACCCAGCGCTCCTTGACTACTTAATTGAATCCGGGGCAGGGGCGTTTTTTCCGGCGGTGTACCGAGGTAGGCGCGCATGCACACTCGATGGTATCCTATAGCTAACTCCTAGTACCAGGATCGTTGAGCGTCGTCGACAATCCTTGGCATTACCTCCACTTGCGCTGGACGCCCCAAATCTGAGGCAACCTATCGGGAAGATCGACGACGGAATTTCCGCTCGTCGTCCTCGAATATTGGATGACTGTTCCGTATCCCGAGCGTACAAGATGTGATTCACCGCGCTTCGGTGGCATTCGGTGCCCAGCAAAAGTCTCCTATGTGTAAACGAATCAACGCCGTCTTGCCAGCCAGGGACATATTCATTCAGTCGCCCCTCTCAGCACCACATTTAACTTGAGCTCAGCCGGTGGAGATGATATCCAGCTCAGCTCGACCACGACACTCCACCGCTCTCAAATGGACGCATTCAAGACTTTCGGGTACGTCTTCGTACCTTTCGTTGCTCTCTTTTTTTTTTTTTGACGCGCACACAGCGGCTACATCGTTGGTTCGTGGATCGCCTCTGTCCTCTATGGCGCAGCGCTCTCCCAGGCCATTCGCTATTTCCGCGACTTTCCAAACGATACCCTGCTGAGGAAGGGGACTGTCGTTACTGCATTGGTTTTTGGCCTCGTCGCGCTCATCGCGGATTATGGCAACGCCTATATTGTGAGTGGCCGTCCAAATGTCCTGCGATATCGTTCTCATGCGTTCGACAGCCTTTGGTCAGTCATTGGGGCGATCCGGCCGGTCTCCAGAGCGTCTACTGGTCGATCCCGACGTACGGTAGTTTCAATACCGCTATCGGGGTCGTCGTCAACGGCTTCCTCATCACCCGCTTCTGGTCCTTGTATGCACCCACGCCTAACAAAAGTGCCTCCGACTGACATCTTGCAGGTCGAAAAACATCTTCGTCACCGTCATCCTCTCACTCCTTGTAGCACTCTCTGTGAGTCTCCCCGCCTCCTCATGCATACCAACCGGCTAACCCGTGGTCCGCAGCTCGTATCCTCCCTCATCGGGAACATCATGCTCGGAATGTCGGCTCAAAAGATCTCATCCGTGCGTCAAGTTCTTTTGTCTCTGCCACCATACCTAACTATCTCGATAGAATACAATCCGCACCATGGGTACTATCTGGTCCATCTCCCTCGCTGCATGTGGTGCGCATTTACCGCCATCTATTTCGCGTAAAGACCTCATGTCTTCGTCTCAGATGTCTCTATCGCCGCTGCCCTCGTCTGGAAGCTGCAGGGCATGAAGAGCTCGTTCAAGACGACCAACAAGTGCGTCCTTTTCTGCCCCATACGCAGTCATTCTCATCTCGTCGACAGCCTGATCCAGCGACTTATCCTCGGGGCTGTTCAGACCGGCGCAACAACCGCCGTGCTTGCACTCTTCCTCCTCACCTTCTTCCTCGTCAACCCAGCAAACAGCCGTGAGTCTCTGATCTCCTTGCCTGCCCCGTCTATCTCTAATATGACATCCTCCCTCTCAGTCGCCCCGTTGTTTGCATGCACTATCGGCCCATGCTACCCTCCACACCCTCTTCCTCAACTTCAACTCACGGCGAACTGGGACGACAAGCGGGGCCACGCGGACGACGTCTGATACCCGCCATAACATTAACAACACGATCCTTATGGACGGCATCCAAGTTCACCGCACTGCTATTGTCACGATGGACCCGCCGGACGAGGCAAGGTCACGGCACATGGACGTGGAGAGTGTTGGGAAGACTGACGTCGATGCTGATTCGTATGGTTCGCAGAAGGTGCGGGTAGCGGGATTCGATTGAGGCGTTTACATCTACTGGTAGGAGTCAGCAGTAAACACGATCCGAGACGCAAAATAGGTTCTACTAGTAGTGCCTCTTCGCGTCTGGATTTGCAATGGACAGTACGAAGTCAAAAATGAAAGTCCCAAAGCCACGATATTCCGAGTTTGCCTGAGCCCACTCACATACATGCAATATTGCACTTGTATGAATCGGATTTTCAGACCCCAAAATGGTCACATCAATTCACTCTTGACTTCGACCATGCAACTCATTGGCCGGGCCAACTTGAAAGGTCGTCGCAGCAGGCTGTTATGATGCTCGACTCGGAGATGACTTGATGTCTTCAAGGTTTCTCTAAGCAGTCTCGGGCCGCCGCGCACGCAGATTGACAGTAACAAACCCGCCTCGAGATTGAGGTGGGCCTCAAAATACGCCCACAGCGAAGATCTCCCTCCAAAATTCTCCTCAGCTTCCCCACCTTTTAGGTCTATCGGCAAGCAATCTTCGTCTGCTAGTCTGCACCGTCGCTAATTTCAGTTTAGGATTCAGGAAGGTGCTGACACGGCGCCTCATCCCACTCTACCCAGGCCTTCCCGCCCACCGTCGATGTGATAACGCTCACCCTGGTTTGCGGGATCTCTCTTCAGTCGGGTAACTTGGCGCAATCTAATCTTCTCTCCGTCGACTTTCGTTCTCTCAGACTGCCCGCCGTCGTAGGGGCTTGAACATACATATCTATACCTCCAGATGGGAGGAGTCTTCCTGAAAGGTATCAAAATTCTGTACGCGCAGCCTCCCATCCCTACGAATCACGAACCTATGGACACCAGCTCACATCGATACAACCGGGAACGAATTCGTTCGTGAGAAGCTTTATCTTGAAGGGAGAGCTACAGACGGTGCTCGAGCTCTTTCTCAGAAACTTTCTGAATCTTCTATACGAGAATACTAATCATACCTTAGGCTTAACTGCGGTCACCACCAACGCCTTCCACGTCAACGTCAACGATCCCTCGCCATACTGCTCCTTCACATACGCCTCCCACTTTTCCCGTTCTCTCCCGCCAACGGGCCGTTACCGAACATATGCTTCATGTACCGCACGACATGCTCCACCTCGTCCACATGCTCAAATGCCAAAACCTGCACGTTAATCGACTCGGTGGGGAATCCGGCGTCAACCAGAAGAGCGGTGACGCTCTCTTTGGTCGCAGTGGGTCCCGTTGTGAGTCGTGCTGGTGGAGAGAAGTCAGGGCAGCCGTGTAGCATAGTATCGAGCCAGCCTGGGGCAATCCACGATGTCATGCCGAGAACGCCGCCGGGTCGGAGGATGCGAAAGGTTTCTGTTGGTCCGCAGATGGAACTGCTCAGCAAATCTCGTACAAAATCGAAGAGCGACGCACCCTTCATTGCCAGCGCATTATCTGGAATGACTTGAATACCGAAATTCATCACGGTGTGCGTAAAATGATTTTGAGAGAACGGAATCGCCTGTGTCGTAGAAACTCGTCAACACGACGGAAAAAGAGAAGCAAAAACGCACCTGTGCGTCGACCACAAGTGCCTCCGCATTCCAACCCCTCTCAGAAATCTTCTCCTTCACGCTCTTCACCATAGCCTCTTCCAAATCACCGCAGACCAGTTTTAGCTCGCCCCCAGAACCGATTTTCTCGAAGAGCTTATCCGCAACGATGCCCCCACCGCAGGCGTTATCCAGAACTAGCGCGCCGGAGGGTGGCTTTGGAAGGAGTCCACTCTGAACGAGCATCGCGTGTGCTGGGACGCCGGTGACTTCGCCCATTTTTTTCTTCTCCGCACGGTGGATGAGATGAGGGCCACAACAGAAAGAAGGAGGGAGCTCACCATCTGCATTGAACGTCGAATAGTCTGGCTTCATCATGGTTTGCGAGTGGAGAGTGCGATAGGGGCTTGGGCGCGAGAACTTGAGCTGGATGCGAGTCCTGGCACCCTTTACCACCGTGACGCAGCCTCAGTTTATACTTGCACTGCAGCTAGCGCTGTTCTCCGACATTCAACGGAGCCCCGAAAAGGCAATGTTATCCCCGGATAGAGGTGACTAAGCCGGCTTTCCGGCGGGCATCGGATGTTCCGTCGGGTTTCAGCTATATATGGAGATAAGATTGGAGCATTGAAAGATTAGATACCTCGAGCTCAACTTGTTATCAGGTCTGAGTTTCGAGAGGGCCGCTCGACACAGGGTTCAGTGACGATACCAGTAATATTAATATGAACATGACTGCACTCATCTCACCACGCAGGTTCACTCGCGAAGCAGGTACTACAGCGCACATCCGAGAAGTTGGAACCGCGCACGCGCAAGTAGGACAACAGAGATATAAACATGCCGAGTGTTCGAGTGTAGACGGTTAAAGAAAGTATACGAATTCGCGAATTTCTTCACTGGCAAGCAGTCCCATTCGGCTTTTTCCAGCGGCGATAAGTAAATACGGGACGTGCAGAGCAGAACAAAATCCGAGGTTGGCGTCCTGAGCCGTGGCCAAAAGAAAGCATGAAGGGAGCACCACCATTGGGTCGATGAACGACAAGGTCCTCCCATCCTCGGGTCGAGTCGAAAGTAATGGACGGGATAGACGGAAAAGCATCGCGATATTGCTCTTCATCCGCAAACAAGCTCCTGGAGGTTGCATTTCGATTGTGCGATGAATCGGCTAGTACTTATGGCCGCCGCCATCGACCGCAAAAAGGCCATGGGACCAATTACAACGCCGCTCGTTCACGTCTCAAGCGCCCCATGCCAGTGCGAATTGCGAAAGGCTGAGGCTCTGTAAACGAATTCGGGAAGTCTCTACGCACGAGCAGGTATCTCCCAAATACCTGCATCGGCAGAGCACTCTTTGAGCTGAGCTATCGTATCTGGTCGGAGCCGAAATGTACAAAACTATGCTCTGTGATGGCAGCCATGCGTCGTAGATGCTGAACCTGCGCACTCAATAAGATCTAAGAGCTTCGAATTCTTGGAGCATCGCAAGCCGATTGCGCGCAATCACAGCTTGTGTTATATTTAGAACATCTTTCGGAAACTGGGCTCTATTTTGATCCTCAACGACCTCCGATTGAAAGCTTAAGCAAGACATGAAAGGCGAACACCGTCACGATGTAGTCGATGAGGGATGGCTAGCTCCCATTGCATCGCGTTAGAAAGCAAGCCTTCAGAGAAACCCCCATGGCGCAATAACTGCATCATTGGAGCTTTTCGGTCTACCACTTGACCAGATACAATAGCCCACACGATGCACGACGATAGAAGCCCAAAGCAAGCATGAGGGCGTCTCCGCACATCTTATCGTTGCCATTCTCCTGCGCCAGCCCGCGGGTGACGGTTTCGGAAAACACATGGGGTCCGTCCGTCTCGAGCGGTATAAATTGCGGTCGCGTTGGAAGCCAACGGGTAAGGTCTGCCTTTCAGACAGCCGCTTTGTCGAGATGGTGTTCGCATCCGGTCTCCTCAGCCTTGCTCTGCTCGCTGTTCCTGCGCTCGGCGCTCCTCGAGCTCGAGGCAACCTCAACACCCGTGTCGCGCGCCGCCAGTCCAACACGCGTCAGGCGTCGACTGGGATAAACGCCGCCGCCAAGAACTTGAACATCAGCAACATCGAGTACAGCTCAAACTGGGCGGGCGCGTCGTACGAGTCCGCTGCGGGAACCTACAAGGCCGTTACAGGTCTGTGCTTTTTTCTCTTGTTGGTGGGTTGTGGACTCACGATGGCAGCTACGTTTGTCGTCCCCACCCCGTCTGCCCCAAGCGGCGGCTCTGGCACCTACGCAGCCTCTGCCTGGGTCGGGATCGACGGCGACACCTGCGGGTCTGCCATCCTGCAAACTGGTGTCGACTTTACGATTGACAACGGAGCTGTTTCCTACGATGGTGAGCAGGTCTGCGGTCGTGGATTGGCCAGTCTCACATACCTCTGCGCGTAGCGTGGTACGAGTATTATCCCGACTTTGCACACGATTTTTCGCTCTCCATCTCTGCTGGTGAGTCTTCTTCGTCTGCCGTTCTGGAAAAGGTCTCAGCCCAAGATCATAGGCAACACCATTACGGTGACTGTTACCGCGAGCAGCTCGACCGCCGGGACAGCGACCATCACCAATGTCTCCACGGGCAAGGTCTGCCTCTTCACTCACTCCATCCAAACGTCCCTGACACGCATCGCAGACGGTCTCCAAGGCGCTCACCTCCACCGCCAAGCTCTGCTTCCAGAACGCCGAATGGATCGTCGAGGTATTGCCTTCTACAAGTCAAGGTCAACGTTATTAACAAAAGGAATCAAGGACTTCGAGGAGGGTAGCTCGCTCGTCCCCTTTGCCGACTTTGACAAAGTGACATTCACCAACGCCGTCGCGACTCTTCAGGCGGGCGGCACCGTCGGACCCTCGGGCGCCGTTCTCATCGACATCGAGCAGAACAACAAGGTGTTGACGAGCGTGAGCACAACGTCGACTAGTGTTACGGTTTCCTATGTTTGAGTGGTGTACATTGCTTTGTACAATACCTGAAGTATTCGAATGTAAACACATGGATCCCGAAAGACGGACGCACTTACAGTATTTTACAAGTGCCTGTCGCTGATATCCACCGTCTCGATATCGACGCCTTCCGTGAACCAGCGCTCGTCGGGTGAGATTGGCAGGTCGTTCCCGGACATCTGGCGTTTGCGCATGAGGCCAGACGGGTCAAAGGTCCAGTCCTATGAAGTCAAAAAGGTGTACTCATTCCTCAAGAAGCGCGAAGTACCTCCAGTCCATAAGTTCTGTACCACTGACCAGTCCCGTCGGGAGAGTCGTTCCACTCGTAGAAGAACTATCATAGAGACGGTCATGCAGCCAAAATGAAACATCTAACCGGCTTGCCTGAACTGCGATCTTGTTATCCGAGAACGAGAACAACTCTTTGCGAAGTCTACGCGTGCGCGCGGCATTCAATATTGCTTCTCGAAATACAGCCAGCAGAAGAACTCACATATAGAAGTGCTCTCTCGCCCACTTCTCCGTCAAGAACCGCTCGACCTCCTCCCTGCCTTGCAAGAACGTCGTGCGATTGCGCCAGATTGTGTCGGGTGTGTACGCGCGGGCGACTTTGGAAGGGTCGCGGGTGTTCCACAGGTTTTGCGCTGCCTTGACCTTGAGACGGGCTGTTTCGGCGGTGAAGGGAGGTACGATGGCAGTGGACATGCTTGGAGACTTCGATGCTCGTGGTGGCGGCTTTTAAGGAGGGAGGACTCGGACGGAGTTGGTATGTCAGCACGCTTGAAGTAAATTTGGTACACCGAACTGCTCCGGAGAAGACGAGTGACCCTGCAAAGTCAAGGAAGGACTCGGCATCACGGTCACGACAGTCCGAGTCATCAATGACTCTCTTCCTCGACCTGGCCGTAGAGCTGGTGCAGGAGGTAGCCAGCTATGTTGAGTGCCATCTCTCTATTCTTCCTGTATGTTAACGCGTCTGACAGCTGGATATTGAGGACCAAGCGTCAGTACGCGCGGCATGCAAGTACCTGCAACTGGCTGTGGACCCGCTGTTCTTTGTGATCGTCCTCATTCCCAGCGACCGCTTGCACCTCGCGACGACTACCACATTCCTCGAAGCTTTAGAAAGCGGTAACACAGGCTGGTCGAAGCACGGCACAGTACTTGCCATTTGTCCCTTGGACGAGACCGCGCACGCGCCGCGGTCAGCCCGGCCGTTAGGGAGGCAGCCTCACTGGCACGATCGTCCCGAAGCAGAGATACTGGACTTTCTTCCACTGTTTGCTTCAGCCTGTCGCTGCCTTGTACGCGTCAAGACGGTTCGGTGAGAAGTCCCGTAGTTCCGAAGATGTGGCCTTGACAATTTTCTGTCGTAGACTGGAATTGAGGCCGAAAGACCCGCAGTCGCTCTACGATGTCGTCTTCAGCGACGTTCTGCCCCATTTTCCTCTCCTCGCACACTTCGAGCTGCGCACCAGCAATCCCGTGCCGATTATCCTTCCCCAACTATCCAATCTCTCAGTTCTCAAAATTATCACCCCAGCCGGCTTCACCTCACGAATGGCAGCCGCCATTATGGCAACCGTCATCATTGCTAACATGAGCAATCCTCAACTGCCGTCGTTCTCCCAACAAGCTGCGAGCATAGTGGCTCGCTCTCCGCACCTCCGTGTCCTTCACCTCGTCGGCGTTTACGAGTGGGATGACGTCTGGACGACCCTTCTCCGCATGCGTGTTCGCCTCGCCGCTTTGATAGTCCACCCCGCTGGCCCTGGCCTCCTGCCATACCTCGAATCTTATTCTGGGCTCGAGGAGCTAACGGTGCAGAAGGGCAGCGCAAAACTCGATCGAGTCGCTGGACCGCAGCTCGCGCGCGCATTCTTTGACGACGCACTCCCGCAACATGCCGCGACATTAAAGGTGCTGCGATGTCCATTGGACGAGGATGCGTGGTCCTTCAGCCCAGAGAACGCACCTGCAATAGCGCGAATGGTGTCCCTGGTGAAGCTCGATATGAGCGTCCGTGGGCGGGATCTAGACTTAGCCAAATCAGACCCCAATGGCATCGTACGTTGTCCCTGTTCCTGTCTGCGTATGTATACATCTTCATGATATCGAAACAGGCAAACCTCCTTCTGCAAACAATCCGCCATCTCCCCGACCTTCGCCATGTCGCCTTCGCTGTGACTCCTGCCATCCCATGGAATCGACCTCTCCAACTAATCAAAGATGAACTGAACACGGTGCTTCAGGAATCGATGGCGTCGATCGCGATCCCCACCCTCGATCTCAACGAATACCATGATCGTCTGTCGCGCGAGGCGGATCGGGATAGAATAGACTCCGCCGTCGAATGGCACCGGCGGCGCATTGAGGCGAGGGCCCCCGTTCAAGTGCAATGGCAGAGCAGCGAGGGACCTGCATTTCCTCTTGGGCTAATGGCACGCGATGTCTTTGCATGATACGGAAATGCTCTCCCCTAATGTAACTCCCGGTGATTCGTTGCAAGATCGCAAAGTCGCGCGCGCATCTGCGGGCTCAGATTGTACAACGTCATTTCAAGTTCTTTCTACTACTGTTCCTACCACTGCAGTCCAAAAATCCTTCCTGTATATCTTACACTGATCAACCGAGTCGCCGACCAGCCATCCATACGCTACCGAGCCATCGCGATCGATCCGTCTTACGCGAAGCGACGAACGGTAGCACCGAGAAGCGCCTGCCGGCCTCCAGACCTAGTCCAAGTCGAGCGAGTGACGCGTGACGCGTTACCATCCCTTTCCTGCGCCCACAACAACAGCAGTCGAGCTATGAACGCCCCGGACAATCCCGCGAACGACATCACTCTAGTCATGTACTTGCCAGAGAAAGGCTGGACAACGTTCATCAGAATTCCCCTCGTCAAGTTGGGGCAGATATGCCTGACTCCTGTGAAATGGCTCCGTTATATTGGCTCTTATGCGTACGGCGCAGACGGCGACATATTCTCTCGAGTCAGCCCGAACGTGAACGAGGATGAGATAATGGCGGACGTCCCCGTGGATGAGGCGACGATGTTGAGCCCGGTCGCCCCGTTGGAAGAGCTCCCGCCAGTATGTTATTTCTGGTCTAAATGTGAGTCCAGAGTGTATCTGAACACCATGTTCTGAGATATGGTTACAGATGCACCGCGCGTTATGGATTTACGAATGACTTCCGACCGCCAGACGACGAATGCGAGCTCGGATTCCGAGTCAGGTTCGTTCAACCGCGAAGCTTGGCTCGCCTTTCTTGTCAAAGCGCGGGACGGAGACACTTGCGCTTTCCACGCAAGCATCCCCACACACGTCTCGAGGGCCTTGGTTCAAGCCTGCCATTTGATACCACAATCCAAAGGAGATGCAGTATGTGGTTGTCTTCCTTCTGCTGTTCCTACCTCGATGAGCATTCATGTAGTATGTGGAACACCTGGAGCGTTTCCACGAGGTCCCGCAAGAAGACCAAATGAACACCGTCGAATCGTCTCGAAATATAGTCTGTATGCAGCTCGTCTGGCACATATATATGGCCAAATCGTGGGCCGCAATTCTACTCGTGAGGAGTTTGGACAGGTCTGGATTTACACTCACTGCACGACTAGGTACCAAATCGTTTCCTCTCCAAAGACGACATCGCCTTTACCTCTCAACCTCGGTTCGCGGACGATGGCAACTCGTATTCGGATCTGCTGCGGGCAGAGCAAGAGCTGCAGGTTGAAAGTCAGTCAGGCCCATCTGCAACCCATCCTCGTTTCCCGAGCGACGAAGAATTCCGTCACATAGAGGAGAAGGACATAACGTCGGGCCAACAAAAGGCGGAGGGAAAAGGAGCAGAGCAAGCCCTGGCACATCTTATGAGCGGGCGGGGATATCCAGAATTCCGGAAACCCCCAGAGCAGCCATTCAACGACGAATCTCAGCTCGTCCTGCAGTATTTTGTGACGGGGGGCAAAGACGGAGTGAGCTCTGCAGACGAGCGGACCGTTCCGCACAATACCGCGGCGCGCCTGCGAGAGGGCACCCGTCTTTCCGTTGTCGCGTTGCATACGGCGTACATCTGTGCTGTGTGGAAGACATTCTCTCCTGATACGGAGAACTCGGTCTTGGCCCCGCCGGACATCCCTCGTTTTGGCCTCACAACCAGCAGGCAAGGCTTGGGTGTTGCTCCGGCTTCCGGCTCTCATACCGCGACCTTGACCTCGACCTCCGTACCACTCTGGAATTCGTATATGTCGGCACGACAGGATCAGAAGCAGCGGAACGGCTGGGCTTGGGACCTCATGCTGGGTTGGCCGATCCCATCCGTTGTCGCGAGGCAAAAGGCCGAGATGCGTCGGGAACGCGACGTAGAACGGGAGGCGAATGAGGCGAAGGTCCGACAATGGAGTCGCACTGTTGAGCAGTAGGACGACTCGACACAGCTGGATTGCATTCAAGATCTTGTACTCTTACACGCCAGTCAGTCTGTATAATTGTCTGGCAATCGCACAAGAGAGACACGGTCTAGAATGCACCGCAAGATCCGGCGCCCACAGCCAGGCACGGATAATTGCAATTGAGGGTTGTCACAAGGGGATTGAAGTGGAGAGGCGCGGGGATAAGATGTGCGCGAGCGAGCCTGGGCGGGTCCTCCATTTCAGCATCGGCGGCGGGCCTGTCAGGTGGATATTGGATTCATTGTGAGATCAGCGAATGCGGGGCAAACAATGCGCGCGTGCCCACTCAACATAAATCTTGGCCAGCTGACAGCCATGGAAATTGAAGTGAGAAGTAGCGGAGAAGCACTTGCAAGCTAGCATTCACGCGAAATGCCACAGCGAAAGCTGGGCTGGGAGAATAGAACCACACATGAGCGTGAAAGAAGAGCGGGACAGCGATGGAATGCGACAGCGGACCGGCGTACGTAATCGGACCTGTGATCAAGGAGGTGCCGGACCGACTGAATGCGATGATTTGATAATCGCGATGCCTCTTTAAACCCTGCTTCGTCTGTCTCAGACCAAACCTCCCTCGCAAGACCATGTCCAAGTCCGGAGAATTCGTTGGCTCGCTCGACTGCGGTACCACGTCAGTTCTCCTCGCAGTGCCTGGACAAGTCACCTAACTTGCATCCTAGCTCGGTCCGCTTCATCGTCTTCGACAAGCACGCAGACATCATCGCCCAGCACCAGCTGGAATTCCCTCAATACTACCCCCACCCTGGGTAGGTCCAAACTCGTCCTTGCTGCGCGATCTAACCAGATTAGATGGCACTCTCACGACGCTACTGAAATTCAGGAGCATGCGGACAAGTGCATCGAGGGCGCAGTGAAGGAGTTGGAAGCAGCTGGCTGGGCAGCCGATAGCGTCAAAGTCATCGGTGCGTCGCCGTATTCCTCCAGTCCAATTCGTCTCATGTCGCCAAAGGTATCACCAACCAGCGTGAGACCGCCGTCGCATGGAGTCGCAAGACCGGCAAGCCGCTATGCCAGGCTATTGTGTGGACTGACTCGCGCACCAAGAACGTCGTAGCCCACTTTGAGAAAAAGCTCGCAGAGACTGGCATTGAGGTGTCTGCGGGCGAATGGAAGAAGGGCCCCGACGCTCTGCGCGAAATGTCAGTTTTCTTTTCTCAATATGCAACGTCCTTATCTCCGTCCCCAGCACCGGTCTCCCGCTCTCCACCTACTTCTCCGCCATCAAGTTGCGCTGGATGATCGACAACCACCCCGAGGTCGCTGCTGCCCACGAGGCCGACGAGCTGGCTTTCGGTACCGTCGAATCTTGGGTCCTGTACAACCTTCTCGGCGGCGCATCCGCCAACATCCATCTCAGCGACCTCACCAACGCCTCTCGGACACTCCTCCTCAACACCAAAACACTGCAATGGGAGAAGCCCCTCCTCGCGTTCTTCGGTTTCCGCGAGTCCATTCTGCCGAAACTCGTATCTACGTCCGAGGTTTATGGCAAGATCGCTTCCGGTGCCTTGAAAGGTGTTCCCGTGGGTGGGCTCGTCGGTGACCAGCAGGGTGCACTCGTCGGCAACAAGTGCCTGAACCAGGGTGAGGCAAAGTGCACCTACGGCACTGGCGCGTTCCTCCTCTTCTGCACGGGTGGCGACATTGTTCAAAGCAAGCACGGTCTACTCAGCACCGTGAGTCCCTCCATTCACGCGTCCCAATCCATTTTCTGACCCGCTTCCGAAGATCGCCTACCAGGCTGGACCCAATGCCAAGCCTGTTTACGCGCTGGAAGGATCCATCGCCGTTGCTGGTAGCGCGGTAAAGTGGTTGCGCGACGGCGTCTCCATGATATCCTCTGCGTCAGAGGTCAACGACCTCGCAGCCAAAGAGTCCAACTCGGGAGGCCTCTACTTTGTCACCGCCTTCTCCGGTCTGCTCGCGCCATACTGGGACCCTGGTGCCGCGGGGACGCTCATCGGTATCTCGCAATACACCAACCCGTCTCACATTGCACGGGCGACGCTTGAAGCGAATGCGTACCAGACGCGAGCCATCGTCGAATGCATGTCGCTCGACTCGGGCACCGACTTGAAGCACCTCAAGGTCGATGGAGGGATGACCAACGGCGACGTCGCGATGCAGGTGCTGGCGGATGTCGGTGGGTTCACGGTCGTTCGTCCCGAGATGCGCGAGTCAACGGCGTTGGGGAGCGCGTTGCTTGCGGGTGCGGCGATTAAGCTGTTTGGATGGGATTTGAACAAGCCCGAGTCGTTGGCGGAGGTGAACACAAAGGGCAGTCGGGATTTCAAGCCCGAGTTAGCTGAGCCGGAGCGCAAGAAGGGCTGGGAGGGCTGGCAGCGCGCAGTTGAGCGCTCGAGGGGATGGGAGGAGGGTGTCGACGCGTAAAACGCGCGTTTTTTCTTTCCATGAACGCGAACTTGAAGAAAATTGTATAACTGTATGACTATTTGTTATCTTTGAATTATTTGCTTGGTTATGAGAGTACTTTGACGTTTGCCTCTTCGCAGCGCGATTTGGAGCTGCCATAAGTCTACGCTGCGGGTGCCAGAGGAAAAGCGGACGATGCGTCAATTTCCAAGTCCAATTTGAAAGGTATTCCTTCTGCTGCAGGATGGTTATTTATTTGCTTGTAAGACGCGTCAGTAACATCACTACGTACCGCCATTGCGGCTGGTGGTAGGTTACGAACGTTGGACGCGTTAAATTGCAACTTGGACTCGGAAAGTCCATTGACAAGATAACTTGAAATGAGAAGGTTGACGCGGGTATTCTACAGGCCCGGGATGGTTATTTTCCCTTGCTTGTAAGACGCGTCAGGAAGGTCACCCCCGTACCTAGAGTTACTAGTAGGCCATTGCAACGGGTTGTAGGTGGTACAGAGAAAGAATGACATTGACGTGACATCCCACTCGACTCCGCCCACAACACCGTCGTTAGCTATTGTCAACTTCCGGCACCCTCCGTCGGAATCCATCCTCGCCAAGGCAACGTAACCATAAACTCATCAACGGACCTGTCTTCCGCGTCCGACGCGCCTACAAAACGGAGCGAGGTCGTTATGGCAGAGGCAGAACTATGCTCTTTACCGCTCTCTTCGTGCTCGTCGCGGTGTATTCGACGCTGCTACTAGCCTGGCACGTCCTCCGACGGCGTTTGCTAGCGACGGTCATCGGAGTTCCCGACCTACCGCTGCTGAAGAAAGCTCGCGGCGAGGGGGGAAAGATAGATGGAACTGCTGTAATTTGTGGTGGAAGGTGAATTAGCCTGTTCATGCGAAAGCGATTCTGAACGGCTCTCTCAGCGTTGCCGGTCTTTTAACGGCGCGTATCTGCCATGGACACTTTCGAAAAGTGCTCATTATCGAACCGGATGCATGGGTGGCAACTGAAGAGGCGCGAACGGTCAGTGGGTGGAACCAGGGACACCCGCGCACACGCATTCTGCAGTGGAACTCGCTCCATGGTGTGTGTATCCTTCGTGCGCATTTTTTTCTGTACCTCTGAAGTAAAAAATTCAAGGGAGTCAACCGTACCTCTTCTCCGGAATGAGCCATTTATTTCCGAAGCTTGAGGCAGAGTGTGAGCAGGCTCATATTCAGTGACCCGTCTTGCTTGGTGCTCGTCCATTCGCAAGCTTACCCGCAACAGGATCGCGCCTCACAATCCACGATTCAATATTTCGGGTCTCTTCTGGAAGATCCCGCACTCGTCGTTCAAACCACACCTTCCCAAATCGATGTACACTACACGCCCGGCACTCGAAAAATTGCTTCGGTTCGTCGAGGATCCATTCGGAAGCAGCCCACCTTGACCCTTTGTAAACAGCCGCCTCGTCCTTGACAAAGACCTGTACCCCAGCATCGAGCTCATGACGGGAACGGTCACCGAAGTTATCCCGGACCCTGCGGATGCTTCGCGCATCTGCAAGGTCGTCGTACGCAACGACCAAGGTGCGATACGAGATATTTCGGCCGCGTTGGTCGCAGGTCCGTGGATACCGCCATTCCAGATAGTGTAATAACTTGCCTCTCCTCTCGCTAGATTGCACCGGCCCCGCGCGTGCAGGAATGAAGTGGTTGGCGCGACACGGCTACGGGGGGTACTTCAAGCGGCAAGAACATTGACCAGCTCAAAATCTCCATCGACCAGAAGCTGCGCTACTGCACCATGACTTTCAAAATGGACCAGAAGTTCCATAGCCGACTCCCGTTTCCAGACGAGTTCAAGCACATTAAACCAGTCTTCACGTTTCTCGAAGATCTCAACGAAGAGACGACACGGAAGGGCAGGGCGGTTTTCATTATCACCCGAAAGGATGAATGGACTCGTAGGTGTTCTCTGGATATTGCTTGGGTTTTGCTAAAGCTGCTGCCAGTCGTAGTCTTCACTGGACACTACGGGACCGCCCGTCCTCAACCGAGAACCGTGGAGGAGCTCAAGCAATATATTCTGGATCTGCACACGGTAGTCCCGATTCCGGAGTGGGTCCTTCAACTCGTGCACATGTTGCATGAGATTGAGGACACGGCCATCGTATCGCGGGTCAAAGTTCGTATGTCTCGCCTCCTTGTACCAGACGCCAACAAGTTGGTGATATGTGTGGCCAGCGCCGACGACATACGTGCGGTACCATCTTGCAGCCCATCTGCCTTCCAATTTCGTCGCATTGGGAGATAGTGTAATGACCGGTAAGCGCCGTTCTTCACTCTCAAACACTTCTCGCTCACCATGTGTGTGTGTAGTTAATCCTCTTTTCGGCGAAGGATGGACCAAGGCGCTCCGCTGCGTCATGGCGCTGCAAAAAGTACTTCTCCGCACTCGGACGACCATACCCGGTTCCTTCTCGAGGGAATTCTTTGAAGAGGAGCATGCAAAGACTGACTGGATGTGGGAGAATAGCCGAGTTCAAGGTAGGCCGGTTTCAAATCCAAAGGTTCTTCTAACGGTAGTTCGTCCCAGACTACGGTTTTCCTACTACTGTTCCTGTTGAGGGGGAAAGCTTATCTTCCGGCGCATTTATTCGCTGGTACGCCACTTGGCTCCAACGACTCGCAGTTACGGTGAGTATTCGGCAGTTGTCCGCTCCTTTTGCTCAATCAGCGTTAGGATGAGCACGCTGGACTGGCAATGTACGAGGCCGTTTGCGGTTTTGGTAGTCCCGTAGATGCCTTGCATCCGCACCTCATCGCCAAGGTTTTCTGGACGGCTCTGACGAGCGCAAAGAAATGGTGAAAAGCTCGTTTTATTTGATAATTGCCATGTTCGCGTAGACCCATGCCCATAAATAATCCATCCCATCCCCCTCACGCGAACCCTCCCGTGCTCAAACTCGGAGGCAAATCGGCCTCTCCGGTTCCCCAAGTGCTGCTCGGGCTCGATCCCATAACCAGGTGCAATGTGCCCCCACTCGTGAAGATATCATGCGAAATCCAGTTCTTCGTATACGCCTCGCCATTTAGCGTTGCCGACTGGATATACTTGTTGGTCCCGCTCAGTCCCTCGGCGATGATCGTTGCCTTTGCGCCAGTGGCTTCGTTGTGGATGGTAATCTGAGGGAAGTAGGGCCGGTTGAGGAGATATGTGTTTTGGCCGGCGACGGGGAAGAATCCTGCCCACAAGTTAGCGAATGGTGATTTTCGTGTAGCGTCTGGCTAACCCAAGTGGCTCCATACGACGTAGGCACCCATGGCACCAGAGTCGTCGTTACCTGGAAGTCCAAATGTGCTGGCCGATGTCAGCGAGTACTAAAAATATGACAGGAAAGTCCATTTACCTGGTGTTGTAGAACTGGTTGAGGATGGCGTCGACACGATCGACCGTCTTTGCAGGCTCCCCAATGTAGTTGTAGAGATACGTCGGAACTGCGGGGGAAGACTTTAGCCGTGGTTGTGAGGCTCGTCGGGAAAACACTCACGGAAGCCAGGCTCATCCCCAATGTCCTTTACAAAAGATTAGTGGAAGCCTGAGCAATCGCAGACTCGACTCACATGGAACCCGTCGGCGAAGAAAGTATCCAAGCGAGAGCTATGGTTTCACCGTTAGCAACCTCTGTTCGACCAAATTTACCGCTGGGCGAACCTGAACGTAGCTGGACCGCCTATTGCAGTCACCAGGCTAGCCATATCTTGCGGGACATACCACGAGTACTCCCTGGACCTAGTCAGCGAATTGTCCTGAATCCAAATGATGAATTACCAAGAGCTGGCTTCGTAGAATTCGCCACCCCCAGTATTCTACAACCCGGATGAGTGGCAACACAAGGTATAAATTAACGACGATACATACCAAGAAACAATCCGTATGGCCAAACACAGGACTACAGTGGTCGGGGCGGAAGACGTTGTTCAGGTCGTAACGCGGGTCAAAGTACCACGACCCATCAGCGTTGCGAGGCTGGATGAATCCGCTGAATCCGCTATTGGTCGCGTTGGGGTTCCAGATATTGAACCAGTCGCCAGACTTGTTGAAGTAGTGCTGAGCATCGGCGGTCTTGCCGAGTCCTTGGGCCACGAGACCGATTCCAAAGTCGTTATAAGCGTATTCAAGTAAACGGGAGGCGCTCCTCGTGTTGGGACCCCCGTTCGGTGGGTTGTCGTTGGTGTCGTTGAAGGGAACGTATCCCAATGCCTCACGCGATGGGATCCCTCCTCTCCCCTGGAGAGTAAAGTCGCCCTCGACCGTCGCATCTTGCACCATCGCCTCGTAGCCTGTCTCCCAGTCGATGCCCTCCTTAATACCCTTGACAAACGAGTCCGAAAGAAGCGAGTCGGCGTTTGAGCCGCCTTGTGTGAAGCCCATATCCAGCGACATCCTGCAGTCTGGGAGCCATCCGGTGTTGCGGTAGACGTCGATGAGCGCCCGGATGACCTGTGCTTGGGCGGTTGGTGCGGTGATGGCGTAGAGAGGGTGGACGACACGGAAGGAGTCCCTAACAGAAGATTTTGAGTCAATCAAGTCGTCGGAAAGTCAAGAAACACGCACCAGATACAGTAGAAGCTATCCCAGAACGGCTCGGTCGAGACCCAGAGCGGGTTGTCGCCAGTTATGTTGGTCGGGGAGATGTACGCGCGGTACAAGGACGACCAGAAGAGTTCTTGGGTATCGCCGCTCACGCCAGTGCTGTCGACCTGTACGGTACTGAGGACCTCGTTCCACTTGGTGCTGAAATTAGAGTTTGTTGTGAGAAAGTGACGGTCAGATGATAGCCAAACGCACCGAGCCGCGCTTTTAATAACATCGAACGCAGAGATATCAGGAATCTCTTCCTCCGCAAACGCACACGCTTTGGCCGAGTTGGTCCATGAAATTCCCATCCGCACACTCAGCGACTCTGCCGGAGCAAAGGGTGGTGCGAAGCCGAAAAGCAGCCCCGCCGGGCTGTTGCCCGCAATCTGCGCGGAAAAGGGATCTGTGCTGAGGGCCGTGTAGGTGACGGCGCCGCCGACGGTGCGGAAGAATTGGGCTTGGGCGAAGCGCGTTGCGGTGTCCATGCAAAAGTAAACCTTGTACGAGCCCTGGCCGAAGGACGGCGAGAAGGTGCCTGTCCCAGTGACACGCGTCCCTCCTACTTTGTTGGTGGTTACAGTTACATTCCCGCCGCCTTCGTAGCTTCCGGATAGATCTGAAATACATATGTTAAGAGTGTGTGTGGGAGGAGTCGAACACCACGCGCCTCGGGTGGCCTCGAGGAGTAGGATCTGCTGGCCTGTGCCTTGTGGGTATGAGAATCGGTGCAGCGCGACGTGCTGGGTGACGGTGACCTCCGCCTCAATGCCATTGTTGAGGGGAATGCTGACTTTAGTGCGAATTAGCTATGGTAGAAAGAAGGCAATATCACATACAATATCCTGGAGACGCAGTAGGATTTCCGTGGGCGACAGCGCGAGCGGTGTGGTCAATAACACATTTCGTCAAGTCGTTGCCAGCGCACTGAGTCCCATTGTAGGGAAGAAATGGAAAGTTCCCCAGCGACGCGCCGCCTCCAGTACCGTCATCGTGTCTGCGGTATGAAAGTCAGACAGCTCCTCGAGGATAAATAGCTGCCTACAGCTGAGAGATGCCTGTAATGGGAGTCCCGTCGCTCACGTATCCCGCCTGGTTATCTCCCGACAGACTATCCGCGCCAGCCTTAACCGAACCCCAAGGAAGAGTAGCTCCGGCAAAGACGTGACCGCCGTTCGACGTGCCAATGAAGGCATTCACGAACTGAGCAGGGTCTGACTGGGCAGCCGCCAATATGATACCGACGGTGGCGAACGCGAAACGAAGAGGTTTCATGCGGGGAAGTCAATGAGGGCGTGAGGCCGACGGACAGCATCTTTAAGCACGCGCCATTGTGCAGATCTCGCGTAGGGGAGCTGCAGGAAGCAACAGAGGGACAAACGTGGTGGAAGATGTTTCGCGGAGCAGATGAAAAAGAGTCTCGTGCCCGCGTGAAGCCCTTGAGCGCTTGAGCGCCATGCGGGTAGGATCGTTCACGAGACGCTCTGGCTTCGAGGGCCGACTGATCTGAATTCAGCGGTCAGTGAAGATGACACGAGCTGTGGGTATTCTTGACGTCGGAGTCGCACAGAACGACGACTGGGCGAAAGAGAATCGAGCAGCCTTCGCAGATGCCGCAGAGTAATGAGTAAGAGAAGGCGAGGAAGGACCGGAAGAACGACGTTTATGGTTCTGCTGTCGAGGTCTGATGGAGACCGGATCTGATGTCGAAATGGACCTCGCGAGCGCCATTGGGGACGGGCGACATATTCACGAGGTAGGAGAGGAAGGTGCCTTCAAGGTGGCCCGCGCAAGGACTTGAAAAACTTCAACAAGGATATGGGAGAGGACATGATGATGACCGAGTGTCACCGTGACAAGTCGAGATCTCAACCCGGAGTAACAGGTTGATTGGTACCCTTGAGATAAGGATGACAGCTCACTAGAAGGATTTAGAACGTAAGAAGAAAGCCAACGTGCTAACCTTGTTGGACGCGGCGGCGGGATGGCGGAAGCGAATAGAAGTTGTTGAAGCTGTCGGTGATGCGTCATCACTACGGCTGGCTGGCAATCATGCCGCGTTCGGCTGGCGTGACTGTCCGTTAGCTCCGCTAAACTCGCTTGGTTTCATGCACTCACTTCTGGAAAGCGGAAATCGCTACGGCGGCCCAGAGGAAGCGATCAAGCATAGGTTTGACAGGAACCCTTATTGGGCTTATTGCGCATCGGCGTCCTCATTGCAGATCTGGATCGAGCACTCGAAAAATGTGTGAAGTCCGAACACGGCTAACAACGCCAGAGTCCTTTTAAAGCGGCAGCCTCAGGCGCTTCAAGTATCTCTCCCTCCATGTCATCTACGCGTTATAATCCGTATTACCATCGCCGTTCGACCCACAAAAGCAATCCCCATGCCACCAACCGCGACCTCGAAATGTATCTTCCTCGGGAGATGCACCTCCACCACATTGACCATCGACGATTGAATCGCATTGAAGAAGAGCTCGTCTCCTTTGACCACAGCGCCGAAGACGGTATACGTCAGTACAAGGTTGTTGCTTGGTGTGTCTCTTGTCCGTCCTGCCTTTCGTTCTACGTTGACTTTTTTTTTCAGGCCACAATACGCCTTCACGTCGACTATGCGTCCTCTAGCACCCTCTGGATTCAACAAGTCCAAACTGCAGTTCTTCTGCGCCCACCGCAACACGGTCGATCAGCCTTACGCTCCACTCACATTCACCAAGCGCAACGTCCAGGGCCGTCAAGTATACCTCTATGAGGCAAAGGATCACAAGTGTTCTCTTCCGAGTGGGTTTCTCAGTTTCTTGGCGACTTGGTCTCATCATCGCTCTCAGTGCTGATTCCGGAACGGCATACTCGTCGCCCGGCCCTTCTTCAAAACGAGCACCAAATTGTAGAGTGGTCCTGTGCGTACTTCACTCGTCTACATCTTTGTGCCGCCCTCATCTTGGTCCATAGCCACGCAGGATCTCTCCTCCCCTCCGCGGTGGTCATCCTTGCCTCCATCTTCATCGCTACCGTCTTCATCACCACCTTTGTCCTCTTCCTCTGCGATGTTTAGCTCCTCTCAAGCATCGCAATCCTCGGAGACAACTTCCCCTGGTGACAATATTTTGACGGATATGCGCGAGCATGCGCTAGTTCACCCAAGCCCTCGTCTTGGACCACCCTCTCCCAAAAAAGGCACGCGGCCGCAGCCTCAGCACTTTAGCGGCAGTCGGGTTGTTTGCTATTTCTCCCCGACGGTAGCAGACGCTCGCAAAATGAATGGTTTGTGCCTCGTCGTTCCGCGTGAATACTGAATCTGATATACCAACAGACATGGAGGTGGCTAACGAGGCCATTGATTACTTTCTGGAACGCAACGGCAACAGTAAGTATATTTTCTCTTGCCCGCTCTTGTCTCGACTGCTTACAATGCACAGATTGCCCCGAAAACCACCCTGCCTTCAACCCTGACCTCCCTCCTCGCGTTCTTCACGTCTACCATTCAGAAATCTATCCCCATGCAAACCAGCGAAGCTTGGCACATAATAACTCAAATACACCTTGCGGCCGTTTGGTCGACGATCTCAACTCCCCGCTTGGCGCCCTTTTCGCGTCCTTTGACGCTGCGCGACGCAGCTCCCAGACCTGCAACGGCTGCAACCTGCAGTTTTCGCCGGACGGTTATACCGCACATGTTGTAGATGGCCACTGCACTAACCATCCAGACTTAACTGAAGGTACGTTCATTTACTTCATTCCCTTCATCTCTCACAATCATCCAGTCGGCAACATCGACCTCCCTTCCGCCGACACATATCGTCTGCGGACCTTCCGCGATGGTAAGCTGCCGTCGTCAACTGCTGTCGAGCGGTCGCCCATTTGTACCGCATTCTACGAATGGAACTCCCGTCTTGGGGTCCCTCAGGATGTTTGGTGGACCATCGTTACGGCGGTTATTTTGTGCCCAGACTGCGATCTTGTTCGCACCTTCCCGGCCCATCAAGCTCACCTAGACCGACTTGGTGGATGTGCCGACCCCGGGCAGGCACTGACCATCCTGCGTGGGGACGGAGCAGACTAGGATTAGATTTTTTGGTATCTTGTCTTCGTAGAAAACTTGTATGTATGCTGATTATCAAATCACCCTTCTTGACCGCAAACCATGCACCCGATTCCGTCGTCGCTTTCCCCTTTTACAACCACTAAGTGCTAAACCTTGAGCAAGTAGGCGGACGATGCAAAGGAAGGATATGCGGGTCAGAAAGGCTCCGCACTGTTTGGACAGACAATCGGATGGACGACTTTACAAAAGCGCCAGCAGTCGACGGGGTACCAAGCATGGCCAACCCCGCCCTTCTCAGCTTTCTCCTTCGTCCTGCCCATCGGGGGCTTTTCGATGCTGCCTTGACGGTCAAAGAGCGTCGCTCCAATGAGCTGCATCTTTATTCACGCGAAACCGGACGGCTAAAACTGGTTGGGTAGTAAGTTGTCCTTGCAAACACTGAACGACACTCACTCCCTCACAAGCCCACTCGATCGCAATGACCAGAAGGTGCTACCGAAGGACTGGGCTGCCCATCTAGACCACCTTTCGTCTTCCCTCCAATGCCACTGCCCCGAATTGCAGTCAGCGACCCTCCTAACCTGGGCGGACGGTTCTGCAGCCGTTGTATGCCAGCACTACCCGCAGAATCGCTGTCAATTACTTCGTATGTTGCCCTGGTTAAGCCTTCAGCGGTCTCATTTGTCAAACAGTTAACCTCAATGCGATTCACCAAACTGCGGTGGCAGTCTCCCGCTATTCTGCAAATCGCCACGGCAATGAGTTGAATTTCGGTGTTGCTGGCTACCAGCGCCGCATATTTCTCGATGACCGTTCTCCATCTGATGTCCTGGGCGGCTTCTTGATTCGGAATCGTGAGTGCTGCCCATTCCCCTTGTCTCTCTTCGCTGATAATTCGACAGTAGTACCGATGACAGATGCAGAGGATCAGGACATCAAGCCGGCTCCTGTTGAGGACGAGAAGCCCGTTATTTTTGAGGATGCAGGCTCGGGTATGTGCATAACGTCTTTATTGGCATTGCTGACACACATCTAGAGAATTGGATGCTTTTCAATGCCCGTGAGCAGTCCCTGCTCGCAGAACTGGCGCAAGGACGAACAATCAAACACGAAGAACTTGAAGAGATCGTGAACCAGTGCAGTGGTTGTGACTTGGTGTTGGTTGCGCGATTGCAAGGGGACCACCGTTGCTAAAAGAATCCTGTAATGTACATATTGATCTTGGCGAACACGAATGCAAACTTTCTTGACACAAAACCATGCAAGTTATGAAATGGGTGAACATCGAGTTAAAGCTAACGAGCTAACAACGCTTTACTCCCCCTCCTCCTCCTCCTCATCATCCTCCTCTCGCTCAGCTTCACTGAGTGGAGACACCCAGTAACCTCGGTGAACTGCCCGCCCAAATTTGCAAAGAGAATGCTCAACCATCACAATATCCACGCCAAGGTCCGCTTGCGCCTCGTCGGAGAAGTGGGCGCGAAGAGCATGATAGACAATCTTGATGCCCTGGATGCAATCGGTGGCCTGGGCACGTTTAGGGCACTTGCCGTCGGCGTTTCGCTCGCGATATGGAATGAGGCCCATGAGCTCAAGCCCTCGCACTGCGCCTTTGTTCATCTGCGCGATTATGGTGCCGAGCTCGTCGAAGTCGGGAGGTAGAACGAGTCGAGGATTGGTATATGTGTAGTCCGCCGCAACCAGATAGCTCGTGAGTGGACCCATTCCGGGAAAGACCTTCACCTTCTTCATCCCAGGGCCCGGCTCCTTGGTTGTTTGCAGCCAGTGCCAGAAATAGGTGAAAGGTAATGTAGATTGACCCAGGCGTCGAGTTTCGTTTAGCTGGTTGGAGATGTTGTAGATAGGAACGCTGCGATCATACGATGCTGCCAACGCAATACATCGATATCGGTTCGCAGGACCGTACGCCGACTTGTTGCAGAAGAAGCTCGGCATAGGCTCAATCTCGTGCTGTTCAACGAACTGGAGCCGCTGATCCTCCTTGGCCTTTTCGAAGTCGGTAATGTTGGAATATAACAGTCGTCCCGCACGCGAAAAGCCAGAGTTGAAGAGAACTCCACGAAAGGTTAAGGCGCTGTAGAACCCAGAGTTGGTATCCGCATGGGCGGGCGCGTAGGGTCCATCTGGCTCGTATGCGCGGGACAGCGAAGGACCAAGGTTACGGAAGGGGCAGAGCGAGTCAGGGAATTTTTCCAGAGCCGTTTTCCACTTACTCTGCGTCCCATCATCTTGGTCCAGCACAACTTGAGCCGCCTCGTCAATGAAGCGGATAAAGCTGTCCAGTCCAAGCACTTGGTCAGGCGCGATCGCCATTGTCGATGGGGTTGACAGCGGTGGATGAGGATTGGGGATAGAAACAATTGGAGAAGAATGAGATGAATCAACGTCCTCGTAAAAGGGGGTATTGGCGTCGTCGTCAAGCACCATTGGGCTGGGAGGGGAAGTTTCATTGGGGAACCGAATGAAGGCAATGATTTGTGCAACGCGGTTCATGGCAGCACGCTCTACCGACAACGGGTCAGCTAGAGGATGCAGCTTCAACTGCACCTCCAAAAGCTGAAAGCGCTCGTGGGCATGATCCTTTCCACGAGACACACCCAACACGGATGCCTGTACCCGTCGATATCCTTCCCAGACAGCACGCAGAAGAAGTGCATCGTTTCCGAGGGTATTGAGGATCGACAAGATGAATGCTGCTTGGAAACGGGAGGCCGGACTGGCGGTGGGATAATTGAACCAGCAAGTAACGATACGAGTCGTCCAATAGGCGACACCATTGGTGAGTTCATCCCCCGGCAGATAGTGCTTTCTCTTCTTGTTGCTATAGATGAAGGGGTGCTCGGTGACCTCCAGTCCATACGTGCTCGCCGAAAGAGTTGCAGTCTCGGTGACATTCTCGAGAAGCATCTTCACTTTGGCAGCGAGCCGAAGGAACCACACGTCGTCCTGCGAGTCGTCGTCCTGCGAGTTGTCCATCCATGTAAGAATCCGTCCACGACAGTAGCCGTAGAGCCAGTCCCAAGCGACAAAGTTGGCCGTCATGATACGCTCACGGTCGAGTGTCGCCTTGAGCGACTCTAGGGCCATGAAGTTCTCCAGTTGCCCCATCGCAACCCAGATGTTCTCGATTGCACTGGCCGTACCGAGCGACTCCGGGGATTTGCCCACAATTGTCAAGACGTCGGTGATTCGAAGGAAGGGAGATGGAATGTCGGTCTGACTATGAGCCGTGGCATCCAGAGCGCGTTGAGCATCGTTAACATCATGGCGTATAGCGTCGAGCGTGAGGGTAGACAGGAAAGGGATATTGTCTAAGGACAAGGGTCAAATGTTATATTTATTGTTATAATTTATCTCTAACCTGAATGCGACAATTTTGTTTTGTCAGATCGTCCTCGACGGAGAGGCGGAGCAACAGCCCCATCTCCGCTTCCCTCTACAATCATCTCCGTGAGCCACTGTCGACGAGATCGTAACGGGTATCGGGATAGTAGAGCCTCGGATGTGTCGTCAACAGTCGAGGAAACATCGACGTATGTGTCGGACGACCGTATTGGATCTTCAAAGCAGAGTTATATTTGTCTGGGCAATGCAATCTTCACATACCTCGATGAGAAGTCCTACGACGTTTTGCGGAACGAGGTCGACTTTGGCCAGAGTTTGAATCCGTATTCCGTAAGCGATTTGCAGAACGAAGTCGACTTCGCAAGGAACTGCGCCATTCTTGAAAGCGTATGTAAGCCAATGTGAAGAGGGATATGCTAAACATACCTTCATCTTCGACCTCCTCCTCATCGGTTTCCCAATCTTCAGTCGTCGGGGAAGCTCTTGCCTTGGGGCGACGTTTCTTGGTCTTGGACAAACATTTCTTGGTCTTGGACGCCGGCGGTGACGGCCGGGCTTTTTTGGTGCTTTTGCGTCGTGGTCGTCTGGAAGCTTTGGCCTTGGATCCTTTACCCGCCTTGGCTGTTATCGATTGTCAGCATATGATAAGCAGATTAAAGAAAAAGACCTTTTCTCGGTTGGCGCTTGGGGCCGGGGTTAAGCTTGCTTGCCTGCGAAGGCATTGAACCGCAGCTTCCCAGCGACGGAGTAATAGCCCATATTCTTGATTTGTGTTCCTCCCATTCTTGGGCGGCGGCAGACCTCTTCTCATCCTGGTCCACCATCTTTGCGCGTTCCGTATCGTCAACGACGGCAAATGTTCCGAATTGGTCGTCCATGTTTCGATAGCCCGGTGCATACTCCCAACGATCCACTGAGCGTCGTACACCGTCTCCGAGTTGAAAGGATATCGACCGCTCAAAGAGCTCGGGGTAGAACTCGATGTTGTAGTCGGCGGGAAGTTGCTCAAGAAAATAGTTGACAAGTAACATGAGTGAACGGATGAGGAAGGTGAGGATTGAGAGGGCGGACATGATGTATAGGCCTTCACGGGAAAAAGTCGTGCGACAAGTGTCGGCTTGCTTGGGTACCCCGCGTTGGTTATAGTAAGAGATTCTAGAGAAGGTTTAGTATACGAAATGAAGACTCGGATGGCTCATACCCCGCATTAATGACCTCGGGTGGAACGTACAGCGGCTCCCCATTGGGCCACGCAGCGAGTCGGAGTCGGCCCAAACCATTCATGATGGCGTTCGGAGGGTAGTCGATGATTGTGAGTCGAACGGCGGCAGGATCGACAGTTACACCAGCGGGGGCAAGGGGCGGTGTTCCACCATGGCGACGAAGACCCGAAAAGACGATGGAGGTGAGCTCGGAAGTCACAACGTAGACGCCAGCACCGTGGATGTAGAAGACGCCGGGCTTGTAGTTGTCAGGGATGTCGGAGTAGCAGAGCATGTGCGTCATATGCCCCGTACTATCATTCTTGTCCTCATGCGCACTGCCGAAGAATCCGAGGTCGGCCGCAAGTGAGTCTGACAAGAATGGTTTGGTTCACAAAGAAGTAATACAAAACATCTACATACTTGTGTTCGCTACGTTCTGGGCGGCGGCTACATTGACTTGACTGGTACCGAATGCGTAGTTGCCGTCAACACCGTAAGACGGCACATTGTGAAGCGAACCGGCGTCCTTGATACGGTGTACAAAGGTCGGAGGACCCTTCTCGATGGCCTTGATGCCAATCTCTGTGGTAATCTGGGATGATGAGATAAAGAACATTGGGCAGTCAGACAATCGTACCGCAACAAACTCCTGCTTTGCATTTGCAGCTGCTTCGGTATCGGGATCTCCGACCTTGAATGAGGCAACGGGAGCCACCATCTTGGTTGGGCTTTCGTACGAGGGACCCAAGGTGTAAGAACGGCCGCCATCCTTGACAGGTTTGGCGATACCGGTCCGCTCATACGCAATACCGCCGACGAGCTTGGTCTCACCATCAACCGTCTCCTTGGTTGGACATTGAGATGTGCGGGCAGATGGCGGGCCGAGGAAAGTGGCACGGGCAGCCTTGAATCGCTTGAGCATATTGAGTGTGATAATATCGCTGCAGACAACATGTGAGCACGGAGGAAAGAGGGGCAAGATAAAGGTACGACATACCGCCCAACGACCCAGGCAACTGGGATGTCATCCTTGACCAGTCTAGTCCCCTGGAGATTGCGAACGAACAGAGAGTCACCGGGGCCTAGCTCCACAAGACCTTGAAATCTGTGAGATGTGAAACAACGGCTAGGTTTGACGGACCAGAGATCGGCGTTCCGCTGGGAGTTTCAAGCTGGCTTTCATGGTCCCAGGTGGCCTGGAGCCCGGCCTGTGTCGTGTCTTGAAAGTAAACATAGGCGGTGCCGGACAGTTGGGCGGCCTGAGGATGTGCCGCGACGGTGTATATCTTGGGCAAGAGCGGGTCTCGGCCCGGCAAATTGACAGCAACAAGAGGGAAGTTGTCTTCAGCCCAGAGCGCTGGAGGGAGAGAAGGTGAGTAGAGGAAGACTGTGCGATGAGGAGGGACGGACCAGTTGCCGGCTCAATAGCATAGGGATAGTCGTGAGGAAGGCTGTCTTGTGGGCTGTCATCCTCGTCCGGAATCTCCTCCACGGAGGCCTTGCGCTTGAGGGACGACATGATGTTCAAGAGGGATAGCGAAACGGTGACGTAGATGGCGAGAGAGAGGGACCTCTCCGCCGCCATCCTGGTATATGACAACCCAAGGCTCGTGAAACTGAAACCAGGTGAATGTGAAATCACACACCAGCGCCCCATTTCACATGCCTGCCTTTTTCTATTGCATTCCCCTTGGTGTCTCTTGGCCTATGACGCAGATGGCGAGAGCGAGCAACCTCTCCGCCGCCATCTCCGGGTAAATGGGCCGGGGCAAACCAGGTTTTCACACGGCTTTCCGTCTCTGCTGACATACCGGTTGCGAAACGATGATACACCAGACGGCTCGCTCACTGTGGACCCGCTCCGACCGCCCTGGCACCGCCGTATCGCGCCTTGATGAGCAAAGTAAGTGATGGTGCATAAAAAAGAAACCAGAACTGACCAAATCCAATCCGTTAGATCGTCTCGCATAGCCTTCCGGAACGCTCCAAGCGCTGGTATCGCTACATTGGACTTTAAACGGCAAGGTGAGTGATTATTCATAGTAATACCGAGTAAACTCACCTTGTTAATCCGCTAGATCACCTCAGACGACCCCAAACGAGCCATCCGGAACGCTCCGCTCACTCTTCACTGATTCCGAGCACTTGCACCCGAGCGCTTTCACTCCTGTATTGTGTACCCCGCCATGTGAGTGATTATGCTCAACAATACAACCGCCGACCTTGTTAATACCAGCCCCAAGCGATCTGTTCGCATCGTCTCGCTCGCTCTGGACATTCCCTCGGCGCCCCACACCATATTGCGCGCGCTCGCACCAAGCGAGCCTCGCACCCACGCCGTCCTGACAAGTCGATTGAGCAAGAATCCGGCCCCCATGCACAATCAAGTCCACCGCAGCTGACGAGGATACGACTGCCTTCAAGCAGCGTGTCCATGCGCGAATCAAGGCCGAGCTCGAGCCGACCGTGCTCAACGCCAAGAACCAGATGATTCAGAAGCTCAAGCAGACGAGGGACGACAAGACGAGACAGCAGCTGCTCAAGGAGTACAACGACGCTTTGGCGGTCGTCGAGTCGACTGGAGTCCAGCGTTTGTCGGACGAGGTCTTGAAGGAACGCACTGTATACCGGGTGAGGAACGGTTGTTCAAAGAGAACGAGGCCGAGCTTGCTGATGACCGTCCTGATCTCCTCCGACGAGAGAGCTACCTTATTAGCAATATGGGAATGCATGCTGGTGCGTGTCGGTTGTCAATCTCGCGGCCTCCTTCCTTGCTGACTCCCTCTATCGCATACAGCCGCTCTCCGCTTACTAGCCCCGACCGTATCCCACCCGATTACAAGCCACATCTTCGTCGTCGCGCAGGTCGTCGCTCTCTCGCACCTCAACTGGGACGGCAGCTCACACTGCGACAAGAAGCTCTCCATATCGTACAATGGCAAGAGTGCCGATGCTATAATCGTCGATGAGGTGCGTCGCACTGCTCGCTCTTTCCGAGTCCGTGCTCATGGATCGTCTCGCAGTGCATGGGCTGCCCTCCGTGGGGTCTCGACTTCTCGCAGAGTCTCTTCGGTCACTTTGTCGGCGGTGAACAGAACAACGAGGAAGTGGGCATCATCTACGGTGCGTGTTTTTGCTTCTTCATTCCCTTCTCCACTCACTCCGCACCGAATCTAGGTGACTGGTCATTCGGCGGCGGCTCTGGCAACAGCGGAAACGACGACGACGACGATGACAACAACAAAAAGATCACGACGACGACCAAGGCGAAGCCCAAAACTACGACGACGACGACGCACACCACGACGTCCACCACTACTTCCTCGAAGCGTGCATCGTCTTCCACCACGCATATGTCCACCCATTCATCGTCCTCAAGTCTGCGTTCACGCTGTTGACGATGAGTACAGACGATTCCGCACAGGACGACGACACCTCGCTCTCCCAGTGCATCGAGTCAGACCTCCGCACCCTCGAGAAACTGTGTATCAAGCCCGACTAGTTTCTGACCAGCCTATAGCAACTTCGCCGACGCTCCTTCATTCCGGACGGCCGACCGTCAACGCAAAACACCTCGGACTCGTATAGCAACGACCGACTCCCTCTCGCCGCCAACGATACCCCGAGTCTGGATCCTCTTTTATCCTACCCACCTGAGCTCTCACCAAAATTCCAGATAATCACCCGGTAAGCCGGCTTTGAGGCGTCTTCGATGCTTAACTTACCGGTCTATGCTAGGATAACCCAGCCAGCCCTACAAGCACCCCGAGTGTGTTCCCCATGGACTTCTGGACGTTGACGATGGCTCCCGCACTCGCAAGAAGAACCGAATCTGCATTGCAATTAACGCGAGAGTCAGCGGCCAAATGCACCGGGTCGAACTGTTTCCCATATCTGCCTCGGTCAATCGACGTCCACAACCGCGCTGTTTCAAGCTTCTGCAACTTAGCCGACACTCCTTCATTCCGGACGGGCGCCTGTCGACAACGTCAACGAGCAAACACCTCAAACTCGTATAGCAACGACCGTAACGGCACCTGCACTGGACGACCACCGAGCTTCCACTGCTGTTTCGCATTTTGCGAACACCGTACGCGTTTATTATTTCAAGCGATCTCCCCAAATGTAACCAAGAAATATTTGTCTCGTATAATACATTTTGGGAATACATCTAATAGCTTTCAAACGCGTTTACATTCATGGTTTTTGACAGTCCCCCGCACCCAGCACTGTTCACAGTTTGGACACGCTTCAAGCATAAAGTCCACGTTGGCCCTGTGGATTGTGCCTCCTTCCACCAACGCGTTGAGAGAGGTGAGGACAGCAGAGATCGACCGGCGTGGTTCTATGCCTCGATCAGCTCATTGGATGCAAAGAAATAAGGGGACTGACCAAACGACCGGAAGGTTGGAATCTCCTGCGTTGGCAGGACTGCAGACGCCAGCAAAACTAGTATCAACATCAGACATGCTCAGAGCAAATGGACAGAAAAGACGCATACGGTCGGCTGGGATTTGCATAAAGCCGACAAGAGTGTCGCTCACACAACTCTCGAGCGGCATATAGCCTCCCAGTTGGAATTTGCCGCTATCTCCGGCGAATGTTGGTGCAGCTCGGATGCCGCGACAGATTTTGAGGGGATTTTGAACGTCGGCTCTAACGGTGAGGAGGTCGAGCATGCGCAGGGTTTGGAGGGAATCCTCCCCGAGGTCGTACGGATAATCTCGAATTGTCGCCGTCTGCGCAATCTTGTTCAGATTCACTGTTGCTCAGTTCAGCGTCAGACGTTCGTTGTTACGATATGCTACTCACTGAAGTACTGGCATTTCGGCTTGGTGTGGTGGCACATTACAACCGCGGAGCCATCTCCAAACAATCGAAAGCGGCTTGAGGGGAAATCGGGGCACAGACACGGCCAGTACACGTCGAGGTGCCGAAGATGGACGAGTAACAGAGCGGGTTCAAGTTGGGCAGGGCTAGTAAACAATCATGGGAGGTTTGGAGCAAATGCGCAGAACTTACTAGCTAAGCTGAACCATGTTCTGAAAGTGTCTACTACGAACGCAGATGTTTTCAGAGGTGCGCTGTTGAGCCGCAAGCTCTCCATCAGCGAGTCCCAGATGAGCGGGCAAAGGTCGGCAGGAGAGAATCAGCGGGGCGCTGACTGAAGCCATGTTGAAGAATTGCGGAGCCCCCGAGCATTATTAGTCCGCCACGGTGATTGAGTTTGACCAGATGCAATCTTGATGTGATCAAAATGTCTTTGTTTTCTTCATTCCGCCGCCGCCGGCAAACTATCCCTCCGGCTCCATCTGCCAGGTACACTTTGAGAATATCCTACCTCAAGATTTTGAGGAGCGCAAAGCGAAGCGAGGCGAACATCGAATTCCCTCGAGAACCTTCCAAACTTTGCCGTCCAGCGCTCTTTATGACTCAAGCCTCTCTCTCCGTACTGCAACTACTATCGCTCACTCGCAATGCCCCACAACGGAACACCTTGCATTCCTACCCTTAACAACCCCAACGCCGTGTCTCCAGACCTTCAAGACTCCGACCCCAGCCTCCCATATTACTGCGTCTTCAAAGGGCGGAACCCCGGTATATATATGACAATGTGCATCTCGACGCTTCCCAGCTCCCGCCAGCTCTGATACTCCCTAGCACGGCGGCCAACGACCAAGTTGTTGGACATTCCGGAGCGTATATGGAGCGAGCTCCAACCTTGAAGGAGGCCCGCAAACTCTGGGGCAGGCTTTGCCGAGAGCATCATTCGCTGGGTTTCGTCGTTGCAGGGGTCGTCACTGAACCCATCACCTATGATACCCTGTACGTTCTCGCACACAGCGCATCTCCCTCTTACTGATTTTTTTGTAGCGAAGAGGCTCAAGCGGCGGCGATGCGGTTCATCCACCCAGTCAGAGCGGGATACTGCGGGCAGTGAACTAGATGTACAAATTGTGTTTTTTTCTTGAATTTTTCTTGAATCTTCCGTGTCAACGTAACTTCCGCGCGGCCTAATCCCCGTCTCAGTCCTTTGTCCTAAACCATCATGTTGAACGCGTATACATTCAATTTCCTGCTGCCGGTGCGCGCTGACGTTGGGCATTCTGTAGTATACACTCCCAACATATTCCGCTCACTCGTCTTCTTGACATCCCGCATCGCCGTCCGACACCGCGCGAGACTCTTGTTTTTCTCGTAGGTCTTGGGCAAGATCATGATACAACGCTAAGACTAGAGAAGGCTCAATTGGAGTTGATTGCGTATCGAAACTACGCGTTGAGAGCGCGCTATGTTCTAAATCAGCACGGAGTACGATTTGGCGAGGGTTGGGAGAGTGTATATTATGGGTTACGATAGTACTTGCGTCGCCAATGTAGCCAACAAATCCAGTCGGTGTGCTTCTTGAGACTGGTCCGTCCAGATACCCAACGCCTCAGGAAATATATGCAGCTCAACATCGCCCGTCCCCCGAATCGCAGTGACGGTCTCTTTAGCATCTTGGACCGTCTCCCGATACGCTGCAAGCATTTTGTTCCGAGTCTCAACCAGACGATCCAGCTCTTGGGAGACGTTGGCTGCTGAGCGCTCGATGCGGACGTGTAGAGCTTGTTGAGCCTTGCGAAGGGACTGGTGGCTTTTGACAATCTTCTCATTCAGGCGACGAATTTGGTCATCGCCTGCGAGCATCGCTCGTTGTTGAGACCCGACTTGTTCTGGTTAGTTGATTCATTGGACAGTGAATGACCAGACTAACCTTTCCGTCGCAGGTTTCGGTAGGCATTGACTGAGATATAGCCACGGCTATAAGTTGGAAACACGCCATAATCCTCCTGCGTCTGAAAGACAATCAATCAAAGACCGATAAACCAGGAAGAAAACAAACGTCGAGCGTGTGTTGCTTGAATACGTCAAACGCCAGCCCCTTTTGTATCCCTCCCAGGAGAGTGCAGTGGACGCCCTCTCTGTTGACATCACGATGGACCGTCTCGATGAGATTGGTCGAGCTATCGCCCGCTTGCCATATCAGCAACGGAATCTTGCTCTTTGCGTGACAAATGCCCGACCATGCAAAGCCCGAGGTGTCTTTATCTTTCACCCAGTCTGGAATTCTTTAGAAGGGAAGCATTCAAATGGATAAACAAACCTCGTCCTGCTTTTCCGCCTTCCTCCCGGATGAGTCGTAACGTGCCTTCAAAATCGGGATGGTAGATGCACCACAGACTACGCATACGGGCTTTGACCTTGCTGGGAACGGCACAGTGTTTGATATTTCGGAGAAAATGATTGGAGCAGAGACGATAGATGCGATGAAGATGCTCATAGACGCCAAGACTCTGAATTGTACGATGGGGTTCATGAAAGTCCGCTCGCGGTGGTAGTTTGGCGGCGCGAGCTTGGAGATACAGTCCGAGACCTGCGATATAGTGCCGGTGAGATACATGCTATTCAGGGATTACGAACATACCCTTTGCTTGACCGCGGTGCTGGTCAGCCCCCCATTGCAAGATCATGTCATCGTAATCGCCGGGATGTTTTCCATGCAGATGTCGGAAGCGGGGCTCCACACCTGTATCTTCTTTGACGACGGACGAGATCGAGTCGAAGATGAGCTTATGGGCTTCTGCACATTGGCTATTTGTGAATACGCGACAAAATATGAGGCCTGAAATCGTTGAGCAACAGAAAGGTGAATTTGTGAATCTTACTGGTGTTGGCCTTGCGATCCATACAGCCCAATTCAAACTCGTAATAATTGTTGACTCGTTTGAAGCTAATGTCACTTTGAACAAATCGCCCGCTTTCATGCAGTCGGTGGCTAGCAGCACCGAACATGCAAACGACGATACATAGAGCATCGTCTGAGCATAAGACTCCTTCGTCTTCGTCGTGGCGTCTCAGCGTTTTGGCGTCCACCGTGAACATGCGACGGATATATTGCTCGCCATAACTGAGGTTTAAAGTTTGCAACCTCATGAGATGCCGGACCGCTACGTGAGATTGAGCGTCGTTTGTGTAAAACAAGAGGAATCAACACATACCGTTCCATCCTGTGCCAAACGGATAGTAGATGTTCTTGGCGTATTTGATCATCGCACCCAGGTGGTCACGATTTGCAAGCGAAGCATGCAGCAGACTGAGGGTTGGATGTGGAACACCTGGGAAGCGCTTGGCAAGGAACTGGCGCACAATTGGGTGGCCGAGGAAGCGTCGCGGGGGTCATATCAGCCATGTCGTCAATAGCAGATTCGAGGAGAGTGTGAATGGTGCGGCGAATGTGCATCGGTGTATGAGTCGGTAAAGGAATAGGATGAGGGTGTACACCTTCGCTTGTTAGAAGGACAAATGGACAGAGGGAACAATATTCCTCGAGAGGCTCATAAACCCGGAATGTAACCGCGCACGGAAGTTTCTCCATGAGAGGGGTATACAATTCGTCGTTTTCAGCTCGATGTAAGGTTGCTGTGCCAGCACATGAGAGTCTAAAGAGCATGTTAACGATAGACATACGGCAATTTGCTCTTTGGGACGAGTTGTTGGCAACGGTATTGCATCCTAGTCCTCGTTCAAACAGCCCTTCGATGATCTTGGCCGTCCGAACATCCCCACCAAGAACAGCTCGAATGTACGATGGCTCGTACGACCCTGCTGCCTGACCAAAGCTGGCATCATAGAAGTGGTCGCGGTCTGTCGAGGAGTAGAACTGGCAGCTACAAGGCAAATAAGCAGCTGTGAACGCAAGAGTGGACTCAAAACGCACCGGATACTATCAGAGGTGGCATCGTATATGATCTTTCCGTTGCACGTTAGCTTGCGCTTGCGACCACGCTGAATTTTCTGCAAGCGGGGCGTGTTCTTCTTGCAGTCGCTCGTCATCGCCGTCATTGGAGACCGTGTATACCTCGATTGGAGGATGTGTACAGCCCAAGCGCCGAATCGCAGCTAAGAACGCCGATGTGCGAGCAAAGATCTCATAGCCGAGTTCATAGTGTGCCTTGTCGTCGTGCCGGTCAGCGTCATGAGCGAGGCGTTCTTGTATTGCTTCGAGCGAAGCCTCTGTATGAGGCTGTCGGAGTTGCTCAGTGTCGGAATGCGGGCAGACTTTAACGCCTTGACCTAAAGCCAGTGAGCATCCAAATTTACTTTAGACGAATGAACTTACAGGTCGTATGGGAGACTTTGCAAGGAACTAGATTTCCGCCAGCATCTTTGAGCAGAATGTGGGTCAGAGGACCATCTCCTTGACGTCTCTTCTGTCCATTAGGCGCGCCTCTCGAATAAGCAATATTGAGCGCAGGCGAGTCCCACTTTTCCGGGTCCATCTCGAATAAATGACCGACAGGTCGATTATTGTCGCCACAAGTCTCCGGGTATTCGAGGACAAAGCCAATCGGGTAACGATACAGACGCGAGAGAGTCGTGAATCGGTTAACTTGGACGTGTGTTTGCACAGTCCGTTTCGGGAGATGGGATTGCAGTACAGCTAGTCCGAGACCTGTGTCTTGTTCCTGATCGAGACACTGCAGGGCCTGGTTGAGGCATTGCTGTATGTTGCGACTGGCTCTGAGGTCAGCGCCGTGTGTGAGGAGAGCCGACAAGCGCTCCAGTTGAGGCCGAACGTCGACCTGGGGTTCGCTATCTGTCGGATTGAGAAGTGCGATGAGGTCCATTACAGTCTCCAAGAGACACTCAGTAAGTTTTCCGACAATGCTTAGAACGCGGGTTTAGCGGCAAAGAGAACCATTCTGCGATGCCAGCGGGCACCAAAAGCTTGGAGGACAGCCGTCTACACTCGTCCTGATACTCTGAGATTGACCGAAGTAGGGCGTAGCCATGCGGGAGGATAAACCATGCGTTGTGAAACGAGAAAGTAAAAAAAGCAAGGGGTGTTCCGCTTGGGTGACCAGCTTGTGACGGTCTAGGCCCAGCCGACCGGACTTTGAATGTCAGTGATGGTGCCGAACATTGCCGAGGATGGTCGGGACCGTCGGGTTGACTAAGGCTGACTACAGGCACTGCCAGCAGAGCCGACAGCTCAAGTCTGAGTTAAACCTGACACCTTGTGTCGAAAGTGCGCCTAGAACTGGCCTAGAACCCTGCGCTAGAGTTTATCGCGCTTCGCCGACGTCCCCGAGCGGTACCAATCAACTGTTCACTGCTCAACCCGAGCCCGAACGCTTTACCTGCAATACCCTCATCCACTCCACGAAAGCCATCCCTCCACGCATAAGAATACCCACCCCGAAACTCCTCCAAACTCGGTGCCAGCGCGCCACCGCTCTACTCCGTGTTTTGCTGCGCGACACGTTTTGAATCGGGCTCACCCTGTGAAACATGGCCACAGTTCACCGTTCGTGCGTCCAACAAGTTGGGCTGCCGTTCTGCCGCTCGCACACGTAGACCGGATTCCGACACCGAGCGGACATTTCACACCGCTGCCACTTGGATTGGATTGGATTGGATTGATACATGAAAAGCGTCGTGGTTCTCGTCACCTCCGACTCAACATGATTGCTCTCATTCTCTCCGCCTTGGTTGCGGTATATCTCTTTCTCCTAGCTGCGTGGCATGTCTTTCGACGAATCCTCCTCGCCAACGTCATTGGCGTCAATGATTTTGCTCTCCTTCAAAAGGGTCGACGGCCTGAGCAGAGAGTTCCCGGGACTGCGGTCATCTGTGGTGGAAGGTGAGCAGTAGCTTGAAGTTTAGAACACTCCGACTCAAAATTTGTAGCATCGCAGGGCTGCTAGCAGCCCGTATCTGTCATGAACATTTCGAGCGTGTGCTGGTCGTAGAAGCAGATCAATGGGCCGCGTCGGAAGATGCGCGAGCAGTGGATGGGTGGAAGAGCAACGCGAAGCATCAGCGGACGCGTATCCTGCAGTATAATTCTCTGCATGGTACGCGACAGGCAAAGTCATGGGATTCGAATGCTCATTTCATATCCAGGGAATCAGCCCTATATCTATGCCGGCTTGAATTCACTCTTTCCGAACCTCGAAGCGGAATGTGCTCGTTCCGATATCAAGTTTGGCGCCTCTTATTTTACCCTCTTTCCCTCTCACTAAGATTGCTTAAGGATCCTTCCACACAAGCCGCAATTGAATATGTCGGGCTCGACCTGGCAGATGCCCTTCGCGTCGTACAAAAACGGACTTCCACGAAGCTTGATGTCGTCTCGTCCTGGAATCGAAACTCTGCTCAGGCTGGTTAACCGCCTCACTACCTTTCACGCGCTCATTTTTGGCAGACGCCTGATTCTCGACAAGAAAGCGTACCCCAATATCGAGTATCTCGCAGGGACTGTCACAGATGTTCTTCCTGACCCCGCTCATCCTTCCCGCCTGAGCAAGATCGTCGTACGAACCGATGCAGGCGTTCAAGAGATTCCCGCAGCCCTCGTAGCAGGTACTAATCTCGAATATCTCCTCGACTCCTTCTTCTGACTGCATCGTCCAGATTGCACCGGAACAACACGCGCTGGCTTGAAATGGCTTGGGCGCCACAGCTACGGCAACCCCCATCGGCTGACTCGCCCAGCGGAAAGCTACCTTTGGATGAAATCAAAGTTTCCTTCGACCAAAAGCTGCGATATTCCTCCATAATCTTCAACCTCAGTCAAGAGTTTCACGACAGCCTTCCTCTCCCTGAGGAGCTCAAGCCGGTTCGCTCGATCCTCGACTTCCTCGAGGAGCCAACGGACGAGGTGATGAAGCGCGGAAGGGCTTTCATGTGCTTGATCCGTATGGACGCGAACCTGCGTGAGTTGCTCGTTGCTCTCGTTCCTTTTTATTTCATATCCCTGATCTTTTTTTGTTTGCGCACGTAGTCATTGCGTTCGTTGGGCACTATGGGAATGAACGTCCTCAGCCGCGGAATGCTGCAGAAATGAAAGAATACGCGCGAGACTTGTACACCGCCCGTCCTCTCCCTGAGTGGGTGTTCGCCCTGTTCGACAAGCTGCAAGAGGTGGAGGAGAAGGACGCGATACATTCTTTGGTCAAAGTCCGTAAGTGATTTCCGCTCAGCTTCGATGATCAGCTCAATATTAATGTCGTGTATATAGCCCCGACGACCTATGTGCGGTACCATCTCGCGACCAACCTACCCAGCAACTTCGTCGCTTTAGGGGACAGCGTCATGACCGGTACGCACTTTCGCTCTTCCTACCTTTCTCCCGTTGACAGAAACTCTTCTAGTGAACCCTTTGTTCGGGGAAGGCGGCAGCAAAGCTATGCGCTGCGCGATGGCACTGCACAAGACCCTCTTCCGTGCCCAGACGACCTCTGGCCGCACCCTCCCCGACTCGTTCTCTGAAGACTTTTTCAAGGAGGAACACAACAGGACGGACTGGCTGTGGGAGAACACACGGACCATGGGTACACCTTCCGTCTAACGACCCTTAAAACACACTAACCACCAAAGCGTAGACTACGGCGCGCCAACCACCGAGCCCATTGCAGGCGACTCTTTGTCGAGAGGCGCGTTCGCGAGATGGTATGCGACGCGGCTGCAGCGGCTCGCTATCACGGTGGGTCTTCTTTTGACAGTTTGAAATGCATTCGTTGACCATGAGGCAGGACTACCAGGCGGGGAAGGTCATGTACGAGTCGATGATCGGGTTTGCGAGCCCTATAGACGCGCTTCATCCAAATTTGCTGTTCAAGATTCTGTGGAGAGCTTTGTGGCAGTGACAGGCGACCTTGAATGTCTTCTTTCCTTCATAGTTCCCTCCAAGCTAGTGTATAGCCGCTCCTGCGAGCCTGTGTTGCCGCCCGATATGGAGGCGATCCGGGGCGAACAGATAGACGTAGGAAGCAATCCAAGAGGAAATGCTGATTCTATTATCCGCCAACCATATTTACCCCGACAAAAGTACAGACATAGTAATAGATACATACTGGATTGCAAAGGGTTCGAGTCGTCCTACTGCTCAACCGTGCGACTCCATTGTCGGACCTTGGCCTCATTCGCCTCCCGTTCTGCGTCGTGCGCGCGACGCATCTCGGCTTCTTGTCTTGCCACAACGGATGGGATCTGCCAACCCAGCATGAGGTCCCAAGCCCAGCCTTCCCGCCTCTGTTCCTGTCGCGAAGTCGAGCTCAAGGTGGCGGTATGCGAGTCGAAAGCCGGAGCAGCACGCAAGCTGGTTAGGTGGCCAAAACGAGGGATGTCCGGGGCCAAGACCGAGTTCTTCGTATCAGGAGAGAATGCTTTCCACACAGCACAGATGTACGCCGTGTGCAACGCGAGAACAGAAAGACGCGTGCCCTCCCGCAGACGCGCCGGGGTATTGTGCGGAACGGTCCGCTCGTCTGCAGAGTTCACTCCGTCTTTGCCCCCCGTCACAAAATACTGCAGGACGAGCTGAGATTCGTCGTTGAATGGCTGCTCGGGGGGTTTCCGGAATTCTGGATATCCCCGCCCGCTCATAAGATGTGCCAGGGCTTGCTCTGCTCCTTTTTCCTCTGCCTTTTGTTGGCCCGACGTCATGTCCTTCTCCTCTATATGACGGAATTCTTCGAAACGAGGATGGGTTGCAGATGGGCCTGACTGACTTTCAACCTGCATCTCTTGCTCTGCCCGCAGCAGATCCGAATACGAGTTGCCATCGTCCGCGAAACGAGGCTGAGAGGTACAGGCAATGTCGTCTTTGGAGAGGAAACGATTTGGTACGTCGTGCCGTGAGTATAAATCCAGACCTGTCCAAACTCCTCACGAGTACTGTACTATTTTAAACAATTCGGCAGTCACATGTCACAGCACCCTCAAAACGCCGAAATATTTTCGGCGGTCACAGAAATTTGCTCAAAATAGGCTCAATTTACGTCAAATTTTCACTTGCCGGCCCTGCCGGGGGCCTGATGGCGGATCAAATTGCCATTTATGGACACAAATCCGTTGATGTGATCAAAACGCCGAATTGCCAAGTTCGGCGCAGATGTCACAGCAAAAATGGGCGCCGAATTGTTTAAAATACTACAGTAGAATTGCGGCCCACGATTTGGTCATATATATATGCCAGACGAGCTGCATACAGACTATGTTTCGAGACGATTCGACGGTGTTCATTTGGTCTTCTTGCGGGACCTCGTGGAAACGCTCCAGGTGTTCCACATACTACATGAATGCTCATCGAGGTAGGAACAGCAGAAGGAAGACAACCACATACTGCATTTCCTTTGGATTGTGGTATCAAATGGCAGGCTTGAACCAAGGCCCTCGAGACGTGTGTGGGGATGCTCGCGTGGAAAGCGCAAGTGTCTCCGTCCCGCGCTTTGACAAGAAAGGCCAGCCAAGCTTCGCGGTTGAACGAACCCGAGTCCGAATTTGAGCTCGCATTCGTCGTCTTGCGGTCGGAAGTCATTCGTAAATCCATAACGCGCGGTGCATCTGTAACCATATCTCAGAACATGGTGTTCAGATACTTACACTCTGGACTCACATTTAGACCAGAAATAACATACTGCCGGGAGCTCTTCCAACGGGGCGACCGGGTTCAACATCGTCGCCTCATCCACGGGGACGTCCGCCATTATCTCATCCTCGGTCGCGTTCGGGCAGAGTCGAGAGAATATGTCCCCGTCCGCGCCGTACGCATAAGAGCCAATATAACGGAGCCATTTCACAGGAGCCAGACACATCTGCCCCAACTTGACGCGGGGAATGCTGATGAACGTTGTCCAGCCTTTCTCTGGCAAGTACATGACTAGACTGATGTCGTTCGCGGGATTGTCCGGGGCGTTCATAGCTCGACTGCTGTTGTTGTGGGCGCAGGAAAGGGATGGTGACGCGTCACGCGTCACTCACTCCGACTCTCGGTGCTACCGTTTGTCCCTTCGCGTAAGACGGATCGATCGCGATGGCTCGGTAGCGTATGGATGGCTGGACGGCGACTCGGTTGGTCGGTGTAAGATATACAGGAAGGAGTTTTGGACTGCAGTGGTAGGAACAATAGTAGAAAGCACTTGAAAGACGTTGTACAATCTGAGCCCGTAGATGCGCGCGACTTTGCGATCTTGCAACGAATCACCGGGAGTTAGGGAGAGCATTATCCGTATCATGTAAAGACACCTCGTGCCATTAGCCCAAGAGGAACTGCAGCTCCGCTTCCTCGCTGCTCTGCCGTTGCGCTTGAACGGCGGCCCTCGTCTCACTGGCAACGCGCCGCCGGTGCCATTCGACAGCGGAGTCTATTCTATCCCGATCCGCCTCGCGCGACAGACGAACATGGTATTCGTTGAGATCGAGGGTGGGGATCGCGATCGACGCCATCGATTCCTGAAGCACCGTGTTCAGTTCATCTTTGATTAGTTGGAGAGGTCGATTCCATGGGATGGCAGGAGTCACAGCGAAGGCGACATGGCGAAGGTCGGGGAGATGGCGGAATGTTTGCAGAAGGAGGTTTGTCTGTTTCGATATCATGAAGATGTATACATATGCAGACAGGAACAGGGACAACGTACGATGTCATTGGGGTCTAATTTGGGTCGGCCTAGATCCCGCCCACGGACGTTCATATCGAGCTTCACCAGGGACACCATTCGCGCTATTGCAGGTGCGTTCTCTGGGCTGAAGGACCACGGATCCTCGTCCAATGGACATCGCAGCACCTTTAATGTCGCGGCATGTTGCGGGAGTGCGTCGTCAAAGAATGCGCGCGCGAGCTGCGGTCCAGCGACTCGATCGAGTTTTGCGCTGCCCTTCTGCACCGTTAGCTCCTCGAGCCCAGAATAAGATTCGAGGTATGGCAAGGCCAGGGCCAGCGGGGTGGACTATCAAAGCGGCGAGGCGAACACGCATGCGGAGAAGGGTCGTCCAGACGTCATCCCACTCGTAAACGCCGACAAGGTGAAGGACACGGAGGTGCGGAGAGCGCGCCACTATGCTCGCAACTTGCTGGGAGAACGACGGCAGTTGGGGATTGCTTAGGTTGGCAATAGTGACGGTTGCCATAATGGCGGCTGCCATTCTTGAGGTGAAGCCGGCTGGAGTGATAATTTTGAGAACTGAGAGATTGGACAGTTGGGAAGGATAATCGGCACGGGATTGCTGGTGCGCAGCTCGAAGTGTGTGAGGAGAGGAAAATGGGGCAGAACGTCGCTGAAGATGACATCGTAGAGCGACTGGGTGGCTTGCGGCCTCAATTCCAGTCTACAACAGCAAGGTCAAGGCCGTATCTTCGGAACTACGGGACTGCTCACCGAACTGTCTTGACGCGCACAAGGGAGCGACAGGCTGAAGCAAACAGTGGAAGAGAATCCAGTATCTCTGCTTCGGGGCGAATGCCACGGTACCTCCCTAACGGCCGGGCTGACCGCGGCGCGTGCGCAGTCTCGTCCAAGAGACAAATGGCAAGTACTGTGCCGTGCTTCGACCAGCCTGTGTTACCGCTTTCTAAAGCTTCGAGGAATGCGGTAGTCGTCGGGAGGTGCAGGCGGTCGCTGGGAATGAGGACGATGGCAAAGAACAGTGGGTCCACAGCCAGTTGGAGGTACTTGCATGCCGCGCGTACTGACGCTTGGTCCTCAGTATCCAGCTGTCAGACGCGTTAACATACATGAAGAATAGAGAGATGGCACTCAACATAGCTGGCTACCTCCTGCACCAGCTCTACGGCCAGGTCGAGGAAGAGAGTCATTGATGCCAGTGACCGTCGTGATCGTGATTTGTTCCTCCTCGCATTTTGCGCTTAACCCATATCGTACACGAAGAACTCGAAATCGACTGGTCAGACAGCAATTCCTGAAGAAACCTCCTCCAGGCCGCCAGTAGCCTGGACTCTCACGGTCCACCGTCGAATGGACATGCTGGAGGCTCGGCGGACGCGTACGTATACGTGGTCCCATTCCTGCGATGAGGAGCTGACCATTCAGGACATAGAACCAGCCATGAATACACCAGGAACTGAGGAAATACCAAAATGAATCAGTTCCTCCAGTAGGCCATCGATCCACACGAGAGTCTGTGCATTGCCTTGAAGCGTCGAGAGACCATCTGTGAAGGCTTTGCGGACGTTGGTGGCACTACTTCGTATCTCATTCACGACACCCAGCGGCAGTATGCAGTTCACAGCGTCTGTGGATAACCACTGTGGAATCTTGGACATCTTTCAACGGAAATTACGGGCATCCCTCAAGACAAAAATCACGCAGAGGTGGCTGGACGGCGCCAATCTCCGGTTTAGTGGCAGTCGAGTGGTGAGAGAGGAAGGACGGGTCGATGCTGAACGGATATGGACTCCGTCCAGAGCATTCCTTGGGGCAGGAGGAGGAAAATATTCATGGCTCTACTCGAGGTGAGAGAACGCCGTTCTCCGCCCTTTGATATTCACAGCTCTGTACAGGACGGCGTATTGCCCTTCCTCAAGTAACGGTGACGATACAAGCTCTCGCCGCATCCGACTCTGCCCGTCGTTGCCGACCAATGCTACAAATGCCCAGGTCCGCTTCCTCACCGACTTCGCCTCTTCGGTTTCGCCTCCGGTGACGCTGTCTCCTGTCTCGAAATTTATCCGCGGATGTATAAAATCCACCTCGCCCCTCTAAACCTTCTCTCTCTCTTCGACCACAACCACCACATAGATCCCAAACATACCCTTCACAAACAACGCCGGTATCCCTCGTCTCCACGCTCGTTCCAAGGCCACGCGCTCTCGCAGCTCGTCTATCTCCATCATTGTCAACCAGGCAGTGACTTGCTTCACTGTCAAGAAGGAGCAGACTACTACTCTGAAGCCTGCCGTTGCCGCTCCTGGGTACCAACAGTTCATCGGGGCCCCTCGCAAACCGTCGCTCAAGACGGTCCCAACGGGCTTCGAGCCCAACCTTCCTCAAACCAACTTGCTCTCCTCAAATGAGGAGTCGTCTTCTGCCTCTGAGTCAGGAGCCGACGACGACGACGACGCTGCTACCTGTAAGCACACTCTCTCAGATATTACTCCTCGCTCATCGCTATATCAGCGTCAGAGTCAGCATCTCTCTCCTCTACTGAGGAGTCGTGCCTTCCCTCTTTCGAATCCGAGGAAGTACTGAGCTGTCCACGAGAACTGTAAGCAGTCTCTTCGACGTTCTGCTTCTCGATATTCATTACCCTTTCAGCGTCTCCATTCTCCTCACTGAAAGGACTCGTCCTCGTCACCATTATCCGAGCGACGCTTGTCCTTTGTCGTCGCTCCCGTGCCGCACACAACCATGCAGACCGGCGTGCGACTCATTCCTCATTTCTCGCAGCCAAGGTGTCGGCTGGAGCCCGTCTCCGCATCCGTCGAGTACGAAGCAGTGGAAGATGATGTCTGTGACCGCGTCCGTTTCGTCGTTCCCGACGACACGCACTTGCGTCAATCGCTCGACAATGAGTCTGAGCCAGCGGACAAGCTCGAGGAGCCCACCTGGGGTAGTTGGGTACGCTTTTCTTGCACTCGCGATTCGATTGGGTGTTGACGACGTTACACAGTGACTGTTCCGTGGCCACGACGAGAAGCAGAAGATCTAGAAGCAGCAGTCTTGGACCTATATTTTCCCTAGTCCAATAAATTACTTCATTATAGACCGTCAATAATGTGTTTCGCGCATTCTGTCTTGCTACACATGTTAATTATCAAGTAAATGTCCCTGAACTTCAGTGGATCCGACTTCTTCCTGCCCTCTGTGCTACGTCCGACGATTCCCCCTCAACGGCGCCGACCTTCTCCCGTTCCATCTTGCCGCCCTATACGGGAGCGATCCGCAACAGGCAAATGTATGAGACAAACTCAGAGGAGATGCCGATTCTAATTATGTGCCTCGAGCTCATGTCAGATCTACCAGAGGATATTTTACATCGTGCTGCAACTTGTGTTAAGTAGGAACATGGAACGCTGGACAAAAGTATAAGGGAAATATGTAGAAACCAGAGGTTCAGAAAAAGAATGGTGCGGAGCGTCCTACTGTGCGACAGTCCCAGCCCACTGCTTCACCCTTGCCTCCATGGCCTCTTGTTCTGCCTCCCGTTCCCGACGCATCTCGGCCTCTTGTCGAGCCATGACCGATGGAATGGGCCAGCCCAGCAATAGATCCCACGCCCAATTCTCCCGCCGCTGTTGTGGCGCGGCGACAACAGAAAGCGAGTTGGATGCTGACGTGGAAGTGGACGCGGCTGGGTTAGAGCCGGAGGCCGGGGTAGCACCGGAGGCTGGGGCAGTACGCGAGCCGGACTGTTTCCCGCCGGCTGACCGAGCTGGCTGAAGACCATAATGGTCAATCCGAGGGATGGTTGGGTTCAAAACTGGGTCCTTGTTGTCCGGAGAGAACATCTGCCAGACAGCGCAGGTGTATGCCGCGTGCAACGCAAGAACGGAAAGACGCGTGCCCTCCCGCAGACGCGCCGCGGTATTGTGCGGAACGGCCCACTGATCGTCAAGCCCCACTCTAAACTCTCCCTCGGTGTCGAGATATTGCATGACGAGCTGAGACTGGTCGTTGAAAGGCGGATCGGTGGGTGTCAAGAACTCGGGAGATCCCCGCGCACTAACGAGGTGGGCGATGGCTTCCTCTGCCGCCTTGACTGCCGCCTCCTCTGCCGCCTTCTTTTGTCGATCCGCCGTAACCGATTTCTCCGCATCTTGCTGGATTCGTTCCGATTGGGGTCGCAGGGGAATGTCCTTTTCGGATAACAAGAGTTCCGGCTTATACTCTTCGGCTTCGCCGCTCGAAAGACTAGAGTTGGTGGGGGACGGGTTCTCCGGGCATGGCTCCGAATACGAGTTGCCATCTTGCGCGAACCGGGGTTGAGAGGTAAAGGCGATGTCGTCTTTGGAGAGGAATCGATTGGGTACCTAGTCATGCAGTGAGTGCAAGTCCAGACATGTCCCAGACTCCTCACCAGTAGAATCGCAGCGACCGATTTGGCTACATATGTATGCCAGGAGTCCTTCATAGATATCATGTTCCTAGCCGACTCGACGGTATTCATCCGTTCTTCGGGTGGGACACTGTGGAAATGCTCCAAGCGTTTCACGTACTGCGTGGGTGCTCAGCAAGGTAGGAGTGGCCAAAGGAAGACAACCACATACTTCATCTCCTTTGGAATGCGGAATCAGATGGCATGCTTGAAGTAGGTGCCCCGAGACGTAGAGGCCCGCATGGAAAATACAAGTGTTTCCGTCCCGTGCTTTGACTTGGCCAGGGAGCCGAGTATTGCGGGTGGAGGAAGCTGAATCCGAGCTGGCCTTCGTCGTCTCGCGGTCAGAGATCATCTTGAGGTCGATTACTCGTGGGGAATCTGTAACCGCGTCTCAGAACACGGTGTTCAGATACATTTTAGACTCGCATTCGGACCAGAAATAGCATATAGCGAGGAGTTCTTCCAGCGTGGTGTTCTCGCTCAACACTGTCGCCTTGTTCACGGGGACTTTGAGCACTGGCTCCTCTGCCTCACCGTGATTCTCGTCGACCGCCGGCCCTTCCTCCCCTTTGTCCGACATAGTTTCGCCGGTCAGCTCCTTCTCATTCACGTCCTCGTCCGCATCCGTGCAGAGCTGAGAAAATATATCGCCGTACGCGCCGTACGCATACGAGCCAATATATCGAAGCCATTTGACGGGATTCAGGCATATCTGCCCCAGCTTGACGCGCGGAATACAGATGAAGGTGATCCAGCCCTTGTCCGGCAAGTACATGACAAAGGTAATGTTGTCAGAGGCGTCGGCGTCGTTCGGGAAAGTGTCCTCGGCGTTCATATGTTGTGGGCGCAGGAAAGGGGATTGACGTGCGTCACCGTGACACGGACCGATAACCGACTCGCGACAAACGCCGACGAGGCTTTTTGGAACGTCTACAGTACAGTCAAACGCACGCAATAACGAGACAAGAGTTTGACTGTACGGTAAACGGCAAATGAAAATACCGTCTTGTGCGTTGTCAGACAATACACCCAGCTACCTGAACTTCTTCAGTGGGTCCGACTTCTTCTTGCCGCCACCTCGCCCTCTCCCTGCAGACGAACCTCCACGCCCTCTGCCCCGCCCGCGATTCATCCCGTCTTTCCTAAACGGCACGAACCCCTTCTTCCCGCCGACCTTCTCCTCCCGTTCCGTCTCGCCCCCCATTCCCGCAACAGGGGCAATACGGGGCAACAGATACTTCGGTACATGCTTCATATGCGGCTGCACGCGTGTCGGATGTAGCGGTTTGTCGTGCTTGAGGAACTCCAAATCCAGCGGATTGTCCTCGAAATGAGCCTTGAGCTTGTCCGACGCGAGTATCTCCGCCTTGAGCTGTGCGACGCGCGCCTCCCGCACTGCTGCCCGAGTCACACTCCTCAGCGCGTCCTCCATCCGGTACCGAAACGCCTCGACCTGCTTCATGTCGAAATGGTATTCCTGCACTTTGCTCCCTCGTGCGCCTTGCTCCTTCTCGATCCTCCCAAACACCCGCTTATCCGCCTCGGGGTCTGCAGCCTTCTCGCCCTTTATGGCATTTCCGCCGCCAGTCGAGATGAACGAGAGCGCCATGCCTGTACGTCCGGCACGCGCAGTCCGCCCAACACGATGTGTATAAGCACGGGCTGACCGAGGAAGGTCGAAATTGAGCACACAGGCCACATCGATAAAGTCGACGCCGCGGGTGACGCCGTATTCGGCATCGCTCTTGTTTTTCGGTTTCAATTTGGTCTTGTGCTTTTTGTTGGCGGGGGCAGGGGCAGGAGAGGCGGCGCGTTTGCGCTTTTTACTGGGAGGGGGAGTAGTGGTTGTAGGCTCGCGTTGAGAGGGGACGACTACGAGACGGATGTTAGTGTGGTCAACAGGACGAAGCAAGAAACGTACATTCTTCTTCTTCGTCTTCATCGGAAGGTTCATCTAAACCCGACTCCGCTTCATCCTCTTCCGACTCGTCCACCTCTCCACCACCACTCTCATCAGTCGCAATGATATACTCGTAGACGCCCTTGTTGAACTCTTGGACCGCATGATAGCGCGAATTCAACGGTAGCTCCGAGTTGAGAACGCAGCTCTTGATGGAAAACTGCTCTAGAAAGAGTTTTAGGCGGTAGGACCGGTCGACGTCGTTGACGAAGAGGATGCATTTGCCCTTGATGAGTTTGAGCTTGAGGATGACGTAGGTGAGTAGGAATTTGTCGGCTTCCGTGCATCTGAGAAGTCTATTTAGAATCTACGCACAGGAAAAGGAATAGAGAAACGCACTGAACGGAGTATTGAGTGAGGTTTGCAGCTTCGTCCTCCCCCTCCTCGAGCTTCAAGATCGCTGGATTCCGCAGCGTGAGCCCTTTGAGCATCTCGACGTCCTCGGTCATGGTAGCGCTCATGAGGAAGGACTGGTAGACCTTTGGGAGAAATGCGCCGCTGAAGATTTGTCGGACGTCCTCGTCGTGACCGTAGGAGAGTATGAGGTCGGCCTCGTCAATGACGAGCGACTCGAGGGAGGATACGATGAGGGCCTGAACAACATCTCAGCGGCGTAATTGAGAATATGGACGGGACACACCTTCGATTGCATGAGTGCCAGGGCCCGCGACGGCGTCGCTATTACAATGTCTGGCTTGTCTGAGAGTAGAATCCTGCGCCGAAATGAGATTATCGAAGACGAAAAAAGGTCGCCGACAACGCACCTCTGCAAATGTGTCGTCGTTCCCGAAGCCACATTCGACACCGTCATCTCATCTTCGCAATATGCAAGCAGGCGCTTCAAATACGCCGACACCTGCTCTGCCAATTCCCTCGTCGGCACTAGAATCAACGCCCTAGTCGCGGTCGTCGCATCCGGAGCCTATGCCAAAAAAAAAACTTTTTAAGCAACGACTTTGCGGTCCACAGCTCCCACCCACCTACACTTTTCGCGCTGAGGATCTTTTGTGCTACCGGGACACAGTATGCTGCGGTTTTTCCGCTCCCAGTTCGTGCTCGAGCGAGGATGTCGCGGCTTTCGAGTGCGAGCGGAATTGCTTTTGCTTGGACTAGGGTGGGTCGGGCGAAGCCCATGTCTGCGAGCGAGCGGAGGAGACGGGCGTCGAGGATATGTGCGAAAGAGGCAAACGTCGCCTTCTTGTCGACGAGCAGCGGGTCCGCCATGGCGAAAAGGAAAGAAAATGATGTGACTTGGCACCGCTTCACATCACTCTTCTGCCCTCAGCGACTCCCAACAATACCTGCTAGCAAGCACCAACCCACTCTGACATAACGCAAAACAACTGTCTGTATGGGACCGCAAATCGACCCTCTCAAGCCCAGCCTGCCAAAAGACCCAAGACGTTAGCGCCAAAACCTGCCCGTCGACACATATCTCGATGACAAGACCTTTTCTCTCGGCGTCTACCCTGGCATTGAGTTTGTGGCGACGAAGGCTCTCATCAAGCCGACTTGCTGGACACTACCGTTGTTTATATACGCCAAAATTGTAGCCGTGACGGGCTGCCCCCAGATTCTCGTAGACCTGGCCAAGTGCTGGAAGGCTCAATATTCTATTGTGCAGGGACGGAGCTTAGTGAGCTCTCCCGACTTCCTGTTTCGCGTTCTGATATGGTCGAAGGAGGCTTCCAATTGCCACTCATCCGCCTTGCTTTTCCGGTCCTCGATGAACAAGAGCATACTGTGCATTGTTCCGTCAATCGATAAGCAGACGCTCGAGGGTAAAGACCCTCACGCATGCTCAGTACAGTTTGCTAACGGAATGTCCAGGCAATCGATACATGCTCGTCAAGCGTGTGTTCTTGCATGTAGTGCTTCCGACATCAGCTCGCCAAGCTGATATGCACCCTCAGCGGACACCTGCCTTCATCCACCCCGGTTTCTGCATCTCAGAGTGCCGCGGGCCTCTCAGCTTGATCAACCGCTTCTTTGAGCCACCGGGGAGCAGGACAACTGACAGATCGTGTAGAAGGAAGACGAAGGGAAGCTTTATCTTTCAAGTGTGAGAAGCGGAGTGGCTTTGTCGTCTGTGCCGAGGGAGATATGTGTGGTGAGCCGTAACGCGCCTGCTTATCGTCTTGCGGGCTGACTTGAGCGCTAGGCACGAGCTGCTAGACATTCTTGGAATTATTGACCCACGGATAACGAATCCCTTTACCGCGTAGCCTGCCGTTTTCTGCTCTTCTTTTCCTCGGGCCTTCTTATAATTCATCGATCTTCGTTACCGCACTGTACTCGCTCATCGATCCAATTACTTCCTCGCTGAAGCCATGTTTTCCGCTGTAATCCATTTTGCGAGCATTCCGCACGTACCGGCATGCCGAACTGCGAGGGTCCTCATCCAAGACAGCCAGCCAATCAGGAGCTCGGAGTTTGACCAGATTTGCGATACTTCCTTTTGCTTTCCTTATTGGGAAAAATTGAGGACCCTCGCAGTTGTCACCCAAAAACACCGCGTCAGCCATCAACCTCTCTTTGCCTTCTTCCTCTGCGATACACCATGTCCGACCCCGACTGCGGGACCTCACACAACGCAAACTCCTTCCTACAGCTCCGCGTCGCCTCTGTCTTCATCGTGCTCGTGTGCGCAACAGCAGGAACCCTCTTCCCGGTGCTGGCCCGCCGTTCAAAATGGTTGCATGTCCCAAAATCCGTATTCGAGTACGTTTGCGACCTGTCCAGCCTCGGACCCGTTTAATCCTCGGTAGTTTTGCCAAATACTTTGGATCTGGGGTCATCGTGCGTCTGGCCGCATTATGCCAGCTTACAAGCTCACAAAGAAGGGGCTAGATTGCGACGGCCTTCATTCATCTATTAGCGCCAGGACTCGAAGAGCTCTCCTCTCCGTGCTTGTCCCCGGGCTGGGCGGAATACGTGCGTCACCAACCGAGTTGCACCGCCAATGCGCTGACCCGAGTCCGTTTCCATCAGCCGTATGCTCTCGCGCTATGCTTGCTCAGCATATTCTCTATATTTATCCTCGAGCTTGTCGCCTTCCGGTGGGGTACTGCCAAGCTAGAGAGCATCGGCCTGCGCCACGGCAAGTCACCTTTCATTGCCTTGTCGTTCGCAGAATGATAACACATATGGCTAGATCCGCATGGCCACTATACCGGTTCGCATGCCGCACATGGCCCCGAGGGTTCTCAAACCCCGCCAAAGACTCCCAGCGACATCGAAGCACAACGAGACGGTCACCACCATCACGGCGGCGAAGGACATCATCTGGACGACTCTGCCAGCGCACAAATTGTTGGCATCGCCATCCTCGAGTTTGGTGTCCTGCTACACAGGTGGGTGCTTCCCGCAAACACATAGACATGACACTGACACCGCCAAAGTGTTCTCATCGGCCTAACCCTCGCCGTCGACGAGGGCTTCAAAATCCTCTTTGTCGTCATCGTCTTTCACCGTGCGTCGTCCGCTTGTCGTATTGCATCGCGTTCTAACGCGCGAAATAGAAACCTTTGAAGGGCTTGGGCTCGGCTCACGCTTAGCCTTCATCAAGCTACCGCCGCGATACAATTATGTCCCTGTGCTTGCCGCATGCATCTACGGACTCAGCACACCTATTGGCATCGCCGTCGGCCTTGCGCTTCGCACCACCTACAACCCTGGCAGCCCAACGGCGTCCATCGTCAGCGGCGTTCTGGACTCACTGAGTGCAGGCATACTAATCTACACGGGGCTCGTCGAGGTGCGTTCTTTCATCCTCCTTCTTGACGCATATCGCTCACCGCACCTCTAGCTCCTCGCACACGAGTTCCTCTTCAGCAAAGAGATGATGAACAGCTCCAACGGGAAGCTGGTGTATGCCATTGGGACGATGCTGCTTGGGTGTGGGGTCATGGCGTTATTGGGCCGCTGGGCATAACAAACATGCATTGCACTTCTCGGTGCTACTGCCTTCGCTGGCGCTGTCCCTCCGCGTAAGATGAGTCCCGAATCCCGATGGTTGGTCCGTCGGGCGGGGAACGATAGATGTACGCGAAGGATTTCGGGAGGGGGACTCGGACACTCTGGCTTTGTCGCTTTCGAGTATCTTTATTACATTACATTAGCTACATACCCGCACATACCATCACAGGATAGAAAAAAGGATTACATTGGACCATTCACGGACCGACGGGTTGAGACGCTCCGCATAGCCGCCACGGCCCGTATCCACGTTCTGTCACGGGTCACCCCGGCCCGTGACAATCACGACTCTACAGATGCCATGTCGAGGATTTTCTTCAAGGCAACGCTGCAAACACCGACATAAAGCTTCCGAAGTCATCTGTGATGTCTCCCGACGCCTGGTACATTGAGCGGAACCGTCCGGCTGGCCACCGGTCCGCCATTTTTGCGGTCAGCGTCTGCTTTGTGCGCGAGCGTTCGGACGAGCACATGCGGATCCCTTGCAACGTTGAGCGCTACCCGCTAAACTGGAGGTCATCTGAACGCTTCCCGACGCCATGGAATCTTTTCGCAAAAGTCACTGGCACAAGGCACAAATTAACCGCTTCTTTTCGTCCGGGATTAAAAAGGACAAGAGAGGTCTACGCAATTTTGTTGCAACCTCCAACATGTTTGCTCTCTCGCCATTCTTCGTATTTGCTGCTCTGGCCATCGTCCGCACCGCCTCTGCTGTTGGGACGCCTTTTGGTCTCGCTACCGGCACCACTGGCGGAGGAAGCGCGACTGCCGCTGTCCCTTCCTCTCTCGCCCAATTGACGACCTGGTTGAGCGACTCCACGGCGCGAGTTATCCTCCTCGAGAGCATCTACGATTTCACCTCGAACGAAGGGACCACCACCGGAAAGATTTGCAAGCCATGGACGTGCACTCCAAACCCTCAGGCAAGCTTTTTTTTTCCATCGCTCCCCAGATATTCTTGACATCCTTGCTAGCTTGCTATCGATGCCAACTCGTGTACATATTTCCTTTTGAACGTCAAAAGTATCCGTCTCACCTTGCAATAGGGTGCGAGAACTACGAATCGAGCGCCGCGACGGGCACGGCGACATGGAACGTTGCTGGTACGACGCCTCTCGTGGTCGGAAGCAACAAGACGCTTCTCGGCAAGGGATCTTCTGGTGGAATGTACGATATCCTGGTATCTTCACCCGTGCGCATCCTGATTTGTTGTTTAGCAAGGGGAAAGGCTTGAAAATCACCGGACAAAGCAACATTATCATTCAGAACATCAAAATCAGTACGAACCGCCACCTTGCTACCCCGAGAAAATAGGCTCATTACTGCGTACTAGCTGATATCAACGCTCAGTTTGTCTGGGTACGTCCCATCCCTTGCGTTTCGCGTTCCGTGTAATCAAGTTTATTCTAGGGTGGCGTACGTCCTTCATCATCGTTTTATTTTTTCGGTGTCGATGACTCTCGCAGGACGCTCTGCAAATCGACGGAGGAAGCAATATTTGGGTGCGCTGATCCTCGACACTCGGGTCTTGCCCCCACTCACGTATTTTATCCCTGCAGGTCGACTCCAACTACGTACGGAAACCATATCCAGGTCTGCGGACGTATGTAGCTAACATTAAACACAGTTCCAAAACATCGGACGCCAGATGGTCGTCACCGTGAGTTTCCTTTCCTCAACAACAAGGCCCTTGTAATCTAACATACAAACCAGGGCTACGGGGCCGTAACTAAGACTACGGTGGGCTACTCCAAATCCACTCGTTCTACGTTTCTGACGTATCTATCTACTCAGTTTTCGAACAATGTTTTCAACGTTCGTTGGAAGATTTGTCGGCGAATCCAATGCTCATGGCTCGTATAGGGTGATGCGACGTATTCTGCAACTTGCAATGGTTTGTGCCGGCGTGATAGTTTGTTCTTCCGTTTTCTCATGGTCTATCAGGTTGCCATTACTGGGTCGGCTCCGATCGATGGAAATATCTTGCTCTCGCTAACGAACCTCACAGGTCGCTCTCTTCACGGGCGCCGGGGACCAGATCACTTTCGCCTTGAACTAGTGCGTTATCCTCTTCACATGAAGAGCTTGTTGAATCCTGACAATCTAAATAGCCTCTACAAGTTCGTGTTCAATTCTGCTAATAAGAATCAACGTGATTTTAAACGGTTCAAACTGCAGGACTAGCGGACGTGGGCCCCATGTGAGTACACTCAGCTGCACTTTCTTTCGCGATGTTGATCTTTCCGTGCCTAATAGGTCGGAGTACGCCGATTTTATGTTCAACGTGTTGCGACTCACTATTTCAAATAGGGAACTTCTGGCTATTACCAGGATGTCCACATCTACAATAACGTGCGTGCACATTTACGTCTCAACCGCTTCACAAGCTGAACCGTGTATAATGCAGTACTTCGGTATTCCATTTTGGCGCGTCCGTCGAGATCTAGTCGTTCATCGATATTGCAGTCTCCGTTGCCGGCCACGCCATAGATCCCGAGGTTGGCTCCAAGGTCCTCCTCGAGGGAAACTACTTCAACACTGTGAGCTTTATACTTCAAGTTGATGCCCGCCAAAAGCTCACGCGCCGGCGCTCCAGGTTACCACGCCCACCCTGGCCGGAGATGGACAGACGTATATCCCCACGACGTCGACCCAAGCCTCCGCCTGCAGCTCCCTCCTCGGGAGATCTTGCATCGTCAACGTGCTGTACGTGATTCTCTTCGGCCCGGGCGACACGTCGCCTATTCAACCCCAATTTTCGTAGTATATCGTCCGGGACGCTCCTTGCTGGAACAGACACCGGTACTTTGAACGACTTTACCGCTGTGAGTTTTCACCTGACGCTCCCGAATTCTTGTTCGCTCACCCACAACAAACTAGTCGACATACAAGAGCGCGAGTATCATGGCTGCGTCGGCAGTGCCCAGCTATGTCCAGGCCCACGCCGGTGTTGGGATCGTGAACTAAAGGGCTTCATTTTCGATGTCGCATTTGTGTATACCATTGTGCTTCTATATGTGTTAATTCCACGAGGATATTTTGTGTTGGAGACGGCGCAAGCTTGGGCGAGAATAGTACCTGGCTAGGTTCGGAACAAGCCTCTCTCCACGCCGGGCGACCTGTCGATACAAGCTGCGTAGCACGTGAATGTCATGGGACTGAACGGCGGCTTGTTCCGAACCTCCTCCATCTAACTGCCAAGTATCGTCTCAGGTTCAACAACGTGCGGACTTCCGAGTCCGAGCGTCGGCGTGCGCCGTGTGGGTCTTTCCTCTGCGGTTTAAAATGAACACCGGTCAATTGCAACCGTGACATGATTGCTCTCATTCTCTCTGCCTTCGTTGCGGTATATCTCTTTCTCCGAGTGGCATGGCACATTTCCCGTCGAATCCTCCTCGCCAACGTCATTGGCATGAATGATTTCCCTCTGCTTCAAAAGGGTCGACTGCCCGAGGAGAAAATTCCAGGGACCGCGGTCATCTGTGGTGGAAGGTGAGCAGTAGCTTGCAGTTTAGAACAACACTCTGACTCGAAAATTTTTAGCATCGCAGGGCTGCTGGCAGCCCGTATCTGCCATGAACATTTCGAGCGTGTGCTGGTTGTAGAGGCGGATCATTGGGCCGCGTCGGACGATGCGCGAGCATTGGATGGGTGGAAGAGCAACGCGAAGCATCAGCGGACGCGTATCCTCCAGTATAATTCTCTGCATGGTAGGTGAGGGGGAAAGTCGCGGGATTCGAATGCTCACTCAACGATTTTCAGTGAACCAGGCCTACATATACGCCGGCCTGAGTCGACTCTTCCCTAACCTCGACGCAGAATGCGCTCGCTCCGATATCAAGTTCGTCGCCTTCTATTTAGGCTCTTTCCTGCGACTAAGATTGTCCAAGGATCCTCCCATACAACACGAACCTTCATCTCTCGGGCTTGCCCTGGCCCGGGCAGATGCCTTTTGCGTCGTACAAAAACGGACTTCCACGAACCTTGGTGTCGTCTCGCCCCGGAACCGAGAGTCTCCTCAGGCTCGTTACCAACGTCCCTACCTTCAACACCGTTCTCATTTTTTGTAGGCGCCTGATTCTCGACAGGAAGGCGTATCCCAATATCGAGTACCTCACGGGGACCGTTACAGATGTTCTGCCTGACCCCGCTAATCCTTCGCGCCTGAGCAAGGTCGTCGTCCGAACCGATGCAGGCATTCAAGAAATTCCCGCTGCGCTGGTCGCAGGTACTACTCTCGACTATCTTCTCCACTCTTTCTCACTGCATCATCCAGATTGCACCGGGACAGCACGCGCTGGCTTGAAATGGCTTGGGCGCCACGGCTACGGCACTCCCTCGGCTGACTCGCCCAAAGGAAAGCTACCTTTGGACGAAATCAAAATTTCCTTCGACCAAAAGCTGCGATACTCCTCGATCATTTTCAATCTCAGTCAAGATTTCCACGACAGTCTTCCTCTTCCTGAGGAGCTCAAGCCTATTCGTTCGATCATGACTTTCATGGAGGAGCCGACGGACGAGGTGGTGAACCGCGGGAGGGCGATTATGGCTTTGATTCGTGTGGACGCAAACCTGCGTGAGTGCCCGCTGCTCTCCGTTATATTCCAGCCTTGATATTTGCGTTATTCAGTCGTTGCGTTCGTCGGGCACTACGGGAATGAACGTCCTCAGCCGCGAAATGCTGCCGAAATGAAAGAATACGTGCGGGACTTGTACACCGTCCGTCCTCTCCCCGAGTGGGTGTTCGCCCTGTTCGACAAGCTGCAAGAGGTGGAGGAGAAGGACGCGACACATTCTTTGGTCAAAGTCCGTAAGTGATTTCCGCTCAGCTTCGATGATCAACTCAATATTAATGTCGTGTATATAGCCCCGACGACCTATGTGCGGTACCATCTCGCGACCAACCTGCCCAGCAACTTCGTCGCTTTGGGCGACAGCGTGATGACCGGTACGCTCTTTCGCTGTTCCTACCTTTAGCCATTGACGGACGTCGGAAACTCTTAGTGAACCCTTTGTACGGTGAAGGCGGCAGCAAGGCTCTGCGCTGCGCGATGGCACTGCACAAGACCCTCTTCCGCACTCAGACGACCTCTGGCCGCACCCTCCCCGACTCCTTCTCCGAAGACTTTTTCAAGGAGGAGCACAAAAGGACGGACTGGCTGTGGGAGAACACGCGTACGATTGGTATATCTTCCTTTCTGCCTAGCCGCTCTTGAAACACACTGACCACTGGAAATACAGACTACGGCGCGCCAACCACCGAGCCCATCGCGGGCGACTCTTTGTCGAGAGGCGCGTTCGTGAGATGGTATGCTACCCGACTACAGTCGCTTGCTATCACGGTGAGTCTCCTCACACCGTCTGAACTCCCTCCGCTAAGTATGGTATGCAGGACTATCAAGCAGGGAAGGTCATGTACGAGTCGACGATCGGCTTTGCGAGCCCCATAGACGCGCTGCATCCGAACTTGGTGCTCAAGGTTCTGTGCATGGCTTTGTGGAATGAGATCGGCCGGTACTTCCGAGGTCGTTAACTTTTCTTCTGCTACATATTCCAAAAAAAATCTTATCCAGTCGTGCCGCCCTTGGCCTCTCCGTCACTGCTGCTCCCCACATCCTCCTCTTCGTCGTCGCTATCCGGCGGAGGCGTCGCTCGCACATTGACATGCTGTCGCGGAGCATACTGTTCCTCCACAACATATCCATCTTCCTCGTCATTGTAATCTTCGTCGTCGTATTCTTCCTCTTCCTCTTCCTCCTCATCTTCATCGTCCATAGATTCTTTAAGCTGGCGATAATCAGTGCCATGTAAACAACCCCTGTGGCCGTATGATACACACCATCTCCAACAACTCGTGGCACTCATTCAAGTGCGCCATGACGATACCCTGTCCTTCCGGAATGGATCCGTCCGAGCCGACGAATTTGCCGTCTTTGCGCAGCGAGTCGATTTGGAAGAGCGCGAGTTGGTACTGGGGTGGCTGGTCAGTGACAGATTTCTCTCGGAGTATAATCGAGACGCATACCGGATACAAGTCCCGTGCACTAAAAGTCCCGCCGTACTTGAGCACCTCGTTGAGGCACTTCTTGACAGTGGAGAGCTTGTTTGCCTGGTCGGTCGGTGTAAGCGGAGAAACAACATCGAAAGGAAGAACGCACGATGGGCATGAGCTCCTCCGAGACAGGCTCGCTGGATGAGAGCAGCCTGTAGATGAGACCGTAGCAGCGTCGGAGGAGGTACAACAGGATCTGCGGTGGAATATGTCAGAACGCGAAGAAAAAGGCTAGTGAGCACCTACATATTGACCTCCGGGCCGGCCACCGTCCACATCCAAGAATTTGCCGTCCACCCGCATCTTGTCAATCTCCTGCAGCGCAGACGAATAGTTCCACAGATCCGTCTCCCTCAACGTCCACCGATGCGTCATGACCAAACTCTCCAGCTGCCCTCGAATGTCCTCGAGCCGTTCGTGGATGGGCTTGAGTGCCTCGACGACGTGCCTCGAGTCCTCGTGCGCCTTGATCTCCTGGGCGATATCGAAGCACTCTTCCAAAAGTGCAGAGCATATGGCTTGCGACGCGGGTACGATGCCGCCGGGCCCAAGGAACTTGCCATCCACGCGCTGAGCGTCGATCTTTCTGAGCTCTTCTTGTAGCGGCTTCAACTCCGCTTTGTGCGGGACGTCCTTGGCGGCCAGCGCAACGAGTTGTCGTCGGATAGTGACCAGCCTTTCGTGGATTGGGATAAGCTCGACGGAGAGGACCTTGAGGGATTCCTCCAAGGCGTGAATCTTGCTGTCGCATTCGTTGAGCTGCCGGTCGAGGAGCTTCGTCACGGCGTTCGGATGCTTCTCGTGCTGGACTATCTGCCGCAGCTCGCTCACCCGCCGTCGGAAGGGGGCGAGGTCTGATTCGTTGTAGACGGCGGATTCGTCCATGTGCCGAAGTATTTGCTGTTGCGGGCATGTCAGCCGGGCGGGATGAGTAAGAGAGACCGGAACTCACCCGCATGGATGCAATCTGCGAGTAGGTTGCCGGGGTGTCCCTCGTCTTGCCGATGGTGAGGTAAAACAGGGAGAGTAAGCTGAATACGTCGGCGAGCGTCGTGTCGAGTCGGTTGTTGTACGTCGTGTTCTCATCGCGCACATCGTTGAGCTTGGTCACTGCCAGAGGGTCTAGGAGCGTTCGCGGGAGGATGTAGATGGACGCACCTTGCTTCACCACAGACTGGTATAGTGAGTTTACATCGGAGGCCTTGATGTACTCTGCGCGGTCCTTCTTGAGGACTGTGAGTCTGTTTCGAATGCTGCATGGAAGAGTATCAGCAACGGTATTACGCGCCCACAGGACGCACTCCGGCCGAGCAGCGGAAGTCGAGGAGCACATTCTGCCAAGGATGCATGAGCCATTTATGCCAAAAACCACTCCTCCAGTGTCGACTCACCAGCGTCACCTCGTTCCGCGGCGGCTCGTCTCCGTCTGTACGTCTTGTGGGCTAGCGTGGAGCTGAGGAACGGACTTGATAAGCGACTCCAAGATGGGCAATTCTATCGCGAATTCAGAGGTCTGAGGCAATAGAGAGCGATGCAAGCACCTTCTTGAGGGACTGGGGCGGCCATTGGGCGCGAAATAGATCCGCTTGGGGAGTGGCAAACCGCGATGGTGGAGGTAAGGTTTAAGCGATGCCGAAAGCAGATTTGTCACGTACATAACTCTGGTTCTCCCATGGAGGAACTGAGAGTAAGGGACCTGGTCAAGGCTCGTATAGTAAGGATACGCTCCCTAACGAACGCGCTCATAGTCGTTGAAAATACTCCAGAACGACTGCGCCAAGTTCTCTGCGCGTACAAAGGCGGCCGACCACGAAATTGTCGTTCGGCTTCGCGCGCTGAAGAAGCAAGAGGAGACTCTTACGGAGCTGAGGGAGCGTGTGCGTCTGACGGATATGTTGCTCAGTCTGCTTGAGAGACGGACGGCACTACGTGAAGAGCTCGCATGCATCGAAGAAAGGTCGCTTATGTTTGTCTCTGTCTTGGGGCAAACCGCTGACAAGAAGACAAGACTACGCAAGGCAATGAAGAACGCTCAACTCTGGGAAGAGCAAGCATCGCGTTCCGATCGAGACTGTGCGATCTGGAAGCAGTTGTACGAGGTTCGTTCGTCGAGTCGTTGTGATGAGATCGCATTCATACCCTGCTAAGGACGCCGCCGCACATTACCAAGAGGACCATGAAGACATCGACTGATTCGCTGAAATCTGGATTCCGAATGGTAAGATTGAATATCTTTCTCGTTGACTGGGTCTCATTTGTCAACGCAGTCGACTCGAAGGTCACCAGATTGCGACAGCAGAGCTCGGCGATGCTCGGATGCTGCCAATTGGTCCCCTTGCGAAATCATTCCGGAAATCCAACGAGCGATAACCCAGGAGCAGGACCACCCAATACGCCATGCGTGTATTCTTAACAGCGGCGGCATTCGTGGGCCCACCTCACCATTACGGCTCCTGGAACTCTCAAGGCTCGAGTCCGCTCAATCGTCAAGTCGCGGTCACGGTTGGCCCTGCATCCTCGCCATTCCCTTCCCTAACTTTCCCGACTTCGACGCAATGCCCCAAGGAATGCGTTGCGGTTGACCGAACGGTGCACCCGGAGACGAAAACCTCGTCTTTCGGGAGTTAACCACGAGGGTCTTCCAGACTCGGATCGCTATCTGGCTACCCAGCTCTCCTGCAACTATTTCCTCCCGGCTGCCTTTTTTCGACAGGCATAGGAGCATCTCGGGCCTCGGCGGTTGTCCATTCCCACAGCTTATCCGACGAGTTTCTCGATGAAGCACTCGCTGGACACCAATGCCTCACTGCGGGACGTCATTTGCGGAGGTCTCAGCACAGCATCCGACTCTTCATCTTCCGCGGAGTCTGACCACAGCATCCGCACGCCCCTCTACCTCAATCCTATAAAACCCCTGCTGTATGGGCAGTGACCTCCCACTCTTCGCATCCACCCACAATCCACCCAAAACACCATGATCTGCTCAACTCGCGCTATCGTGCCAGTCAACGGCTTCCTGCCATACGGTGGTCGTCGGGTCCGAGCCACTCCCTCCCCGGCCGAATCTACCCATCTTCCTGCCTACTACGACTAGGAGACGCATTTCCATCGTCCAGCAACTCGCCCTCATGGTTATCCCGACGTCGCAGCTGCAGGCCGTCCCCTTGCAACGCTGCGACCGTCCCTTTTAACTGCTACGAGCTTTCCTATGTTGGATCATTATGGCAAATGTGTTTCTGTTTACATCCTTATCTTGTTCGATGATTTTGTGTCAATGATCCAGCTACTTGCGTGTTTGTCTGCGTGTATACCTTACTGGGCAGCGTTCTAGTATTCAAAGCTCTTCAACCTCGTCTGAGCGGCGGTAATTCTACATGCTATCAGACCATTCCATGAGTTGCCTTCGGGTGGGCTATGAACCATTTGCAAGCCATCCGAGCATTTTGCGACAAGAATTAAACAACTCAAGGAGTCTTGCTGGACTGCCCGCGAGCGTACAAATAGCCCCAAGTCCTATATCGCGCGCAGAGACGAAAAATCAGTATTGATGCACCCGCTACCCCACGCCAGGTACATAACTCTGATCACGACATCTGAATCATCACCTGCACTTTCAGCGACATGGACATCTACAATCATGACATTCCTCTCGCCTTTTACTAGAGGAATCCGTGTTGGTGTCCAGCAACGTCGCCTTAGCCAATTTTTCAGCAAAAAGCTCTTTCCGAGTTTACCTTCTCTTCTTTTTCGGCCGTGCTCCGGATCGTCCATATGTTTTGCCTCTTCTCCATCGATTTGACAGGATCGTATCCTCGCCCAGCGCTACACGGCCCTTTTGCACCAGCGTCACGGTTTCATCACCTTGCTCCTCGCCATCACCATGGCGGTATTCTCCCGCCTCATACCAACCGCTGCCAGCTCCTACCTTCTCCAAACGCGTACCAAAGCCAGTTGCCCGCGTCCTCAATCACTCACAATCCCGCAGTATTCGCCCTGATATTCGTTCCCCAGCAAAACGAAAAGTACTATGATTTGGGTGGCTGCCTCGGCTTCCTCACGTCGACCTTCGTGTCCCTCTACTACCCTGCGCTCAAGGCCAAGTTCTGGAACGGCACCCTCGACGCGCTGCCGAATATTCTGTCGTTTGCGCCGCGGCAGTTGTTGGTGAACGCGGCATTGGGTATTTGGAGTGTACGCCTCGGGAGCTTTCTGGCCATGGTGCGTCTGTGCTGTGCTGTCCTTGCCTACAGTAACATGGACCTCACTACATAACCAATGAACAGAGAGCGATCAAAGCTGGCGGCGACTCGCGCTTCGAGAAAATCAAGACCGACCCGCGCAAATTCACGTACTACTGGCTCGCCCAAGCGACATGGGTTCTCCTCGTCGGCCTGCCTGTGTACATGACCAATGCCCTTCCCGCGGAGCTGCACCCCGCACTGGGCCCGACCGACTACGCAGCTGCGGCTCTCTGCATTGGATCGTTCCTGTTCGAGGTTATCGCGGACCGCCAGAAGACTGCATGGAGACGCGCAAAAGACGCCAAGCTGCATGACGAGCGGTTTATCTCGAGCGGGCTGTGGTCGATCTCGAGACATCCCAAGTACGTGTTTTGTTTACGGGGGCTCTTGGTGCATGCTCAAGGCCAAGTTAACAGCTACGTCGGCGAAGTGGGCATCTGGACAGGTGTTTGGGCGCTTGCGGCTGGTAGCTTACGAACTCCACACTACCCACTCGGCACGCTCGCGGTAACCGCTATCAGCCCCTTGTTCACTTGGTTCTTGGTCCGCAAGGTTAGCGGTATTGTTCCTTTCGTGGTGCGTCACTGACACGATTAGGTCTCTGGTGTACCACCGCTCGAACGCGCTGGCGACAAACGGTTTGCTGGTGATCCAAAGTGGGAACAGTACAAAAAGTGAGTTGTCTGCTGGTTTGTTTGTTTGGATAAGTCGTTTACTCGTTGCGCAGAACAGTGCCGATATTCTGGCCATGGGGCTCGACTTGAAGAATGTGGAAGGAAGGAAGTGAATTGCAAATGCGTGCGGTGTATGACAAGTGTAAATAGCTTTTTGGCCAATCCGTGGCTATCTTGGGGACTGTGTCTGTTGTAGAAAGATTGCATACAGCGTAAATGAAAAAAAAATACGAGATATAAGAATGAGACGCCCTGCGTCGCTTCGAGCCACACTCGACGAGCCCTGCTTCTCCCCGTTATGCTTCGCTGTCCCTCTACACATGTACTTCTCGCCGTTCGTCCGTACGCGCACGGGCTGGCTTGAATTTTGAATCCGAGCCCTTCGTCCGCATGTTGTGATTGTGGTCCGGGGGCTCGTGCATCCGCGAAAGACTGGCGGCTTGGGTGCGGAGGTACGAGGCCCGAAGTCGGGAAAGGCAGGTGTTGGAAGGGAATAGCGACGATGCCAGTGGGGCCGACCACGCCAGTGATCATGACTTGATGATTGAGCGGATAGCTTGGTCCGCAATGGCAAAGGGGGCCGCTGCGTGTTAAGAACTTGAATACACGGGTTGGTAGGATTCGGAGCATGGCGTATTGGGTCGAGTTGAGCTAGGTTATGCCTGCTCCCGAGGCATCGCTCATCGCTCGTCGGATTATGTTGTCCTTCGACGCGGCGCTGCTGTCGCGATATGGCGACTGGGCCAACAAAAATGAGACCACTGGCAAGTAAACGAGAAAGCTATAAGCTTACCTGCCACTCTCCCACTGGCATTCCGGAAGCAAGATGTCAGGAAATCAGGCTCTGCGCGACTCGGAGTGGTAATGCATTGCCGCGTCCTGAGCAGACTTCAGGAAGCAATGTCTCGACGAACGACGAAACGAACCTCGTACAACTGCTTCGAGAGCGCACAATCCCGCTCGGACCGCGCTGAGTGCTCTTCCCAGAATCGAGCGTTCTCCACGGCATTGCGTAGTCTTCCCCTCCGTCAGCGATTTGGACCCAAGACAGAACAAGCAACAGACCTTTCTTCGATACCAGCAAGCTCTTGCCGCAGCACCGTCCGTCTCTCAAGCAGATTGAGCAACATATCCGTCAGACGCACACGTTCCCTCAGCTCCACGAGCGTCTCCTCTTGCTTCTTCAGCGCACGAAGCCGAACGACGATTTCATGGTCGGCTACTTTTGTACGGGCAGAGAACTCGGCGCAGTCGTCCTGGAGTCTGTTCAACGACTATATGAGAGCGCGTTAGGCGGTGATATCCTTACTACGACACTCGCAGGCCTGTGTATACGTACCTGGAGGATTCGGTCCATGAATTTGGGACGCGTATTCGTGGTGACAGTGGAAAGTAAAGGTAGTCGGTGGTGATCTACGCTTGCTTCTGACGGTCACCCACTTAGCCAACTCGTAGGTATTCTGGAGTACTCTAGCAGCGTCTATCTTCTGAACCCCGGCTTTTTACTCGCAGATTCAAATTTGCTAAAAGAAACGTCTTGCCGCCTTCTCAATGAGCCGAGATGCGTACTGCCAGGCTGTACTCTGGATGTCGAGCACGCAGTGCCTGCCCGTAGCGCACACGTCGACCTGCGAACAAGTCGTCGAGCTCCTGTCAATATGAGAGCGATGGCCACCATGGTGCGTTTTGTTTCCTCTCCGCCGCGAGTCCAGCAATATTAATGACGCTTTCCGTTATATCAGGCGTCCCAACTCTCCTCTCATAGCCTGCTCTTACGGTCTGACTCCGGGAGACAACCCATGCCCGAATGAAGACACATTTCCTCTTGCATTTCGGTTTGGCGTCATCTTATCCTTACTCCTCAAAGGTCAAACACCGATATGTGCCTCTGGGGAACTGGGCCTGCGGTATGGACTCGAACGTCCAGGCTCATATGGAGTTTAGAGAGATATGGTCCAGTGCGTGTTCTCCTTCCCGGCATGCTTTTGCCGCTGACGTCCTCGTAAGCTGGGCACTGGTCGACCATGGACAGTCTGTGGGTCGGAGAGTAGAGCTTGACAGTCCGAGTCGGCGAAGATGCGGTTAGGTGGTGCGTGAAGGAGCTTGGGACAGCTGCCTGGTGCGTCCTCCATTTGCCTTAACGCTCCTTCACTGATCTTCGCTTCGTACAGTCCTGTTGACTCTTTGCCTATCGACAGACCACGTCTGGTCTACTTGCACATGTATGTATGTCTAGCAGGTCGATGCTCATGGGGTGGATGGATTGTGGATTACGTGCAGCGAGGCACCGTGGAATATTCACCCATGTACTTGGATGAGATGTTCATGAGAGGCCTTGGTCAGATGTGTAGTTGTTGGACAATTTCGAATTTGTACAGAGGCAACTATAATGGAGAAATCCTGGACCGCAGCGTCCGCATACAGCTCTAGATCTCGATTTGGATGCTGTGCTGCCACGTCACGCCACGCATCGGCCTCGTTCTCTCCTTCTACTCTGACCTCTGCCCGCTTGCACTCAGTGTAGCATCCGAGTTTTCCCTGAAATCTGTGGTACCAAGAACTGCTACAGAACAATATGATGTGCGTCGTTGCAGGAACACAGACAGTTCTTGACTTTATTGATGTCTTATTAGGTGGTTTGCGGAAACATTCGACAAGTCCTTGTCGCGATCCCAGGTTGAAGAGGCATTGGCTGGAAGCATTGGCAATGTCATCCAAGCCATCTCTGACAAGCTCACACACCCTATACGCGCGCATCTGAATTATGCCCAAAACCCCCTGGAGAAGGTTCAGATTCTGTTTGGACACCTTGACTCACAGTCTACAAATGAAGTGCTTGTCCATGCCTTTCAGCATGCTCTGTTGAAGTGGGGTGGAATTGACTATATGGTCAATAATAATGGTCTTCGAGGCAGCACTATCCAAGGTGATTATATGTAATTTTCACAGCTTCAAATCTAACATACCCAATAGATGACATTGTATTTGTCAGGAATTGCCCTTCCCCATCCGACCTTTTCCAAGGTCGCAAGGATATTTTACAACAGTTGGACCACTTGTTCAAACCAACAGAGCCCAGAGAGCAAAAAGTTGTCCTCCTCTATGGTCTTGGTGGAGCTGGAAAGACACAACTTGCACTGAAATTCATTGCAGCCTCTGGATCTAGGTTTGCCACACCAAAATTATTAAAATTATTCCTTATCTGGTTCATAGGTTCACAGACCAATTCAAGATTAATGCAAGCAGTGCAGAAACCATTGAAGCAGGCTACAGACAGCTAGCAATTGATAAGAAGCTGGAAGACACTGTGGAAGCTGCACGGACCTGGCTGAAAGCAAATCAACAGGAATGGCTGATTCTCTTTGACAATGCTGATAAACGGGATCTGAATCTGGGACCATATCTCCCCAAATATCAGCATGGAAACATTTTGATCACCTCCCGGAACCCTGACCTTGGGATCCACACTGGGTCGCCACGGAAAGCTATTCAAATCTCTGATCTGGCTGTTGATGATGCAAGTGTTCTGCTACTCAACAGAGCTGGGGTGGAGCTTGAGACTGGTGATAACCAGAAGCATGCAGCTATGATAGCCAAGGTATTACTTGTCATTGATATATTATCACAGAGCTTGACATTCTTTCAGGAACTTCACTGCTTTCCGCTTGCAATTGTCCAAGCTGGGGCTTTCATTGACAAATCTCCTCGCTTGAAGCAGGATATCTCCAGATATGTGCAGCTTTATCAAAAGAACAAAGCTAAATTGCTGAGTGAAAAACCTGCACAATCTACCGAGGACTATAACGAGACCGTATACACTACCTGGAGGATGAGCTTTGATCAACTTTCACAAGTTGAACCCCTGGCTGCACAATTCCTACAGCTATGCTCCCTTATGCATTTTGAGGGGATTTCAGAGGATATCTTTGAAAGAGCCTCAATATACAAGATTAAAAATGGGCCACTTGATCCAACTCTTGAGGTACTCGAGTCTAGTTTCAAGTTTCTCTCCAACTTCAGAAATACAGACATAACATGGAACAGTCTAGTTTTTGAAAGGATAACATCAGAACTCTGTGGTTACTCTCTGATGACATGGCAAAAGGGTGCATATTCTATTCATCCACTAGTACACCATTGGTCCAGGACAACAATAATGGATCTAGCTGGCCTAAGGAAGTTAATGGTTGGTCTTCTGGGAATGGCTGCTGCTGGTAGTACAGAGTTGATGCAAGAAATACAATTACTTCTGCATGTTGTCCGGTTATCAGAAGACATGAACCTGATAGGCACAGGATTTGAAGGACACTTTGGACATGTCTTTCAAGCTGGAGGTATGGCCAGAGGAGCAGAGGCTCTCCGAAGTGATGTGGTAACAAAGAGTGGCATCTTCCTCGGTGCAGAGCATCCTGCTACCATTCGAGCAATGCTCAACCTCGCTTCCACCTACGGAGACTTAGGACAGTACACAGATGCACAGACCCTGGAGGAGAAAGTGCTTAAGCAACGAACCAGGCTGCTTGGTGCAGAGCATCCTAACACCATTCTTGCAATGGCCAACCTTGCTGTAACCTACAAGGCATTGGGACAGTACACGGATGCACAGACCCTGGAGGAGAAAGTGCTTAAGCAACGAACCAGGCTGCTTGGTGCAGAGCATCCTAACACCATTCGAGCAATGGCCAACCTTGCTGTAACCTACCAGGCATTGGGACAGTACACGGATGCACAGACCCTGGAGGAGAAAGTGCTTGAGCAACGAACCAGGCTGCTTGGTTCAGAGCATCCTGACACCATTCGAGCAATGGCCAACCTTGCTGTAACCTACCAGGCATTGGGACAGTACACGGATGCACAGACCCTGGAGGAGAAAGTGCTTGAGCAACGAACCAGGCTGCTTGGTTCAGAGCATCCTGACACCATTCTTGCAATGGCCAACCTTGCTGTAACCTACAAGGCATTGGGACAGTACATGGATGCACAGACCCTGGAGGAGAAAGTGCTTGAGCAACGAATCAGGCTGCTTGGTTCAGAGCATCCTGACACCATTCTTGCAATGGCCAACCTTGCTGTAACCTACCAGGCATTGGGACAGTACATGGATGCACAGACCCTGGAGGAGAAAGTGCTTGAGCAACGAACCAGGCTGCTTGGTTCAGAGCATCCTGACACCATTCTTGCAATGGCCAACCTTGCTGTAACCAACCAGGCATTGGGACAGTACATGGATGCACAGACCCTGGAGAAGAAAGTGCTTGAGCAACGAACCAGTCTGCTTGGTTCAGAGCATCCTGACACCATTCGAGCAATGGCCAACCTTGCTGTAACCTACCAGGCATTGGGACAGTACATGGATGCACAGACCCTGGAGGAGAAAGTGCTTGAGCAACGAACCAGGCTGCTTGGTTCAGAGCATCCTGACACCATTCTTGCAATGGCCAACCTTGCTGTAACCTACCAGGCATTGGGACGGTATACGGATGCACAGACCCTGGAGGAGAAAGTGCTTGAGCCTGGCAGGGTGAACGGCCTTGGCACTTTGCCTTTGGGGTTTGAGCGACTCAGCAATGTCTTCAAGGCCGTTGTGATAAAAGAGGACATGGTCCAACTCAACAAGCCTTCACAAAATAACTCGGGATTGGACCGCCTTCATCACGGTCCTTGGCTTGTGCTTCACCGAGTGAGTTCAAACGTGGCATCCATGTCATCAACCTCATTCACTCACACCACCAATAGAATCTCACTTCTTATGTGTTAGGTACACCCAGTCTCTCAGACCAGTCTATGTCGCTTTGCCTCAGCCCGTAGTTTTTTAATTAACCGTTCTTCAGGGCAAGATCCAACATTTGGGCCCTATCAGGGCAATGGGCAGAATGGAATGTGCTCTCCAGCATTGCAAACTATCATTTTGTCTTGAATACACTGCTCCAATATGTTCAAGAACAGGTAAGTGCAATATGTGAAGCGAGCAAATCTTTTTTCATGTCCACGCAGGATCCTCTGGCCGTACTATTGAACCAAGTTTGGCACGACATTCTTGCTGTTGTGCAGCAGTTGACCTCCATATTCCGTAAATCGGAGACATACAGCTCTTTTGTTGCCTGTCGCGACAAACAGGCTCAAAAACTGTTGGATTTACTTCAAGATGTATCTCCCCTCAATTCTTCTGCGTGCGCCTACTAACATATTGTCAGCTTGTTGACCTTGACCTAGAAACCCATTCGAGGGCCAAGCTTTCGAAGGCATTGGTACGACTATGTGAGAAATCCAAGCGCCACCCTACTTGTTTCTCTCTCTCGGGAGTGGAGCACGTGGGCCTGCCACTTGCAGGTGGGACGTATGGTGACATCCGTAGAGGTGTGGTGGACGGAATTCATGTCGCCGTCAAAAGCATGAGAATATACGGAAATGTAGATGGCGAAATCGCGTTGAAGGTTGTAAATTGTATCGCTCTTGTTCTACTAGCTTACAATCTTCCAGGCATTCGGACGCGAGGCTACTCTGTGGGGTACGCTGGCCCACCCTAACGTGCTGCCGTTCTTCGGCGTCTACTACCTAGAAAACAGGCTCAGTCTGGTTTCACCCTGGATGGAGAGAGCAGACGTCCCGCATTTTTTACGCGACGCTCTGTAAACCCGCGCGATGCTTGCTTTACTGACGCTGATGTGACGAGGTCACATCAGACTCTCTTTGTCTCTTACCTGCTTCGACTGTACGCGTACTCGACTTGCTATCACCCATAGACGGGTTCTCTTTCTGGTTCTTGTCCCTCCGTCACCCAGTGTTGTCGGGCCTCCGCCCGGTTTCCACGCTCCTGCTGATGTCGATTGTCTTTCCCTCGTAAGTCAAGTATTGCAGTTCACTTGGTTTAACATTCCGGTAGATCCTGGATGTAGCGAGGGGGCTTGACTATCTTCACAATAACCGTGTCGTTCACGGCGACCTCAAGGGGGTAAGTATGCGGTTTACAAGATCTTCCGTGGTCGATCTCCTAACTACATATTATCTTATCGCAAGCGAACATCCTCGTTTCTCCCTCGGGAAGAGCCTGCATCGCCGATTTCGGATTCTCCTCCATCGCAGACTCGGCGTCGTTCCAACTCACAAATTCCACTCGGAGAGGAGGCACTTCCCGTTACGAAGCACCTGAACTTCTCTCCTTGGAAAACTCAGATCCCAATGATTTCCGATCTGACGTTTACGCCTTCGCCTGTGTTTGCTACGAGGTCTGTCAAAATTTTGGTAGAACATTCATTTTCAGATTTTAACTTCGAGACAGATATACGCCCGGAAACCACCATTCTTTGAAGATCGCAATGAGTATGTAGTAGCCAACAAAGTTCTCAGGGGAGACCGCCCATCGAGACTCCCGATAATCCCGGATGGACTGTGGAAGCTAACGGAAGCCTGCTGGAAACAGAACCCAGAGGATCGACCTAAAATGTCCCGAATCGTTGAGGAGCTCATTGGGCCCTCAATTGGGGCAACACAGATAGAAAAGCCAGCAGACTGGGACGAGACAAGCAGTTCTCGATTTCGGCGTTCGGTCAAAGTCATCCGCGAATTGAAGTCTACTTTAGTTTCATCGGCGGTGGAGTAGTAATACAACATTATCATCCACGCACATTCCAATCTAGCAGTTCCGAGTCTTCACCCATCCGTCCAGCTCCTTATACGCATCCAGCACCGTCTTGCACGGTTCCCCATCCTTCTCAAAACCCGTCAACTCAGCGACATACACCTCCAACCCCTTGTCCTGCAGCGCCTTGCGCATCTCCACGCTCTGCTCGTCATCGGGCTTGAGCGCCGCAGAGTCGACAACCCATTCGAAAAAGTTCTCGACGCCGACGTCGAGCGAGGATTCGTCGAATGATTTGGGGCGGAAGGGTGGGATGATGCGGTCGACGGAGCAGTTTGCGAAGCCAACGCGCATAGAAACATATTCCTTGTCGGCGACGTTGTCAAGATGTGTCTGGATGTGTTCTGCTAGCTGAGCAGTCGCACCGATGGCGTTCTCGCACGCGACGATGTTTATCGTCCCCACACCGGCCTCTCTGCGCGCCTTGAGGCCCTTTGCGATGGTCGGTGCGATCTTCCCGAGGACAGGAAGCCCCACGGCGGTGGTGACGAGTTTCAGCTTCGGGTGAGCCAGCTCGGCAACGATATCGTCCGTGGTCGCCAGCACGCCTTTGACCCGATTCACCTCCTCCACGATATCGCCCTCCTCCGTCGAGTCGAGGATATGCACATCGTATGCCTTGTCGCGGTTGATCGTATCGATGAGGCTCTTGTCGACGTCCGCGAAAACGACGTGGTAGCCTGATTTGAGCAGAAGCGGTGCAATGAATCCACGGCCGATGTTACCTGGGTGGATGGGGTCAGGAAGAGAGCGACTGCGAGCCATCTCCGCACGCACCAGCACCAAAATGAAGACCCCGCGGTTTGAGAGACATGTCTTCGTTGCGGGGTTCGCGAAGTTGGAGCAGCTGGGAGAAATGTGGCCTTCTTAAGAGACCGGCGCTAGAGGGGCGACACTGTCAGTGACGTTGCGTGGAGTCCGGTCATCTTCGTACCTCGTATTCAGGTAACGTTGTCGTGTCCCTCCAACTTCAAATCCTCTGGGTTCACGGCGTCGGACGCGTTGCCTGCGGCCCTGCGAGCGAGCTCAACTTGAAAGGCATGAGATGGCTGGTGCGACTCGGACCGACGATGTCGTTGCTATTGTGGGAGGTGTCGTCCGAGTACGAGAGGTCCGAGGCCTGGCCTCGATAGCGATGTCGGCCGTCGAGAACTTGAATACGCATACACGGATTGGTGGGATTCGGAGCACGGCGTATTGGGTCGAGTTGAGCTAGGCATCGCTCGTCGGATTATGTTGTCCTTCGGCGCGATATGGCGACTGGGCCGACAAAAATGAGTACCACTGGCCAGTAAACGAGAAAGCTATTCAAGCTTACTGGCATTCCGGAAGCAAGATATCAGGAAATCAGGTTCTGCGCGAGCGGGGCTCTTGGTAATGCATTGCGGCGTCCTTAGCAGGGTATGAATAGGGAGCGACGACTCGACTCGACTCGACGAACTCGTACAACTGCTTCCAGAGCGCACAATCCCGCTCGGACCGCGCTGAGTGCTCTTCCCAGAATCGAGCATTCTCCACTGCATTGCGTAGTCTTCCCCTCCGTCAGCGATTTGGACCCGAAGACAGACAACTTGAAGCGACAGACCTTTCTTCGACGCCAGCAAGCTCTTGCCGCAGCGCCGTCCGTCTCTCAAGTAGCCTTAGCAACATATCCGTCAGCCGCACACGCTCCCTCAGCTCCACAAGCGTCTCCTCCTGCTTCTTCAGCGCGCGAAGCCGAACGACGATTTCGTGGTCGGCTACTTTTGTGCGGGCAGAGAACTCGGCAGATGTGTCCTGGAGTATGTTCAACGACTGTAAGTATATATGAGTGAGAGCGCGTTAGTAGCTTACAATGAGTGCGGACGGTGGCGGATTCGGTCCATTGCCTATTTGGGACACCGACGTTGATCTCGGAGCCGCTTGCCAAACACGCTCATCATCATCGATATCCGACATCGACACCGACGACCATGACCGACCGAATCCGCGAGGTACGCAGCTAGCTGGCTCTCCTTCCTCCCTCCATCCATCCATCCATCCTCTTCTCTCCTCTCTCCATGCAATCGGATCTCACCTTCCCTTGCCTTCCCTACAGAAAATGAATCAGCTGCGTGTCGAAGCCGACACCGCGATCGCGCGCGCGGAAGAGGCGGAGAAGAAGATCCACCTGCTCGAGCAAGAGTCGCTCGCCAAGGACCACGAGATCCAGTCGCTCAAGGTGCGGCTCGACAGCACGGAGGCGCAGCTCGACAAGGCGGAGGGGCTCATTGCGGGGGGCAAGGCCGACAGGGAGGCGGGCGAGAGCAGTAAGCAGGCGAATGAGGGCTTGATTCGCAAGGTGCAGCTGTTGGAGGAGGAGCTGGATGTTGCGGAGAAGAATGTTAAGGAGACGGTGGAGAAGTGAGTTGCGATTGATTAGCTGGCCTGGGCTGACGGATGGCGGCTTTTCAGGCTGAGGCAAGTCGACGTCAAGGCGGAGCATTTCGAGCGGCAGGTGCAGCGGGTCGAGCAGGAGCGCGACCAGTGGGAGAAGAAGTACGAGGTGCGTTCGGCTCGTCTATCGTTAGCGATCCAAGTCACTGACGCCTGGCAGGATATGCAAGCAAAATTCAAAGAGTCCCAAGCCGAGCTCAACGAACTCGCACAGAGCTTGCAGGATCTCTAGATTTCATCGACCTCTTCTTACCTTACGACCCACGGCAAAGACTACGACGACGACTACTTTGTTTTTTGTACGCAACTCGAATGCATTTTTCCTTTCTTTCGTATACGAAATCCCAATATGCCAACTGCAAGAAAACCGACTGGGATGCCTAGTTGTCCTACTGGAAGCATCCGCGTCAAGTAGAAGCTAGCTCGAGTGCTCACGCATGCGAGCCTGGATTAAGCGCAGGCTATGCTAACTCGCTGGTGAAAAATCTGAGGCGCTGAGCTCACGGTGTCGACGTCGCGTCCATTGCCAAGTCGCAAATGACGCGCACACGTGACAGCCCGCGAACTTGAAGATACGGCCCACTGGCAGGCATCGTAAAATCAGGCTGGGAGCAGACGGAGTACATTGAGCTGTTCCACTCGGGTTTTGCGCATTCCAAAGATTACAAGAAAAACCGTTAATTTATATAGACTCGCGTTCTAGCCATTCCTCTTCAATCCCACTGGCACAAGCGTCTTTTACACTAACAAACGTGCATGCTTTTCCTTCAGACGCAAGACTGGAGAGGATCCCGCGCATCTCGACGTCCCGCCGGAAGAGCCTGATCCCTGCAGCGCTTGGTAGTAGTGGTTGTCGAGGGAGTGGGAGTAGCTCCAGAAGGATGGTCATTGGCAGTGGGTGGATTTCATCGTAGACGGCAGAGCTTGAAGCCGTGGCCGTGTCCGTGGCCGTGGCCAACAACACATCCCTCAGCTCCTTCGCAAACCCCACCGCGCCTTGTAGCCCACTAACGCGCAGCCTAACGACCTTGGTGATGCCCGGGCGCAACCAAGTGTGCGGGAGGGGCAGCCCCACGGGATGCGGGTTGCCGCCGACGTCGAGGAATCGGAGTGCGGGGAATGTCGACGCCGTTTTAGACGCCAGCGACGACGGAAGCGGTGGATAAAGCCCGTGAAGCGTGATCGCCTCGAGATATGGGAAGTCCGCTACAACACGCAGAATCGCACCGAACGCACTGGAAGCGTGGTGGTCACTGGACTGCTGCACCACAGCGAGGTCGCGCAATGTACGCCTCGCGAGTTGGAGGATGCGCAGGATCTGAGGCAGGGCGCTGGCCCGGGAGTCATGTAGAGTGACGAGCACCCTGTAAATCCGCCTCTGGCCCTCTGGGAGACCTTCCAGTACGCGCAGAAGTGCCGCTGGCTTTGGCTGCTTCTGCTGGGCCCGGGAAGACTCGGAATCGGAGAGGACGAGTGTGTGGAAGCGATACGGCGCAGCGAGCGCATGGAAACGACTCGAGGTGAGAGACAGCGCGTGGATGGTCTTGACACCGCGAACAGCGACAGAGTCGATGATGAGGCCGTGGAGTTCAGCCGGGAGCGTCTCCATCGTGGATGACGGCGATGGCGAGGAGCAAGGAAAAAGCGCTCGTACCGCGATGGCGACATATCGCGCAAGGATGAGACGCGGTCACGTGTAGGGTCTGCGGAAGTTACGCCGACGCGCAGGGATTAATTTTTTGCGATATTACATCTGTGTGGATGTCTGGGAGAGGACCAGAGAGAGACTCAGCATCTCACGATGAAGATTCACATCGGGGGTTGAGGCAATACACGGCATTGCCAGCTTCTGTCAATGGGGACGGAAGATGGACTGCTTCTTGAGAAGATCTTGCTCGTTTCATGGCCGCGGGGGTCTGGATGATGTGAAGAAGACAATTTGAAGAGGCACGAGCATGAACGCCGGCGGAGAGTTCTACTTAGATAGTCGAAGGAAGGAAGACGGAATGGCGACAGTCCATTAGAAGCTTCTTACGAGTGTAAAATCGCAAGATGCTTCAAGTTGAGACGAGTGGAGATTGTGGAATTGAATGAGCAGGGGTTGTCTATTTATTATGAGCAGGGGTTGTCTATTTATTATGAGCGGGGGTTTGTCTACTTGGTCTTTTGAGTAATCACACACTCTCTTCCTTTCTCTCGGCGCCAACAGTGGTAGAATTCGAATCCACAGAGGGCGCAGCCTCTTCGCCATGTTTCCACCGCAACATCACCACGAGAGACAGGAATAACAAGGCGCCGACTCCAGCCGCGACCTACAGAGATTATATATATCAGAAGGTTATAATTAACGTTGGAGACGAGGAGTAGCCTGAGGCAACGCACCCCACAAAACACAGCCGGTCGCCACCAGATGTAGTTTGCGGTGAGCAGTGCACCGGTGATTGGGGGACCTATCAGGCCGCCGAGTGCCACGACGGCAAAGAAGACGCCCATTCTCAGCCTATTATAAAGTACATGTCAGATGGAATTAGCTTAGGATCACAGCGTAAAACAACGAACCCAAGCTCACTCATATCGTCAGTCAAGAACGCAATGAGCGGCGGACTCAGTGCGATATCTGGCAGGAAATCAGATGTCAGCAGCTCTCCGAGTCTGAATCGTACGCACACATCCCGGCGCACAGCCCATACAACACCCCGACGACAACAAAGCTTGCGACGCTCTTGAGGGCAATCATGCTGAATATGAGCGCGCTCGCACAGGCGGCGGAGCCAGTGACGAGATACAGGATCCCGTGGCGTCCCAGGTGAGGTAGGAGCAGGCCTGGGGAAAGACGGCCGACGACCGAGGCGGAGTTCATTATTACGAGCTGTAGAAAGTTTTAACATTGGATGAGGAGACAGATCAACAGAGTAGAATGTGTGAAAAACGCACGCCCCCAAAACTGTCGCCCTTGCGCGAAGGCCGCCCTCTACCCTCTGGGAAGCTCACCGGCGCAGCCATGGGGATGATCATTCTCCATGCACTGGCAGAGTCGCTCTTTTTATATGTCGTTCCAACCAGCCCGAATGCGTAAGCGCAAAATGTCCACCGCAGGTGCCGCGAAGACGGCGATCAATAATCATGGCCCATACCGGGAATCCAACCGAGGAGCTGTAATTCGTCAGCAGCAAGCAATCATCCTGTCGAGTTTTTTTTTGACAACACTGGGTTGCAATTGTATAACCTAAAAAAAAGGCACATACCGACGTGGCTTGTGGTCGACTCGGCGAGGAAAGTTATAATCACGGAACAGTTGACAAGGCAGTATGCTATTCAGCCTGAGTGTCCTGGACAACGGCATGTTGAGACCGTGTTTGTCCTTTTGAGCCCCTGGCGCCGGCTAAGGGAAAGGTCGGAGACTCGGAGAAGCAACTGCGGTGCGACCCCGGGCAGCGGGACGGGAACTTGAACATCATCCGTAGGCGATGTTGTTCCGCGTCCTGCCAGTGCGCGGCGCTTACCAGTGGTGGCCCTGTTCACCAAGAGCCTTAGCGTCTATCGCGCAATACTAGTAACAGCCGGCGTAGAATGCGAGCTTCGACAGCCCATTGACAAAGTTGTCGCGCCGGGAGCCTGAGGACCGTTGTCCAGCCGATCTGAGTCAAAGTCGAGGGCTGTGGGTGACGGGGAGTCTCCAGGTTGTCCAGAGCACGTTGACGGAGTTCACGAGTGGGATGGGACCAACGGGTGATGGAGGTTCGGGTCACTGGCAAGTCACAATAACTTCAAGTTGCTTCTGCCCATCATCAGGAACCCCGAGTCAAGATGTAGCCTCTCCTCACAACCATCGGAGTTACCCTATGAGATGGCAGTACAAGACGGCCCGCTCTCGAAGTTCTGAAGCCCGGACGCACCAAATAAAACTGCAGTGTTCCGGACCTTCGGGTGCACAAAGATCTACGCGCTCTACTAGTAGTACTATTCCCGTGCCGGCGAATCTCACTCTAATCAATGGGCGCCTTGGTTCTTTGCTATGCGCTTGGTGCATCGATGCAACCATCGTGAAATCAAAACCGAATCCAGCCTGAGCTCCGATAAAGGCTTGAATGCACTGTCCTTCCGTCGTTCCCTCCCCCGCTAGAAGAGCATGTGGTTCCGGCAGCTGTGTGCATTTCTGCTCCCAATCTCTTACGCCAAACTGCAGAGCCGAATAATCGATGACACGAACGGCGACCCTGCTACGGGGATATTTCCTTTCTACTCTCCGGCGAACGAGTTCAGCTTGGTGAGTGTTTTCAAAAATTACCTCGAAGACTCATCGCCCAACCGCAAGAACTCCAACTGTTCGGCTTGCAAAGTTATCCTGGACCCGTCGCAAGTCCACGACAGTACATGGCACGATGGCACGCAATTTCTCGGAGGTTCTCCGGTATCAATAGTGCTCTCATTCACCGGTGAGCTTTGCCCAACCTTTACTTTTACATTATTCATGTGCCCACCAGGTGTATCATGATCCATCTCCATCTTCTGCATTCTGGCCAACTTTATCGACGCGAACACTATATCAAAGTCGTTTTTCGCATTCACAGTGGACGGGAAAGCTGCCGCAACCTTCCTGCACACGCCCAGCACATCCACGGACTACATATACAACGCGAAGGTCTTCGAAGTCGATGGTCTGGACCAGAGCAATCACACGGTCATACTCTCGACGAATAGCGCGTCTGGATCGTTGATGCTCTTCGACTTTGCGAATTATACGTGTGTTATTCGTTTATCTCAATTAATTTTAGGACTACTGAGATTGCATGTGCAGGTTCGATGACGGGGTAGGTCCAGATACGACGTCAAGCGTCTCTGTCGAATTGACACCGGTGGCTTCATCTTCATCTTCCGAGTCACCGCTACTGAGCAGTGCAACCTCGCCAGCTTCTGCCCATAATACGCCGAATCGCAAACATCTAGCGACCATCCTCATCGCCATTCTCGTCCCTTCCCTCGTCCTCATCGCCTGTCTCTGGTTTCTCATCCGCCGATATCGCGTTTACCGCACTAGATGCCAGGATGAAATGTGGGCCCACCCATATCCTGCCTCGGGATGGAGATGGACGAGGTTGGGAGACCAATCGCCTGTGGACGCCGGTCCGTCCGGCAAACGACGACTGTTTCCTCGAGCAAGCCCAACCCGAGCGGAACAAGGCGAATCCCCTCCGGACTACGCATCTCATGTGGAACACTAAAGATTACTGTTACAAGTTGTCGCGATCCGGTAAAATAATTCTCTAAGTGCATTGTACGTTCAATTTGCTGCAGAAGGGGATTTTGGAGCATGGAGCATGCTGCATGCACTGGGAGAGGACCAGAGAGAGACTCAGCATCTCGCGATGGAGATTCACGTCGTGATTCGTCGGTGGAGGCAATACACGGGCATTGTCAGATTCTGTCAATGGGGACGAGACGATGGACTGCTTCTTTTGAAGATCCTGTTCGTTTCATGGCCGCGGGGGTCTGGATGATGTGAAGAAGACAATTTGAAGAGGCACGAGGATCATGATGAACGCCGGCGGAGAGTTCTAGATGAAGGAAGAAGGTAGGCCTACAATATTAATCGTTCGTTCTTTAGAAGCGTGGAATCGCAAAGGCTTGAAATGAGTAGGGATTGTGGAATTGAATGAGTGGGGATTGTTTCGACTGTGAGTAATTACACGCTCTCTTCCTTTCTCTCGGCGCCAACAGTGGTAGAATCCACAGAGGGCGCGGCCTCTTCGCCAGCCTCGGCCTGTTTGCACCATAACATCACCACGAGAGACAGGAATAACAAGGCGCCGACTCCAGCCGCGACCTACAACACTTATCAGAAGGGAGCCTAAGGGATGGAGACCCAGAGTAGGCAACGCACCCCACAAAACACAGCCGGTCGCCACCAGATGTATTTCGCGGTGAGCAGTGCACCGGTGATTGGGGGACCTATCAGGCCACCGAGTGCCACGACGGCAAAGAAGACGCCCATTCGCAGCCTGGGAATGGGATACGTTAGGACTGGACATAGTGATAGCGCAGAGCAGAACAGAACTAACCCAAGCTCACTCATATCGTCAGTCAGGAACGCAATGAGCGGCGGACTCAGTGCGATATCTGCATAAAATCAGATGTCTGGCAAAAGAGGCGCAGCTCTACGCACACATCCCGGCGCACAGCCCATACAACACCCCGACCACAACAAAGCTTGCGACGCTCTGGAGAGCAATCATGCTGAATATGAGCGCGCTCGCACAGACGGCGGAGCCAGTGACGAGATACAGGATCCCGTAGCGTCCCAGATGAGGGAGGATCAGGCCTGGAGAAAGACGGCCGACGACTGAGGCGGAGTTCATTATTACGAGCTGTAGAAAGTTTAACATGGGAGTGGGAGTGGGAGAGAGATCAGGACATACAGAGTAGAATGCAAAGTCCTCATCGATTCCGTGCTTCACTGCGTCGAGCTGGAAGAAGAAAATCGGGAAATTTGGCCCGATGGTGAATATCGTCATACTAAAATGAAAAGTGTTATTGACAAGTCGTCAAAAAGGAAAAGGAAATGCACCCAATCGTAGCGAGAACAAACGCGCGATCGGTCGCAAACCTCTGTATCGACTTCCAAAGCGGCGGAGACGTCGGCGGCGGGGGCAGACGCGGGCGCATGAGCGTACACGCAACCAGCACGGCACCAGTTACCATCCCAGCACTGGCGCGCACGGCGTTGGCGAACCCGAGCTTGTGCAGAGTGTTGTTGAGCAGAATCGGGTGGATGACCGCGCCGAGCGAGGAGCCGCTTGCGACGATGGTCATGGCGAGCGCGCGGCGGCGTTGGAAGTAGTGCGATAGGACGGAGATGGAAGGGACGTAGACGATGCCGGCCCCAACGCCCACACCGACGCCTTGGGCGAGAAAGATCTGGAGGTGTGGGTAGAGTAACGTCCGAAAGTGAAAGGAGAACGAACCTGGTAGATCTGCTGCGGCTTGCAGAGCGACAGCATGAAGAGGCTGAAGCATTGAAGGAGGCTTCCCCCATACAGAAGATGATAGCTTTTGAATTAAGCCTCGGTAGTGGTTTGGGAGAGCGACGACCTACAAGTATCCTCGGTCGTATAGTCTTCCGGAAATCAGTCCGCCCGAGACGATGAGGAACGCGTTGACACTGCCGATCCATCTGAAAACGCCTCAACTTGAATGGGTTCAAGTAGAACATGCTGCGACGAACGAGATGGTCGAGGGTGTCCAATTCGAGAGGTACTCTCTCGTATAGAAGTCTGTCAAAGCGCATAAGCCAGAGCGCCGTGGTATCGCTGGTTGCTCACCTTGATAAACCCCAAACGAACCCATGTACCTGCGCGAAGTTCAGCATCGTGAGCTGTGAGGTTTACAATAATGACTGACCCGAAGCCGCCGAATTGAATCAGAAACCTGTAGAGGATGAGCTGGAGGAAGATACCAAAAGAAGGGATTATTGAAAACGCACGCCCCGAAAACCGTTGCCCATGCGCGAAGGCCGCCCTCTGGGAAGCTCACCGGCGCAGCCATGGGGATGATCGTTCTGACATGCACTGGCAGAGTCGCTCTTTTATATGTCGTTCCAACCAGGCCAAATGCGTAAGCGCAAAATGTCCACCGCAGGTGCCGCGAAGACGGCGATCAATAATCATGGCCCATACCGGGAATCCATCCGAAGAGCTGTAGTTCGTCAGCAGCGAGCAATCATCCTGTCGAGTACTTCTTGACAACACCGGGTTGCATTGCATAACCGAAAAAAAGGCGCATACCGGCCTTGGAAACGCAAGAACCCTTCAGGCGAGGTGTCTTGCCGTCCGAGTCGAGGTAAATCACGGAACAGTTGACAATTATTCAGCCTGAGTGTCCTGGACAACGGCATGTTGGACCGTATGCAGTTCATGGTGGTCCTTTTGAGCCCCTGGCGGCTAAGGGAAGGTCGGAGAGAAGCACGAAGCAGCTGCGGTGCGGCAGCGGGACGGGAACTTGAACATCATCCGTAGGCGATGTTGTTCCGAGTCCTGCGCGTTGCCCGCCAGTGCCAGTGGTGGCCTTGTTCGCCAAGAGCCTTAGCGTCTACCGCGCAATACTAGTAACAGCCGGCGTAGAATGAGAGCTTCGACAGCCCAAAGTTGTCGCGCGAGGAGGACAATTGTCCAGCCGATCTGATTCAGAGTCGAGGGCTGTGTGACGGGGAGTCTCCAGGTTGTCCAGAGCACGTTGACGGAGTTCATGAGTGCTTTAAATAAAAGTGGGATGGGACCAACGGCTGATGCAGGTTCGGGTCAAGTCACAACAACTTCGAGTTGCTTCTGCCCATCATCATACCTCCAGTCAAGATGTAGCCTCTCCTCACAACCATCGGAGTTAGCCTATGAGGTGCAATATTACTTACATTGGGAGTACAAGACAGCCCCAGTCTCGACTCTCGAAGTTCTGAAGCCCTGACCATCAAACAAACTGCAGTGTTCGGATGTACAAAGATACACGCTCTATTCCCGCGCCGGCGAATCTTGGCCCTTGGCTATGCGGGTGGTGCATCGATGCAACCATCGTGAAATCAAGTTTGAAATCCAGCTCCCATAAAGACTTGAATGCGCTGTCCTTCGGAGTCGTTCCCTCCCCGCTAGAAGAGCATGTGGTTCCGGCAGCTGTGTGCCAGTGCGTTTCTGCTCCCAATCTCTTACGCCAAACTGCAGAGCCGAATAATCGATGACACGAACGGCGATCCTGCTACTGGGATATTTCCTTTCTACTCTCCGGTGAACGAGTTCAGCTTGGTGAGTGTTTCCAAAAAGTGGTTTAACTCGAAGACTCATCGCCCAACCGCAAGAACTCCAACTGTTCATCCTGCAAAGTCATCCTGGACCCGTCCCAAGTCCACGACCGTACATGGCACGATAGCTCGCAAAATCCTGGAGGTTCTCCGGTATCAATAGCCCTCTCATTCACCGGTGCGCTTTGCCCAACCTTTACTAGGCTTCGCATTATTCATGCGCCCTCCAGGTGTATCCATCTCCATCTTCTGCATTCTCGCCAACTTTATCGACGCGACCACTGTATCAAAGTCGTCTTTCGCATTCACAGTGGACGGGAAAGCTGCCGCAACCTTCCTGCACACGCCCAGCACATCCACGGACTACATATACAACGCGAAGGTCTTCGAGGTCGATGGTCTGGACCAGAGCAATCACACGGTCATACTCTCGACGAATAGCGCGTCTGGATCGTTGCTGCTCTTCGACTTCGCGAATTATACGTGTGTTATTCGTTTATCTCCATTGATTCTAGGATTACTGAACTTGCATGTGCAGGTTCGATGACGGGGAGCGGGTAGGCCCAGATACAACGCCTTCGCAGTCACGCACGACGTCGACCATGCAGAGCGTCAGCACTGTGACGTCCGTCGCAGTCGTTACATCCAACAATACAGCACCGACGTCAAGCCTCTCTGTCGAATTGACACCGGTTGCTTCATCTTCATCCTCCGAGTCACCGCTTCTGAGCAGTGCAACCTCGCCAGCTTCTACCCATAATACTCCGAATCGCAAACATCTAGCGACCATTCTCATCGCCGTTCTCGTCCCTTCCCTCGTCCTTATCGCCTGTCTTTGGTTTCTCATCCGCCGATATCGCGTTGACCGCACTAGACGCCAGGATGAAATGTCGGTCGACCCATATCCTGCCTCGGGAGGGCCATGGACGAGGTTGGGAGACCAATCGCCTGTGGACGCCCGTCCATCCGGCAAACGACGACTACTGATTCCTCATGCAAGCCCAGCTCGAGCGGCACAAGGCGAATCCCCTCCGGCCTACGCATCTCATGTGGAACACTAAAGATTACTGTTACAAGTTGTCGCGATCCGGTAAAATAATTCTCTAAGTGCATTGTATGTGCGTATATATCAACCCATGGTGTTACAACTTGGCTTTCGCGTCGCCCTTGTTGCCAAAGTTGGCCACTATCTGCTCCATCGCCTCGGCCGTCGTTGTCGGGTACGTCGCCCGACCATCGTCTGTTATTGTTCATCGTCAACTTCAAGCCTTAAGAACACCAGTGGAAAAAAAAAAGTACGCACCAAAGGCAGTAATCTGCGCCCACTTGGCTATGACATCCTCAGGAGTGAAGGGAGCTTTTATTGGGAAGCTGTATCCGCCCGAGCGCTGCCACCGCGTTTGGGCGGCCCAGCCGCCGAGGATCTCAAACAAGGACCCGGTCGTTGTCGTGTTGTCTGCAAACGAGAGTATTGAGAGTTGTTGGCGGTTTGCGTTGAATGACAATACCTTCGCTAGTTAGATAGCCGACGAGAGGTGCGATATAGTCGGGCTACAGACGTAGGTGAGTCGAATCGAAGCGTGCGCAGGGGCATGGCATACCTTGAGTGCCTCCACCGCCTCTGGTGTCCTGCATAAAAGCTCTGAGGTTGAAGCATTAGGCGATGTCATCAGACGCACCACACTGTCTTGGTCATGGCTGTTCCAGCGGAGGGAGCAATGGCGTTGGCGAGGATATTGTACTTCTTGCCCTCAACCGCGAGAGTGCGCATGAAGCCGATGATTCCGGACTTGGCTGTCGCATACTACAAACGTTTAACTTGCAGTAGTAAGAGTTGTAAGTGACTCACATTTGCCTGGCCGAAGTTGCCATCTGAGGAAATGGTAAATGAAAGGGAAGTCGAGGCGGACGGAAACCACTCACACATGCCTACTTGCGACGCCGTGGTGACTATTCGGCCGTATTTCTGGTCTTGGAAGATGGGCCAGACAGCTTTGGCGCACTGAACGACGTTATTTTAGGCGTTGTGGGTCTCGGAATTGTACCTTGTATGTCCCGCTGCTCGACCGTTCAGTATCCGAAACCGAGCTTGTACAACGCACAACGCACCGCAAATGAACCTTGATAACAGCGTCCCACTCCTGCTCCGTCACCGCTTGGAACGATTTATCCCTCAGAATACCCGCATTGGCCACCAGCACATGAACCCCGCCAAACTTGTCCATCGCAGCCTTGACAATTGCGTCGCCGTCCTCCGCCGAGCAAACGGCCGCCGTGGCTTTCCCGCCAGCCGATACAATCTCGTCGACTACGCCAGTTGCGGCTTTCTCGCTGACATCGTTCACCACGACATTCGCGCCGAGTTTGGCGTACATCAGCGCGTAGGTCCGACCAAGACCTGCACCAGCACCAGTGATGATAACAGTCTTTCCGCCGAATTGGACAGGCGGAGACGCTTGTTTGTTGGATGGGGCCCTGGCAGCCTGCTCAATGAAGCCCTGGGGTACGTTAGCCAGTATTTCCGTGCGTACACCGGCGACGCGTTTACCTTGGCGTCAAAGTCGACAGACGACTTGGGGCTAGGTCGCTGATTAGGACGAGTTCATCCAATGGACAAGCAAGAGCCTCACTATTGCGGCTTGCTGAAGTCTGTGATCTCCGAGAACTTGGCTTTAACCTGGAAGGCATTGAGCAGACGGACGACGACGAAGGCTCAGCAACCTACAGCAGAAGGTGTAAAGCTTGGGTCGGTTTTGAAAATGGCACCGGCACTGCGCTGCCATCGGACCTCCGCCACGAAGCCAGCGCCAAGCTCGAAGACTTTCCCAGATACGTCGGCGGGTCCGTCAGGATGGCAAATCGCGAGGACAAACGGCGCAACGAAAGTGGGCTGGAGATTGGCAAGCATATCCGGAGGCATGATTGTCGCAGTCAAGGCCGAGGCAGCCATGGGCGCGATGGTAACGGCTCCGATGTTGTATTTCGCGCCTTCGAAAGCGAGGGTCTTGGTGAATCCGACCAGTCCCATTTTCGCAGCGCTGTAGTTGGCCTGGCCAAAGTTTCCTGCGACGACCTTTGAGTAAATTGGAAGGAAAGGTTGGGAAGAGCACGCACCATACAATCCAGCTGCGCTTGCAGTGTTCACCACGCGTCCAAACTTTTGTTTTCGAAAGATTGGCCAGGCGGCCTTGGTGCAGGCAAACGCAGCCTTGAGATGAACGTCCATGATTTGATCCCACTCCGCGTCAGTCATTTTCTTGAAGCTTCATGGCTTGTGAGCGAGATGGTGGAACCGAATCACGAAGACGCACCCCTTGTCCCGGAGAAAGCCAGCGTTGTTTATGAGTATATTGACTGTGCCAAAGGCGTCGACGGCGCTCTTTATGACGGCGGCTCCGTCCGTTGCAGAGGAAACGTTCACTACGGCCTTTCCACCGGCTACCTCGACGCGTTACGGACCAGAAACCCAGCGGAAACAAGACGACACGAACATTTTGTGATTTCGTCGACGACTGCCTGCGCAGCATCCTTGTTGAAGTCGTTCACTACGACATTGGCCCCTCTGGATGCAAAGAGGAGGGCATATCTGCAATTCCGTTGTTTTCAGCGAAAGAAATGCGCGAATGACTGTGACGGACGATTTCCCCAAACCTCCTCCGGCCCCTGTGATAACGACCGTTTGCCCGCTGAAGTTCATGGCTGGTTCGAGTGCGGTGATGGTAGGGAGAAAGTCGCTAAAAGGCTTGGCTCCGTGGCTCGGTGTCCGGTGGTACAAATCCAGCCCGAGTCTGAGAGGATACAAATCAGACCTCGTCTGATACAGGATCCAGCGCATACCAATTCTTGTCCGCAGACATCGTCGAGGTCGCGTCCAATTGTGAAGGACTCTGGATGCAATTGAGCCCAAGCGTGTTGTCCAAGCTGTGAGCGTGACAGGCTGGCAGGCATTGACAACGACCACTACCTTCAATGAAGGAACGCAGGCGAAATTCGCGAGGTACGCGGACATCCAGAGCGAGAGCACTCGAAAACCTTGTCTAGTTCATGCAGCATCTGGTGGATTGAGTCAGAACTTCGCGTTCTCAAAGGCACTCAACCCGGAGATCCTCATCAATATTCGGGAGAGGAGACGCGGGACCGCTTGCGTTTGACAAAGACACTTCTGGGCTGGTGTAGGGGCGGACAACGTTGCGGAAAGCGACCGTAGCGTCGAAGAAAGGTGCGTGTAGCAAGTTTATCCCGCTATAAGCTCAGGCGCACGATGTGCGAGACTACGCAAATTACGAAGAACTCTCGACATAGGAATGAGCGCATGGCAATGTTTGTGTACGGCTATGCGAGGTCAGTCCAGCTGTACCTGAGGTCGGACTGCGATTTTGATCATGCATGCAGCTTTCGCGCGAAACGAGCTATCCGCCTATGAAGATCCGCGTATGAAGCGAGATTGCGACTCCGAGTGCTACGAGTCGGAGCGGGATGTCCGAATTCTGACGATTCGCCTTGGCGAATCGACTTAGAATGGGTTGCTTGCATTCACAATGTGAATCTTTGGCCTGAGCTCGCGGGAAAGTTCCGCGTTCCCGGCAGCCAAGTAAGTGTGGACAGAATTCTCGTCAGCTATACGGATCTCATTATCCTTAGCGCAGTGATTACATGCCAGAAGACCTACACCCTTCCAATATATATCCCTTCGACCTATCGCTCTATGCATAATCCAACGGGAAACGACTGCCTGGCGCAGAGCAGGCACAACCTACCCTCAATCGCGAAGCCGAGCCCATTGCTGTCCTCAAAGTCGATCCAACTGATACTGGAACCAATGTGCCATCTCAAGACTGCTCCACCGTCAAGCAACATCAGAACCGCTCGACCAGGCGCCCCAGATCCCCTATGCAGCCCCACACGGCCCCATGTCTCACTTCCGCGGATGTATAAAATCCTGCCCAGCCCCTCCAATCCTTCTCTCTCTTCGACCACAACCACCACATACAGTCACAAACATGCCCTTCACCAACAACGCCGGTATCCCTCGTCTCCACGCTCGTCCCAGGACCACGCGATCTCGCAGCTCGTCAATCTCCGTCATCGTCAACCAGGCGACGACTTGCCTCATTGGCAAGAAGGAGCAGACTACTACGAAGCCTGCTGTCGCCGCCGCTCCCGAGTACCGCCAGTTCATCGGTCCCCCTCGTAAACCGTCGCTCAAGACGGTCCCAACGGGCTTTGAGCCCAACCTTCCCCAGACCGACTCGCTCTCCTCAAATGAGAAGTCGTCTTTTGCCTCTGAGTCAGGAGCCGACGACGAGGATACTACCTGTAAGCATTCTCTTTCAGTTATCACTCCTCGATACTCATGGCTATATCAGCGTCAGAGTCAGCGTCTCTCTCCTCTACTGAGGAGTCGTGCCCTTCCGATTCGGAGGAAGTAATGGGAGCTGTCCACGAGAACTGTAAGCAGTCTCTTCCACGCCATGCTTCTCGATGCTCATTGCCCTTTCAGCGTCTTCGTTCTCCTCGCTGAAAGCACTCCTCCTCGTCACCGTCATACGGGCGAAGCTTGTCCTTCGTCGTCGCTCTCGTGCCGCACACAACCATGCGCACCCTCGGCCTCGCGGCCTACGACTCGTTCCTCAGTTCTCGCAGCCAGGGTGTCGGCTGGAGCCAGTCTCCGCCTGCGTCGAGCACGAAGTAGTGGAAGATGATGTCTGTGACCGCGTGCGTTTCGTCGTTCCTGACGACACGCACTTGCGTCAATCGCTCGACGAGGAGTCTGAGCCAGCGGACAAGTTCGAGGAGCCCACCTGGGGCAGTTGGATACGTCTTCTCTCTCGTTTGGGATGACTGGTGCTGATGATATTCTACAGTGAACCTGATATGAGAACACTGAACAAAGGACATTCTCCGAGCAGCAATAGTGTACTACTGCTCTTGTACTCTATTTATTTCCTTCTGCACCTTCTCTGAATACAATTACAATTCGACACTACTGGGACGACGTGACCTCGGCGGAGGGAGTCGAGGCAGGGGACTGCCGCGACTGCGTAAAGCGCATCCTGAGGCTCATGATCATGATTAAGAAGCATGTGGGTCCTGCTTACTTTCTGCGTCCCCTTGATAATCTCTCCTACAGGGAGTGCGGGAAGGTTTCTCGAAGGAGGACGTAGAGCGCGCAATTGCAGGGGCCGAAGTGTTGGCGGGCTAGTGAATCTCGTCGCCCAAATCAGCTCAGTCACGGTGTTCGTCGATATTAGCTGCCTTCCCTAGTATTGAGTTTTGAGGATATATCTTCGTGTGCAATGTTTCCTTTTGCGTATATCGTGTCCAAGAAGCGAAAACGATGGACTCTTCCCGCCGGCGTAGCAGACGAATAAACCATGGAGGGCAAGGACGACGGGAAAGGTAAATTCGACAACCAATATGGCTCATTGTGGACCAATACATGAGCAGATCCTTCAGGAACTGTCCATAGAACTGGAAGAGTACTGTAGGACAGCATACTTTGAACCCTTCCCAACCCTCATCCACCCCATGGGATCCGTGAGATGGGTTAATTTCCGCACGAGCGCAAGCAGGAGATGCATTATCTTACCTGCAAGTCTAGTAGTCGTCGCCCCTGCTGACGACTTCCTTGCAAGTTGGCCGGAGGATGATCGTATGCTCGAATTGCGCCGTCATGCTCCCGATCTAAGAGTCGCCGGCATTATTGAGGGCACCGAGGACTGGAGAAACGGCACGGACCTGGTCAAGCAGCGGCGGATAGTCCGCCACGATGCCTTGCGAGACGAGGTGGTTGAGCTGCGGCGATTCGTGAGATCTAGATGTAAAGTGGGCAGCAAAAGAGACGTACGGCGAACAGATACTTGCTCTCCCCAAGACGGTCGAGATACCGCCGAGCGAACGGCAGCGTCCCGAAATTCTTGTTAATCGTCTTCAAGAGAGACTTGGCTGTGGTGAGCCTGTTATGGGGTCAGTCCAGGTAGACGCAATAGGAAAGAGCGGCGCACCGCAACGGCACATTCGGCGCATTGTATATCTTGGCGTAGTGAGAGCAGTCACCCTAGACCAAGTCAGCAAGAGAAGAAGAAACGAGAAACGAGAACCCGCATTCTCGACGACGCGACCGCGCCCAGTCGAGCCAAAAGTCTCGATGGCGAAGTAATCGCCCTCCTCCATCCTCGTTTGGTCGCTGGACTTGACAGAGGGCACGGACTTGCCGTTGTCACCACCGTGAATCAGGTACGGCGCGATGGTGTGGCCGCAGAGAGACGCGATTGGCTTGACTGTGGGGCCGGTAAGAAGGTGAGAGCAAAAGAGCGATGCACGTACCAGGGTAGACTTTACCACCAATCTCTACTTCATACGACTCCATTGTCTCTTGGATCAGACCGCCGAGTTCGCCCAGACGTACGTCAATGCCCGCCTCCTAGGAACAGGGTCAACGACGACGGGAAGAAAGATAGAAACTTACGCGGATGCCGGTATTCGTCGCAGCCTTGACTGCTTGAAGCAGCTGGTCGTACTCTGGCGCCCAAGACATCGTGAAGGCCGAGTCGCAAATACGCCCCTTGACGTGTACCCCAATATCCACCTTGAGGATATCGCCCATCTTGAGCACTTTGCGAGCTTCAGCGAATGGAAACGCAACCCGGTCGACGCTACACACCTGTTGTGTCTCCCGCATTGGGTGAGAAATGGGCCGCGCAGTTGTTCAGATTCAAGCCAGTGGGGAAACCGACTCCGGCTTCGAGACCATCGCCCTCTGCAAGCGCACGCACGCCAGCCTCGATATTCTCAGCGATGTCAGTGAGCGACATTCCTGGACGTATATTCTTCCTTGCATGCTGGCGGACGAGCCGGTGGACCTCGGCGCCTTTGCGGATGCTCTCGTATGTCGTGTCGGGGTCCTCCATGACCGTCCTTTCGAGGTAGCGCTTCTCCTCCGACGTCGTGCGCCATGTATTGCTGGATTGAGTTAGCTATTGATTCGGAGGCCACGACGCAGCACGCACTCGTCTTTGTACTCCTGAATCTCGCCCACAGGATATTTTCCATCGGGGAAGAATTGAGATAGGCCGACGCGGGGAGGGTCACTCTGTACTGGCTTGGCCGGCTTCTTCTTGGGTTTCTTTTTCTTTTTCTTCTTCTTCGCGTCTGCGCTGACGTCTGGAGATATATGAGCGCATGTTTTTCGTTGCAAGAGAGCTTGGACACGGACCGGCTCCTGGTGCAGTTTCATCATCATCGACCTCGTTGTCGTTCTCGACATCGGCGTCAGGCAGAGGTTCGGGAAGAGGAAGCTGAATCATGGCAATGGCAGGAAGCAGAGAGGCAGGCAGTTCAGGGAAGGCAATTTGGCGGTCGCGAAGCTCCAATGCTGTGACACAGGGTGTGACCTCTGCGATCAGGGACCAGAAACCCGCTTTGAGTACAACGATAAATTGAGCAAATAAAAATAAGGGTACAAGAGCAGTAGTACACTATTGCTGCTCGGAGAATGACCTTTGTTCAGTGTTCTCATATCAGGTTCACTGTAGAATATCGTCAGCACCAGTCATCCCAAACGAGAGAGAAGACGTACCCAACCGTGACTGCCCCAGATGGGCTCCTCGAACTTGTCCGCTGGCTCGGCCTCCTCGTCGAGCGATTGACGCAAGTGCGTGTCGTCGGGAACGACGAAACGGACGCGGTCGCAGACATCATCTTCCACTGCTTCGTGCTCGACGCATGCGGAGACGGGCTCCAGCCAACACCCTGGCTGCGAGAACTGAGGAATGAGTCTAGGCCGAGGGTGGGCATGGTTGTGTGCGGCACGGGAGCGACGCCGAAGGACAAGCTTCGCCCGTATGATGGTGACGAGGAGGAGTCCTTTTAGTGAGGAGAACGAAGACGCTGAAAGGGCAATCAGTATCGAGAAGCATGGCGTCGAAGAGACTGCTTACAGTTCTCGTGGACAGCTCCCATTACTTCCTCCGGATCGGAAGGGCACGACTCCTCAGTAGAGGAGAGAGACGCCGACTCTGACGCTGAAGGACGATGAGAACTGCGAAGGAATAACAGCGGAGAGAATGCTTACAGGTAGTATCTTCGTCGTCGTCGGCTCCTGACTCAGAGGCAGAAGACGACTCCTCATTTGAGGAGAGCGAGTCGGTTTGGGGAAGGTTGGGCTCCAAGCCCGTTGGGACCGTCTTCAGCGACGGTTTGCGAGGGGGACCGATAAACTGTTGGTACTCAGGAGTCTCCTCCTTCTTGCCAATGAGGCAAGTCGCTGCCTGGTTGACGATGACGGACGAGCTGCGAGACCACGTGGTCCTGGGACGGGCGTGGAGACGAGGGATACCGGCGTTGTTTGTGAAGGGCATGTTTGTAATGTATGTGATGGTAGTTGTGGTCGAAGAGAGAGAAGGATCGGAGGGGCTGGGCAGGATTTTATACATCCGCGGAAGTGAGACATGGGGCTGTGTGGGGCTGCATAGGGGATCTAAGGGGATCTGGGGCGATTTTCTGATGTTGCTTGACGACAGAGCAGGCTTGAGACTCGGATGGTGCCATTGCTTCCAGTATGAGATGAATGGGGTTAAGTCGATTCCAAGTCGTCCAGACATCCCGCTCCGATTCGCGGAGCTCGCAATCTCACAGGGTTGTTTCGCGCGAAAGCCACCTGTATCCATGATTAAAATGGCATCAGGCAAGTACAGCTGGACTGACCTCGCAACGCCTAGCGTCGAGCGTTCTTCGAGAGAGAGGCTAACAAAGCGACAAACATGGCATTACGATGGTCTTTCGGCCAGCCCCAGACGAAGTTCCGGGCGTCGTCGTATCAGATTGGTTGTATGGCTGAGAGACTCGGACCCGGAGACTCGCAAATGCAAAAGAGCAGAAGGCATTCAAATTCTCGCTATGCTCTGCACAAATGCCGACAACATTGAGAGAGAACTTGGACCATCATTCACACACCAGCAAGTTGCTCTGCTCCGGAAGAAATATCGCCAGCAACGAAGAATGGCGGTTTGGGTGGTGGTAGTGGTGTCCGAGTCACAGCCACTGATGGTTCACAAACAGAACGAAGTGATGCATTTGTGTACTAGGCGACCATTTCTAGGACTGAACGCTTATCTAAATGCACCGTAGTCAGCATGAATCTAGAACGTTCCATCTTAAACAAATACTATTCGGTACTGGTACACGAAGAGATGCGTTAGCTAGTAGTACAGAGAGTCGGAATACAAGTGCATACCTGGTACACGAAGAGATGCGTTAGCATGTCTCAGTGTGACCAGGACAATATCAGTACAGATAAGATAAAACAGAAACAACGACGTTAAGACGCCGAGTCAGATTCTGATACCCCCCCTTGACTGGCGTCGAGTCGTAGTAATTTGATCCATCGAGCATGAAGAATACGCTGAAGAGGTTTGGTGAGAAGGTCGGCGATGTTCTCCCTCCCAGCCACATGGATAACGTCGATGAGTCTCTTCATAACGCAATCTCGGATGAAGTGTTCGCGAATCGCAATGTGCTTCATCTTTGAATGGGCATGAGGGTCATGTGTACAGGCGACAGTTCCCTGGTTGTCGCAAAACAGACTGGTTGGTTGGTCTTGAGCGAATCCGAGCTCTGCGAATAGATTCCGGAACCACAGTATGTCTCGCGCACAATGAGTTGCAGCAAGGTATTCAGCTTCGCACGAGGACAGTGCAACCACAGCTTGCTGTTTGGAGCTCCAAGACAGCGGAGACTCGCCCATCGTGATAAGGAAGCCGGAGACTGATTTCCGCGTGTCTCCCATTCCCCAGTCTGAGTCGGTAAGCGCTTTGAACGACGGCTGCTTCATTTCAGAGCCGCCAAGGGTTATCCCGTACGTGGTAGTCCCTTTGAGATATCGGAGAAGACGCTTGGCCGCTGCAACATGGGCCGGTCCATAGGCCGCCATGAACCTGGCTAGTTCGCGGACCGTATAGGCAATATCCGGACGCGAGCATGTTGACAGATACATGCACTTGCCCACAACGGCGGCATATGGAAAGTCTTTGACCTTGGCGGCTTCCTCGTCAGTTGCTGGCAACAGTCGTGCTCCGGGATCCATGGGCGTAGATACTGAATTGCATCTGTCGTATCCAAACTCGCGCAGGATGGACTCGGTATAGGACTTTTGATGGAGACGGATGGTACGTTGTTCGCGATTTCGTTCCAGAGAACATCCCAGATGAAGCTTGGGCTCGCCGTTGTCAGTAATCTCGAATTGAGATGCCAAGGCTGCGACAACAGCGTCAGACTCGGTCGTCGAGCTTGACGCAATCAACATGTCATCGACACTTGTGGTGACAATGGAATGCCCGCTGTCCACAACACGTCGATACACGCTCCAATCAGACTGAGTTCTCTCGAAGCCAATGGCCTCGAGCCGTGAGTTCAGTTCGAGGTACCACTGCCGCCCTGCCTGCTTCAGGCCGTACAGTCCCTTCAACAACCTCCAAAACCCGCTGCCTACGATCGATGGTTTGCGCATGTAAATCTCTTCGTCAAGCGGCCCGTTTAGAAACGCAGTCTTGACGTCGACTTGGCGCAGAATCATATCACGATCTGCAGCTAGAGCGAGGACGAGGCGAATGGATTCCCATCGAGCAACCGGAGCAAAGGTATAATGGAAATCTTGGCCCGGGATCTGTGTAAAGCCCTTCGCGACAAGACGGGCTTTGAACCTTGAAATGAGTCCCTCGCGATCACGTTTAATGTGAAGAACCCATTTCGACTCGACGGCCTTTCGACCTGGCGGTAGTTCGCTGACGTCTTCATACACGCCTTTGGCCTTGAGGGACTCCAGCTCCTCATAAATAGCGGCTAACCAATGTGTCCAGTAAACAGACGACTTGGCCTCCTGGAGCGTCTTGGGGTCCTTCTCGTCCGGGTCGTCGATGGGATCGGTCAGCGCCGCACCTACGAACGCAACCTCGGCTTCGATGAAGCACTGAGCAAGTTTGGAGAAATCTCCCTCCTCGCACTCGATTTCGAGCTCATCGTCAGACTCGAGGATGGACCGCAACAAGTCCTTCCCCCCCTCATCCGAGGTCCCGACGTGATCAATAATATAACGCGCTGGAACGCGCTTCACACGTTGGGTGCGACGAGTGGCGAGCGGCGTGTCGTCAATGGCAGCGTCTTGCATCTCAACGTCAACGTCCGGTTCGAGGACCGCTCGATGGCGTAGATTACTCTCATTGGAGGGAATAGTCTCGATGGACGGCCTGGTTAAACAGGTCAGATTGGTACAAAGACCAGAGTATGCACACATACTCGTTACGCTCAGAGGCGGGGTTACGCTCGATGGCAGGGATACGCTCGATGGCGGGAATATGCAACCTGGTTAAACAGGTTAACATCGGTACAAAGACCGCAGTATGGTTAAACATACTGGTTACGCTCAAAGGCGGGGTTACGCTCAAAGGCGGGGTTATGCTCAACGGCGGGATGACTGTTCTGCTCGAGAACAATCCGTTCCTCCTTGTCACGGAAGTGCGGCTCGAGGTCCATAGGCACGTCGTCCCACAAGATGTCAGAGAGTGGCGGGGAAGGGAGGAAGTCGGGGAAGCCATGGAATTCGATGTCGCGACGTGGCCGAATAGACCGTGAGTTGGGGAACCAAATCAGATAACCCTTCGAGTCGCGCGCGTACCCAACAAACCGCCCTTCCTCACCCCTCCGCTCCACCTTCATCAGCTCTGTCGAGTCTGTCTTTCTCGACGTGACCAGCGCACCGAAAGGTCGGAGATGGGATAGGTCAGGTTTGCGCTTGAACCATGCCTCAAATGGGGAGATTTCGTGAGGGTTTGATGTATGGGGTACGCGATTCTTGATGTGCACCGCGGCTTGGGCAGCCAATGGCCAGAACCAAGAAGATAGACTCGCGTCAACGAGCATCGCACGAGTCATCCTTTCGATGATTTGGTTCGCGCGTTCCGCAACACCGTTCTGTTGAGACGCATCGGGCACGGTTTTCTCGTAGGTGATGCCGTTTGTCTTGCAATAGTCGCCGAATGGACCAGAAACCAGCTCGGGAGCGTTGTCAATTCGTAGGAAGACGATGGGATAGCCGATGAATTTCTCGCATGCAACACGGTACTCGTGGAAGCATTTCAGTGCTTCAGACTTGAGTTTGAGAAAGTAAATTGCCATGTAACGCGAAAAATCATCAGTGAATGCAATGAAATATTTGAAACCACCATATCCAGTAGGCAATGGACCACATATGTCGGAGTGGATCCGGAAGAGGGGACGGTCGGCGCGATGTGTGGATTTATGAGGAAACTTGAGCCGCTTGATGTTGGCGAGAGCACAAATGCGGCAGTTCTTGACTTGGACGCTGTCGATCGGCAGTCCGGTGGTGGTGTGCTCAAGCCCTTTAACGTCTATATGGCCCATTAGACGGTGGAAAAACCCCGTCTCTTCATTTCCTCGGTTTCCTCCCCTGGCCCGAAGAGCGACGTGAGCGAGGGAACCATCGCGGCGATCAGATCCGGCGTGATTGTGTCACTCTTCACATTCATCTCCCCTTCAGCCTCGACAATCTCCAGGTCCATCTTGTACAAGTCGCGAACGATTGCCCCGGCGGCAAACGGGACGCCAGCTGCATTGAAGTACGTGATCTTTCCATTCCCTGTTTGTGTGTTGACTCCTTTTCGGTCTAGACGCGAGCCCGAGATGAGATTGCACCGTGCGGTTGGGATATGGAGGGCATTTGACAGGGAGAAAGTCCTCCGAGTCCCCTCGTACGTCCCCTTCAACATCACCTTTCCTTTTCCAACTGCCTGTGTCATCAAGGTCGTCCCAAATCCTTGGACGTCCAACGGGGACTCGAAGGACGTGTACTCGTGGAACGACTTGGTCTTGTTGAAAATGTGACGCGAGGCCCCGGTGTCATGATGCACCGAGTCGTCTTGCACGGTGGTGGCGCTGAACAAGGTCGCATTCACGCGAATCTCTTCATCCATCTTGATTTCATCGTCATCGTCACCTCCATCTTCGTCCATCAACGTCATGAACGCAAATCCATCTTCCACTCGCCCCACAGCTTCGTCGACATCCTCCTCTGAGTCTTCCGTATACTCTGCCAATCCCGCAAAACGATTCCCAGGACCCTCCAGTGCCTGCTTCCGACGCGCGGCAATTCTCGCATCTGGTGCAAGGTGGATATCCCGGCGCCCTTTGAAATTCTCAGGATACTTCCCGGCTTTTCCTCCCCCATACGAGAAGCAGTCGGCTTTGACGTGGCCCACTGGTGTCTCGCAATATACGTTGTCGCAGACTTTGCGTGTGGTGGACCGTTCTTGTCCGCTATAAGGCGCAGGGCGTTTCTTTTGTCGCTGGTGAGCCTTCTCATTCCTCCGATTGGCCTGGTTCGATGATTCTGCGGCATAGACACTGGGCACCACATCTCCTGGCCCCACGATTCCGCGGCTTTTCCCTTTCGTGACCAATGCATTGATCGAAACGATGGAAGGTGAGATCTTCTTGTCGACTTCCTCATTCTTCAGGCGTTCAAGTACAACGCGAGACGATACCGGGTGTCCCATCACGTTGCCTCGGTGGAGGAGGTCGCGCAGCGAGTCGCGGCAGAAGCGCCATTCGTCAGACGGGGTCATAAGAGTGACGAGGTGCTTGGCAAATTCGCTATCTGGCATCATGTGGGGATCCGCATCCCGCAGCTTCTGGTGCAGTTGGACCATGACTTGTCGCCAGATAACGGGATCGTCTTCGGCACCGCATTGGTTGCTGACGATTTGCTGTTTAATCGTGATAGCGGTGAGTGTATTTGCTGGCTCGTATTCCTTCTTGAGCGTCATCCAGGCATCGTGAGCCGACTTGCAGTCTCGAACAACGTAAAGCTTTCCGGTTGGAACCGCCTTGACAATGATGGCATGGGCCTTCTTGTCGCCTGCGAGCCATTCCTCTGCTTGTTTCTTGGCCGCCGCTACGACAGCTTCATTCCCTGGTACGGTCACCGTCACCATCGCTCCCGCACCGTCAACGCCTTGGACTTGCTGGCTTTTCCTGAGCTCCGGGATAGCGGGAGGATTGTACTCGGGGCCGTCGATGTATCGCCAGTAGCCCGCGGCGTCCAGCTCAAGCATCGACTTCTGCTTGAACTCGCTATAGTTGTTCGAGCCGTCTTCTTCTTCTTTGATTGGGGTAAGCTTTATCCCCTTCCACTCTTTCTCTTTGTCGTTGCTCATTCTGGCAGGATTCGACGATGGATGGATGGGTTTGGACGAATAGAATCAGGTTCGAGTTGAGGTTACGTAGCGTTGTCTGCGTGTTGAAATCGTTGCAGGTTAAAACGCTTCGGGGCCCATAACCTCTTAAACAAATACTATTCGGTACTGGTACACGAAGAGATGCGTTAGCTAGTAGTACAGAGAGTCGGAATACAAGTGCATACCTGGTACACGAAGAGATGCGTTAGCATGTCTCAGTGTGACCAGGACAATATCAGTACAGATAAGATAAAACAGAAACAACGACGTTAAGACGCCGAGTCAGATTCTGATATTCCATCTTATTCCGTTCCGTTCCGCACCCGTCCTGGCTTCTTCCGCAACCTACTTACCCTCCGGCGACAAGGCATAAAACGCGCTAGGCCCACGTCCTCCAATGCATCTCCAAGTCAGCAATTCTCCGCTACCGCTCAGGTCTCGACATGGACTACTGGCTCCATTCCCAGTCCGTCGACGTGCTACTTCCTCTCCATTGGTCTCATACCTGGACCTGCTATCTGCAGATCCCTATGCCTACGCGACCAGCCTCTCCAACGACCGATCCCTCCTCATGCTCCTTCTTTCCTCGAACACGCTCGCACTGCGCGGCCAGCTCGTCAAACTCGGTGGGTATCCTGTTTGCATTCACATGAACCTCATTGGGGAGCATCCAGTGGAGAAAATATCCTTCAATTATACCTCCTTCGAGTATATCTTTACTGGAACATGCTCCTTTGCTTGTGCCTCGTCCATCGCACAGCGCTTTATACCGTGACTCGCAGCTTGACGCTACGGCCTACTCGGCGGCGATTTGACTGAGAGTAGAGCCTTAGGAGAACGCACACATGATGTTGGTATTATAGCCGACTACTGAACGTGAACTTCAAACTAGCCGACACCAGATCCTCCCGGTACGTCGCGTGTTTAGGTCGTCGCTCGCAGCGGTGCTAACCTTGTGCTCTAGTCTTACCTCGCTAAATACCAGGATCATCTGTCCGATCCCTGTAAAATAGCGAGCGCACCGAAGCATTCAGATGACAGGCAAGGTGAGGGTATTGTTCTGAGCGATAATCACTGAAATTGAACCGACGAACCTTGCGACAAACACCAGATTTTACGGGTTGCTCGAACGCAATCCTAGATCATAAACTTGTAAAATCTTATGTACTTCTACTCAACTATATATGTTCTGTTTGTGCTTCGCCGCGTGCCGGCCTGTTTTCATATAAGGCAGGTAGGCTGGGTACACCAAGGGGGTGGCACGTGAGCAATAGTGACAATCTCGGTCCCCCCGGTCGACCCTTAATTTTTTTTCTATAATTTTTTTGAAGACCTGGGAGCAGCCCAGCGATGCTAAATGAACTCAGAAAATGGCCTCCAGAGGCAACAGAACCTGTGAAATCTTCCAGCAGGCCTCGAGCAGTGCTAGATGGGGCTTGTGACACGGTCATGATCCGAAATGACACGCTGAGCCCGGCTTAGATTGTGGCAAAATTGCATTCTACCACTATAAGGGTTGGTTCTATCATTTTGTGGCCACTATCAAGCTGCATGGCCCATTTTGGGTCAGAGATTAGGTGCCAAAGTGTGCGTGACCGGGTGAATTACCTTCTCAAAAAGGAAATTGTCACATGTCACGGTCGGTCGGTCCCCTCCCCGAAGGCTTAACTTTTTTTTCCATCATATGTTCCTTAATTTTTTTCTGCCACCCCCTTGGGGTACACCGATGGACGAGAACATTTGACATAAGTACACTGGACCGTGACGGGGATGAGGACGGTGGAGTCAAGTTGGAATGTACAAGGTCGACTACCATGGATGGGGAGGAGGTTTGTGGATTGGATTGGGTTGGATTGATACACGGCATGGTCCCGCGGACAGGTAGCACAAGGCGAGAGCGGAACGAATCAGGCCGAGGACAATATCTGTGTGCACACTGCAGAATCTAGACGGCTTGTAGCGTCCAGGTGCATGGTTGGAAGTGTAAGGTTCAGAGCTGGCCGCGCAATTCAAAAGCATTGTGATGTGGGAACGTAGATTGTGCCGAAATTCTAGTTCTTGATTGAGAGGAGCATGGCGGAGGAGGAAAGCATAGCAAGTGCCACTGTGACCGTGACTGATGCATTGGTCAGACGCGGCCACTGTCGGAATTCCGCCACTGCACGTGATTCCCTTTTGGGCACCGCCGGCGTAACGTCGGAGGTCACCGCCGAGGTCACGTCAACAAACAACACTCCTTTCCCCACCGTCAACACCAGCGTCCTCAGCGTCCACGACCTTGCCATTCACAACCCGCATCCAACGGCCCCGAGGCTCCAAGAGCAACCTCCCTCCCCACCTTAGCACCCTCTCAGACTCCGCCCCATGTCATCTCCAGCTTGCCATGCAGAACCTGCCCTCACCAGCCGTCGCTGCCGCCTTTCTCCTTCCCGCCACCATAAACCTCACCTCTCCGGATCCTAGCAAGACCATTGCCTGTACACCCGCACCACGTCCCGTTCCGTTCATGTCACCACCGCGGAGTCCTCAACAGCCTGATGCTCCTCCCCACGCCACTTCTCTTACCAGCACCTCTCTTACCAGCACTTCCTCCATTCTGCGCCCTCGCTTACTTTAGCATCCTCCACGCCATCGCTATCACCACTCCTTTTCCCGTTCCTTGCATGATGCCGCATACATCTTTGCGACAACATATATTCTTGTATGCACTTCCTCCCATAGAGCTCTGGATAGATCTATGTATACATGTTGTGGTTTGTAGAACCTTGAAATGACACTGTTCAGACCATTCCGTGAAGCGTCGACACTGAGCTGATCTGAGAAGCCTGTTGCCTTCAGAGGTATATACAGCAAATGGGCAGGAGTGTTCAGTAATGAAACCTATTTATTTGATGTTGCTTGCAGCGGTATAGTCCTCAGAATCGTCTGCCAGCGGTGGGTGACTGAATGTGACGGGCCGCTGGGAATCGCCCAATGCGGAAATCACGTGCAGTGGCGGATTTCAGGCAACTGGATGCAGCCAGCGACAAAGCGCGACAAAGCCAGCACAGCCTTTGCACAAATCGTCTTGTTTTCTTTGTTCTCTGGCTCACTTCGTCTCTAAACCCGCTACCTAAAGGTAGCGGGAATTCTTGTCCTCCACCACCTCATCCTCCCGCCCAAACGATGCCAGTGCTAGATTCTGCTCGATTCCGTAGTCGGCGCGTTTCCGCCATTCATCTCAAGCTTGCATGAAACCATGCACTGCACTACTTGCCCGGAAAGTCTTTCTGAGCTACAGTCACGGCGAGAATGTAGTCCTCATCCGAATCGGGTCATCACACATTAATAATATTATCTGTTACTGATTTGTGTGACTTTCTCATCAAAAAGAGCGAGTAGGGCCAAAAAACATCGAATATAGCCAAAAAAAAACATTGTATAGACAGTACATTATATCAAGAGATTGTTTATAGACAGTGTAGAGTAGTTAGTAATCAATCCATTTGAAATTGTTCTGCTTTAGAGCTTCCAAACGACGCGGAAAAGAGTTGTAGACCTCAATGGCATACGCGACAAACTCCGGAGAGTGCCGAACCTCCAAGGCAAGCGCGAAGAGATCCGCATTTGCCCTTGCGCCCGTTATGATAGAAGTCTCCCCCGTGTAGGGAGAGCGTCTTGAGGCCCTTGCGGATTGTAGATGGGTCGACACCACCGAGTCGTGGGTCTTGAGCGATCTTTGTGTATGGCCAGTGGAGGTCGTTGTGGAGGACCGAGGCTATCGCTCGTTTTTTGGGAGAGAGAAGGAGATACGCTGACGCTCGGGAGCCATTGGGGGTCGAGTTGGACGGGGAGGGAAAGGAGGGAGAGGGAGAGGGAGCCGACGGTCTTGGGGTGCATCGCGAGTCTGCGACGAGAGCTTTATAGTGAATAAATAAGGTTGTTTATGAGCTTCTGTGGCGCGGGGACTCACCGAGTAGAGGCTGGGCTGAATTACGCCTTGAGGCAGTCAAGACGCGTCGAGGCGCCATGGTGGTTAGAGGAACGGTCGGTCACACACGATCAGTAACAGATAATATTATTAATGCGTGACGACCCCAATTTGGATGAGGACTACATTCTCCGACGCCGTGACTGTATAGCATCCGCAGTGCTGCATGCAGATTTTACCAGCCTATTCAATCCAAGGAACAACTCCAGTTTTCCACGTTTCAATCCAGATGTGACTCGCCCTAGATGAGCTCGGCACCGAAATCAGTATAAAAGGTGGCTGCTAGCTGTTAACACGCTCACCATGGCTGCAGACTTGTACCGTCTGTCTACTGCTATCACCCCCATCCACTACGACCTTGTCGTCCGCACCGACCTCCAGAGTCAAACTTTCGATGGTGTCGTCGCCATCGCCCTCGACGTCCATGAGCGGACCTCGATGATTGTCCTCAACGCTTGCAACATCCAGCTCGGTGACGCATCGCTAATCGTCGCGGTGATGTGTGTGCTTGGCGAACTAACTACAAAACTAAATCTGTGACCGAATAACACTAATCCCAAGACCTCTATACTCTGAATAAGACTTGTGACAGTCAAACTCGTTGTAAGTCGGTGAAAGGGAGTGAAACCGAATAACACAAATCCAATCAAATAGCTAATAGACACTAGTGAGTTCAGAACCCTGGGTACAGGGCATTTGGTGGGGGTGCAGGGTAGGTAATTCGAGAGTTTGTAACGCGCACCTAAGACGTACTATCGACGAGCCTTGATGGGGCGGCCAAATACGATGTCCTAGTTCTTAATCGGTAATCTTCCTAGTCTTTGGTCTTCTGTCTTCCTTATTCTGTTCAATCCTTGTTTGCTGTTCACTAATCACTAATCACTAATTCTTGTCAAACACTCTGATATTTTGATGTCCGAATAACTCTTGGCTCAATTCACACAGTTCAAATCCGATTTAAAGTTGTAGCCTTTGCAGTCTTGTAGCTTAGCTAAACCCCAGATCGCGGCCTCAATAGGTGGGCGACTCCGTGGCTACAGTGTACCAAAATCCTACTTATATACCCTTGTCTGTGTCATATCCGTGTAGTAAAATATCATGATGGATCGCCGATACCAAGCCCTCGAGTCATAATCATACATAGATCCCTGATCCGAATTGTGATTGGTCGTTAATCGGTATGATGCCCCCCAACAGTCCATGTAGCGGTTTTGCCCTAAGGCCCGGTGGATAGTCCTCGTTCGTAGCTCTCCGTGCATATGTGGTTTTCCCCAAACGGCCCAGTAGTTCCGAAGTTATGGCCCATGCGAGTTTTCCGGATAAGGTCATCAGGCTTACTCTGTCGGCTCTCGGGTCTTGTAATCTTCGGCATCCAACGGCTCGTCGCTCTTCGGCTCTGATTCGGGTTTCGTTGGTCCGATAGGTCCCGGCCCGTGCTTCTCCGCCATCTTATCACAAGTCCGATTATCAAACTGTTATTCCGAGACTGCCAGGTCTTATTTGGTGTTTATCCCTTTGAGTGTTTTGCACCGGATTGGATGGGTCCAGGCTTGTGGGCTCTGCTGGTATGTTTTTACAGAGACCTTGGAATGCGCCGAGGGTCGTCAACCCCATTGCAGACCTTGTTCACTGTTGCAGATATCTCCCAACTAGCTATTCGGGCTCATACTAGTTCTCTGATGTGCGCACCGAATAAGCGCGAAAAGAATGACTTTCCACGCCTGTTCCAGAGAGCGGCTTATCAGCGGACCAGACCGTGGCTCTCATTTCGCAGAAGCTTCATCCCGACACTGAACGCCTCGTACTCGAGCTCAGTGTACCTCTGGTCGCTGGTACCAGTGCAACTGTCCGTCTGCCGTTCCGCGGCGCCTTGCGTAGCATCAACGGCTTCTTCAAGTCGGAGTGGGAGCATGATGGGAGTGAAGGAATGCTATGCAGCGACATACTTCGAGGTTCATCGTCGCCTTCATCTTTTCTTCGTTGCCTTATGTATATCTCCTCACAGCCAACCTACGCCCGCCGTGCATTCCCCTGCTTCGACGAACCTATCCTCAAGGCCACTTTCGCCGTGATGCTCGTATCGCGCGTTGGTACCGTCAGCTTGAGCAATATGCCTGCCGTTTCAGAGCACCTGTTCGACTTTAACAGCAACACCGCCGCCATTGGACTGAGCGACTCGTTCACCAGTGACGCTGGGAACTGGATCGTCACTCGATTCGCCACAACCCCAAAGATGAGCACGTACATCGTCACCTTCACATGCGACCCATTTGCGTATTCGGAGCTTGAATATACGAGCTCGCTCAGTGGGTGCACAGTGCCCGTGCAACTTTACGGTATGTTTATTGTCGTTAATTGTTTAGTACTCATGCTGGGACTAGCCACACCCGATATCGTCAAAGATGGAGAGTTTGCAGTCGAGATAGCTGCCAAGGTCCTGCCGATGCTGGAAGAGATGTTTGACCTCGAGTATCCTTTGCCTAAGATGGATTTTGTTTGTGTGCATTTTTCATCGACCCACGTGGGCGATGTGTTCACTGCTTCTTAGGCTGTCAGCGGTCTAGGTGCGTTGGAAAACTGGGGCCTTATCGTGGGCGAGCCCGGGACATTCATCTTCGACCCTGCCACTGGTGCGACCGTAACCAAGAAACAAATTGTCGCCACTGTCAGCCACAAGCTCACACACCAGTGGTGGGTGGCCATTTTCTTTTCCAATCCATGCTTGCTAATGAGTAGCATAGGTTCGGGAACATCGTGACGATGTCATGGTGGGATAACTTGCAAGTCAATCCGATTGTTTATCTTACATCGACGCTTATCTCTTTGCAGGTGGTTAAATGAAGGTTTTGCCACTTTGGTATGTACCTTCACTAGCCCTACGGTCTTTGGCTTATGTTGTCCGAAGCTCGGCGGTGTTATTTCGGGTATGTGACGGCAGTGTTATTTCGGGTATGTGACTTGCTCTCAGATTACCCGGCCCTCAATACTTTTCTTTAGAACGGTGAGTTGAGAGTGTTCAACTCCTTACCCAGGCGCCGGATGACATCAATTTAGACTCTATCCAGAATGGAACACCTCTGCAGTGGCAGTCAATAACATACTTCAGCGCGTGTTGAACGTAGCCGCCAAGCTGAATTCACATTCAGTACAGATGGAATGTCCCGACGCGAACAATGTTGATGAGGTATTCATTTTCCCCCCCAATGTGTGTTCTGGACTCAAACTCCTGTAGACATTGGACACAATTTCCTCCATGAAAGGATGCTCCGGTATGTTTCTCGGCTTCCTCCTCAGCGCTTTTCCCATACCATTCAAGTGCTGTGCATGCTTCTGGATCTTCTCAGCGAGGAGACGTTCTTCAAGGGCGTAACATTGTACCTGAAGAACCATCTGTATGGGATCAGCATGACTGAAGACCTTTGGGCCGCCCTCGGAACTGCCAGCGGTACTGACGTTCTGCAGCTCATGAACCACTGGATTCTGGTGGTGAGCTGCATATGTACACAAATCGAGTTCATTGCTCAGATTTTTTGCAGACCGCCTACCCAGTGGTCACTGTCAGTGAGGCACCAGGAGGCATCACTGTTCGGTCAAACCGTTTCCTTGCGACCGGGCCTGCTGAGCAGAAGGACGATGAAACTCTATGGTGTGCTGCCTGCTACCGTGTCTGTCTCGTTTGTTTGACAAAGTTCCCCAATAGGACCATCCCGCTCAATATTGCCACCGTCGACACTGCCGGAACGGTCGCAGTCAACAGGACCATCTTGCTTTCGACACGAGAGCTCTTTGTCCCGCTCGACACTAGCAGACCTTTCAAACTGAATACTGGGTCATCCGGATTCTGTATGCAATGCTTGCAACTTCTTGGCACTTTCCTCATCCTCTCATCCTAGACCGAGTCCTGTACTCGTCGGACCGCTTGAACAAACTCGCACTCGTGTCTGCCAAATATGATCTGTGCGACTGCATCGGAATGATGAATGATGCGATGGCGCTTGCCAAAGCTGGGTTTGCACCCGTGAGCAGCGTGTTGACACTCATTGAAGGGTTTGCTGGGGATAGTGAATGTGTGCCCCTCTTCCCTTTATTCGTTTCATACCTGACGTTCTTGATTTCAGATCTTGTACTCGAGGGTATTGCGGCGAACATCACTTCCATCTTGCCAGTGGATTCGTGGTGGGAGCATGAGTATATCGTTGAGCAGCTCAATAGATTGAATGCTGTGAGTCTTGTCCTTCGGTGTACCGAACGTGATTGTTCTCAATCTAACCCCTCAGTCGCTCTTTAAACCGCTCGTTGATAAAATGGGCCATGAGTATCCCGCTTGTGAACCCACGGACACAGTAGTGACCTGTTCACTCGCTGTGAGATCTGCTGGATATGTGGGCGAAGCCAGGTATGATATTGGTGGATTTTGATTGCTCTATCCTGCTTACACTGGTTGCCAGTGTTGTCGCTGAACTTCTCCACTGCTTCAAGACGTTTGCAGCATCAAATGACAAATCAAGCATACCTCCAGATCTGCAAATGACTATCTACCGAGTGGTGCATCAGCGTGTCCAAGGCGTCTCCGGATGTCTCAATTCACTCTTTCAGGCCGTACAACACGGTGGACGGGACTGCTACAAGAAGATTTGGGAGATACTGCGGACGACCAAGTCCCCAGAGGAAGAGATGTATGCTGTGTATGTTTCCTCTCCGTTCTCTGCTGCTGGCTCATGACACATAGACTTACCATTGGTGGTGCGACTGACCCAACACTCATTGCGGACACTTCGTCACGCATGTTGGGCGAGAGCGACAGCAACATCGACTGGATGATGCACTCACTTTCTGCAAATCCAAAATCTCAACATGCGATGGCGCAGTTCTTCAAGGACAATTATGATGCTGTGAGTCAATTACTATGGAACGGTGGATAGTGTGTAAGTCATCCATTTAGCTGTATATCCGGTTCAAGACGTCTGGGTTCCACCATTATTTGCAGGTGGAAGCCTGCTAGCCATGCAGGAAACACTGAGGACACGCAGCAGGTAAACAGGACCGGGCTGTGGATTCCAGGGACGAGGTACGGGTACAAGAGGTTACATGACTATAGTACTGATGGTGACATCCAGTGATGTCAAGGTAAACCAGCGGGTTTACAGCAGGTCGGTTCTATCTGCTGAAGCGATTTCGATGCACCGGATTGATTTCGACCCACCAGCAACCATTCTGACTTTTATCCTCGCAAGCGGATTACGATGCGACGGAGGTGTTCTTCAGGGTACGCATATTGTCGTGTTCTGGCGAGATTCCACTGACCTTTTATCCATTAGACGAAGGACACGTCAAAATACACTCGTCCGTTCCAACAGACTCTCGAGGTTATTCGCGGCAACATTGAATATCTCAAGGTTTGTGCGGATACCATAACTCGCCCTTTTGACTCATGGCTATTGTAGCGCTCGACTGCGGAGGTTATGGAGTGGCTCAAGCAACGGGAGCTCGAGGTTAAGCAGCAGTCGTAAAGGCATCGAATTAGCTCTACCGTGTACAATTGCTATGCTGTCACACAATAGTGTTTGGCTCATATTTACTGGCAGTCCAGCCAGTCTGGTCTGATCGCAAATTATAAAGTGAAGTGAGGGCATGTCTTGTTGAGCCAGAACAAACAAAAATTGGCACGTGAGAGAGCACAACTATCCGCTACCCTCAACTGAACTTCTAGACATTAGCCTTTCACCTCTCCAAAGATGACTATTGGGTTGGTCAGATTGCATTGGAAGACAGAGAGAAGGTTGTTCACCAGGGCGGTATTTGTTTATCATATCAACAACTTCCTGGGCCATGTTGTCCCGCATGTTTTCCCGCATGTCTACAGTTTTCATAAGTGGACCGTTGTGGAATTAAGTGGACATCAAAACCAGGGTCAAGAGTGCTGAAATCCACTGGGCTCCGGTCAACCCAATGCTCAAATCTATCCAAAAAGCCAGATGCAGAAGCTTGCTTGAAATAGACAGCCACTGCATGTTCAAATGCAGAGGTGAATTTCTGTTTCTTTGCTGAACCATCAAGGAAGGTCTGTTGTGTGCACATGCATATAGCTAGAAGGACAATTAAATGCACAACATGGTGTGTTTAGTTCGCATTCTAACCAGCAGCAACTCGTAAAGCAGAAGTGAAGTTGAAGGATTCGAAGGTCACGTAGTGCTTGAGGATGGAGGTACAAGTTCTGACAACTTTTTCCTGGGAGCTATGTTGACAATCTGCAGAAGAAAAAGAAAAAGAAAAAAGGAAATGTACTCACGAACTGAGGATTCAAGGTATATGAGGGTGAATCTCCCGGTCAATGTGATGACAGCAGCACAGAGCAGGATAAGGAATCGCAACTCACACCCTGGCAGAGTTTGTTTGCTGGTTAGCACGAGGGCAGCAGCACAGAGCAGGACGAGGAAGCACAACTCACACCCTGGCAGAGTTTGTTTGCTGGTCAGCACAGAGCAGGACGAGGAATCACAACTCACATCCTGGCAGAATTTGTTTGCTGGTCAGCACAAGGGCAGCAGCACAGAGCAGGATAAGGAATAGCAACTCACAAGCTGGGGGAGTTTGTTTGCTGGTGAGCACGAGGGGAGCAGCACAGAGCAGCACGAGGAATCACAACTCACAAACTGGGGGAGTTTGTCCACTGGTGAGCACGAGGGCAGCAGCACAGAGCGGGATGAGGAATTGCAACTCACATCCTGGCAGAGTTTGTTTGCTGGTCAGCACAAGGGCAGCAGCATAGAGCAGGATGAGGAATTGCAACTCACAACCTGGGGGAGTTTGTTTGCTGGTCAGCACGAGGGCAGCAGCACAGCGTGGGACGAGGAATTGCAACTCACACGCTGGGTTTTTTTTTGCTGGTCAGCATGCAGGCAGCAGCACAGAGCGGGATGAGGAATTGCAACTCACAAACTGGGGGAGTTTGTTTGCTGGTCAGCACACAGGCAGCAGCACAGAGCGGGATGAGGAATTGCAACTCACACGCTGGGGAGTTTGTTTGCTGGTCAGCATGCACGCAGCAGCACAGAGCGGGATGAGGAATTGCAACTCACATGCTGGGGGAGTTTGTTTGCTGGTCAGCACGAGGGCAGCAGCATAGAGCAGGATGAGGAATTGCAACTCACATGCTGGGGGAGTTTGTTTGCTGGTCAGCACAAGGGCAGCAGCATAGAGCAGTACAAGGAATTGCAACTCACATCCTGGCAGAGTTTATTTGCTGGTCAGCACAAGGACAGCAGCACAGAGCAGGATGAGGAATTGCAACTCACAAGCTGGGGGAGTTTGTTTGCTGGTCAGCACACAGGCAGCAGCACAGACCAGGATGAGGAATTGCAACTCACATGCTGGGGGAGTTTGTTTGCTGGTCAGCATGAGGGCAGCAGCACAGAGCAGGACGAGGAATCACAACTCACACCCTGGCAGAGTTTGTTTGCTGGTCAGCACGAGGGCAGCAGCACAGAGCAGGACAAGGAATTGCAACTCACATCCTGGCAGAGTTTGTTTGCTGGTCAGCACGAGGGCAGCAGCACAGAGCAGCACGAGGAATTGCAACTCACATCCTGGCAGAGTTTGTTTGCTAGTCAGCAGGATGAGGAATTGCAACTCACAAGCTGGGAAAGTTTGTTTGCTGGTCAGCATGCAGGCAGCAGCACAGAGCGGGATGAGGAATTGCAACTAACAAACTGGGGGAGTTTGTCCGCTAGTGAGCACGAGGGCAGCAGCACAGAGCAGGATGAGGAATCACAACTCACATCCTGGCAGAGTTTGTTTTCTGGTCAGCACGAGGGCAGCAGCACAGCGTGGGACGAGGAATTGCAACTCACACGCTGGGTTTTTTTTTGCTGGTCAGCATGCAGGCAGCAGCACAGAGCGGGATGAGGAATTGCAACTCACGAACTGGGGGAGTTTGTTTGCTGGTCAGCACACAGGCAGCAGCACAGAGCGGGATGAGGAATTGCAACTCACACGCTGGGGAGTTTGTTTGCTGGTCAGCATGCACGCAGCAGCACAGAGCGGGATGAGGAATTGCAACTCACATCCTGGCAGAGTTTGTTTGCTGGTCAGCACAAGGGCAGCAGCACAGAGCAGGATGAGGAATTGCAACTCACAACCTGGGGGAGTTTGTTTGCTGGTCAGCACGAGGGCAGCAGCATAGAGCAGGATGAGGAATTGCAACTCACATGCTGGCAGAGTTTGTTTGCTGGTCAGCACGAGGGCAGCAGCACAGAGCGGGATGAGGAAATTGCAACTCACACCCTGGCAGAGTTTGTTTGCTGGTCAGCATAAGGGCAGTAGCACAGAGGATATTGTCTGTGGAGAGGTCGCTTACATACTATCCAATTGTCAGATACAATTGGTTTGTGGGACAGAACAGTGTTCTCACCTCTTCATTCCTCTATCCACCCAGCCAGATTAGCGTAACTTTTTCAATCATCATCAAGAAACCAAAAATACTTACCCAAACATGCGGAAAAAATGCCAAGCAACCTTCCACCACAGTTTCTAGAGTGCATCAGCATTGTCCTTGGCCTATGGCCCTTCCGACCTACCCATTTGCCTGATAGTTAACTGGTCCAGCAGCCTAATAACATTGTTTGTATTTCTTGAGGCAATGGCAAGGACGAACCTTCTGATTACATAAAATTTGCAAAGATCCAAGTTGTTGCGCTGTACAGACACAAATAGAAGCTGGAGTGCTTCATTTGTGAGTGCGCCTGCGGTGACCTGGACAAGCTTCTTGACACATTTTTCCTGCATGGCTGCAAAGGCTTTCTTCTGTGTGGTACTAGTGCGCTGAGGCTCGCCCATGTCTAGGTAACAGAATGAGAACATACCCTTCATTTGAAGGTGTGTCACCTTGTGTCTCAACATGCGCCGTGGGTGCAAATCTTTGCTGCTGGAGCACCGTGAAACGAGTCATCAGTATTTCCTCAACTTTTTCGATACTCTTTGCATTCATCTCATCAGAGTCCATACCACCGGCCAGGAGGTCGCTGCGAACTTCCGTGAAAAGTCCATCACACTTTGTGAAAATTGCGATGACAGGGACTGGAAAGATGTATTAGTCAACGAAAGAGCAAAAATAGTGAACTCACCATTTCCAACACCCTCCAAGTCGAAAAACTCCTCATCTGCTTTCAAAAATGGTCGTGTAGTGTCGGCCATCGGGAGGCAGTACCTGTCCCCTTATTAACCAGCATGCAATGCATAGCATCATTAGGAAGGCTTACCAGATGGCATGGAGTTGTTCGGGGAGACTGGAGCTGGCTGCCCGAGTCTTGATGAAGTTCTTCACCTTCTCCGTCTCCCTGATTGTGCCGCTCTCGAAGCCGCGGGAGTCGTGAAAGATAAAGCCGGGGTTGCTTTTGAAAACCATCTGATTCTCAATATCGTGCTCCCCACGCTGGAAATCATCAGATGTGCACAGTTGTGCAAAGGAAGAACTCAAACCTCCATCGACTCCTTCAAGATCTTCGCTTTAATCTGTGATGCGCGTACAATTGAGAACAATGCTGCTGAATGTACTGTACCTTCTTCCCATCCTGATCGTAAATTTCGGGTTCCTCGACCGAGTTGCACACCCGCTTCAACAGTGTTGTTTTCCCCGCATTTGCCCTGCCGATAACAAGGATACGAAAGCGAGGGCACTTGCGACGAATGTCGATGATGCTATCCTCGGGGAGCTCGGCAACAGGTTGAGCGCCGGAATTGAGGGACACATTGTCGGATTCAAGTTGGACCCGAGAGTCGGTGGCCGGCGATGGCTGGCCCGATGAGTGGGGTGTCATGGAAGAGGAGGAGTGCTTGCTAGGTTTGCTGAAGATCGGGGGCATACTTGACGGAGACGAAGGTACCGATTGAAGCAGGAGATGCTTATATGCATGAGTGATGTCACGGAGTTATCGATGTGATGCTGCGTGTTGGAGGCTTTTCTCGTACAGCGCACGGTCCGACTGGTATCTTTCCTCCCACAGCAGTGACAGCACCCTCGTTTCCAAGCGCCGAACTGTCAAGGATGTGATCTCGGTGGCCACCTCATTGCCGCAGAATCCCGCTTCCCTTTCAAGTTTCGAAACAAATTTCAACATTACAGGTTTGGAACAAATCTGGAGGCAGAAATTTCCGTTCGAATGTCCAGACAAGAGTGGATATCGGGATCCCTGGAGACGTGATAGGTGATAGCTTTCCGCCACAGGGACTTGAAATGTGTTTCACTATGAATATCTTTCCCACCACACCTCATTTCTAAGCGCCGAACTGTCGAGGACTCGAGGTTGTGATTCTGGACGGCCACCTCGTTCCCGCTTCCCTCCTGCCCACAATGACGACAAGCCCCCAGCTCGTGAGCCGTGAAATTGTGAACGAATATCATCGGTGAGTTCCGTCCCTGTGGTGAATGTCCCGCCCATCGCTCATAATCCCCGCAGTTTTCGCATTCTCGTTGTTGGCAAGGTAAGCGCTGTCTGTGGTCCTTCTCGTTTGCTCGAACTGTATTAGGCCGGGGTAGGGAAGTCTTCACTGATTCACCACGCATTTGGCGTCACTACAGTGAGTCCTCGCAATCAAGCGGGATCCTTTTTTCATGAGCCAACATCAGACCATATCCGCCGAGAGTCGTGGCGTATGCAAAATCGACGATGAACTCGTGTCTGAGCAAAATCGCCTTTTCGTTTTGCATGACTCCATGGGTTTTGAGCCTGGCCAAGAGGAGAATCTCAAGGAGGCGAAACAATTCCTGGAACGTCGCAGCGATGTGCGAGTTCCGATTCACGACAGAGTGCACGCCATATGGTCCGCCATCCTATGATTCCTTAACATCCCCATCTTCTCAATCTATGTATGCCACAGGCTTTGCATCCAGACTCCCCACGCTGGTGGACGCGTCTTTGAAACCGGCGACCAGATTTTCCTCGACCTTGCAGCAACGACCAAAAGTGAGTATCTTAACTGCTGGTAGTTGTCCTTTATTGAACGATCACGCTAGTTCCTTTAATTGTGGTCTTCACTCAATTCGACAAGCTGTTCAACAAATATCTTTTGGAGCCAAACGCCGCCCCCAACGGCAGCCTTTCGGATTCCAAATTTCGTGCACGGTGTCTTAAATTTGCCGAGGCTGAATTTGAGAAAAACTGTGCGAAACCGTTGAAGAAGATGAGTGCCAAAGTGCCGTATGCGAAGACCTCCGGAACGTCTACTTCATGTCCTTCTGAATACATGCTGACATGTCCCACAGGGCTCGGCCCCGGCAAAGGTCCGTCCAAAGGTGATATGGCCGCGGTGGCCAATCTCATAAACATCAGCCGCGATCTCCTTGAGAAAGACAGCAGCCTTGTGTGGGTAATGTCGGCAATGGCACAGCGGGGTAGCGCCGACACAAAGATCAAAGCTTCCATCGAGTACGTCTAAGCTATTTGTTTCTCCTCTGGGTCTCAGGCTTTCATTTTCATTATTCATAGAATCGGGATGCGAAGTATGACTGCCCTTAAATTGCCACATCATGGTCGTCCATTTGCTTACCGCCTGAGTAGGGTACTGGTCTGGACTCGCTGCAGGTGCCAAGTTTATGGGCATGAAGCTTGATAAGTGCATCGGCATTCTTCATTCTGAGATTATTGCGACATGGAATTTCCTGGACGAGGACAACGTACGAATTTACCCATCATCCGCAACTTTCAACTGATCGCCCTTGATTTTTCTGCAGCTACTCGAGAGCCCCGAGTTCGTCACAAAAATGGAGAAACTCGTCCAATTTGTTGTTCCCGGGGAGTCGGAGACCACCTCATGGTTGTAAGTCACGCAAAATTCGTTGCAGACGTCCCAATCACGTCGCCAACTTGAAGCGGTCAAAACCTCGACAAAGTGTACAAACTTGTGGGCATAGGTGCTGCCATTGCTGCTGCTGCCGCAGGACCTATAGCGCCCATTGTCGTGCCAACTATCGCTGGCGTTGGTCTGTCAGCTCTTTTCGCCGCCTATCTCACCAAGGCATATCACAGCGTGTGAGTGAGCCATTGTCTTGACGGAAACCCTCTGACTGTCGTTCACCAGGCCAGAGACTCTCCGCTGCCTCATGGCGTATATCGTGGACCTCACGCTCATCATGGAAGAGCTTTTCCACATCGCTCTCGCATTTCGACCCATTCGCGCGTTGGCCATGGAGGACATCGAACTTGCCATGGATAACTATGTGAAATCACACGCGGAGAAGGTGCACAGTGAAATACGCACGTATACGAAAGCATCGAAGTTGTCTAGAATCATGAGAGCGCACAAGGCGGAAGATGAAGTGAGGTCGCTCATTGCAAAGAATCGTCGAAGCGAACATGAAGGTCGCTAGATTTTGTACTTCATATTTGTCACACATACCACATTCTGGACTCTCGCAGCCAAACAACGCGAAAGATGATCGAAGACTGGGTCATAGCTTTGACTTGGTCGCAGTGGAACCGGAGGTTCTTGCCGAGCTAGGCTGCCAGGGGCGGGGAGAAGGAGGGAGAGGTCCGACACGAGTCACTGGTTAACGGGCCCGGACGGGGAAAGATTCTTGTCGGCGCTACTTGGTACAAGAAAGTACAATCTGGAAGCATCGCTCAGTTCCAGCCCTCGCACTCGCGAAGTAACAGAATGCGTACCTTCTACCACCAGTTACCCAACCAAGATCTCCCCAATAACAACTGCTTCCGCCCTTTCCCCCACCTCCAACCTCGTCCATCCCTCCGTCCGCATCGGAAGGACGATGAACCCGTTCGCCCCTGCGAGACTCGCAACGCGACTCGATCGCTGCCCGCCAGTACTCTTCGCCATCAGCATCCCCGAGTTCTTGTCCACACAGATGACAACGCGATGAAACTCGGTTCGCGGGTCAAGCGGCATGGCGCTGGCGAGTTGTACGCGGACCCTCGGAAAGTGACACCGCGCCTCGGGCGATCCTCCCAAACGCCTAAGCGCAGGCACGACAAACACATAGAACATCACCAGTGCGCTGGCAGGATTGCCAGGGAGCGCAAATACCGGCTTGCTCGTTCCCCCAGCATACGGCACGGTCGCAAACGTCGTTGGCTTGCCTGGTTTCACGGTCACCCTCCCAAAGTGAATCGTGCCGTCGAAATGCTGCTCCAGCACGGGCTTGAGGAGATCGGAGGGGCCCATGGAGGTCCCGCCGGTCGAAATGATGATGTCTGCAGAGTCGAGCCCGCGACGGAGGGCGGCGACGTCTGTGGAGATACTAAGAGTATGGTGAGCAGGTTGTTGATGGAGGACAAGGCACTCAACTCGTCTGCAACAATGCCAAGATCAACGACCTCGTAGCCCAGACCCTCCAGCGCGGCATGTAACGACGGACGATTGGTGTCCCAGATACCACCCCAGTCGTCGCCCGAGAGAACGCGGATTCTGCAGATCCAACAGCTCGTTTCCCGTGCTTAGTATGGCCACGACGGGCCGCTTGTAGACCTCGACATCCTCGCGCCCAACGAAAGTCAAAGTCCCGATTTCGCGAGACAATATCGCCCTTCTGTAGAACGAAATCGCCGTTGCGCACATCCGACCCAGGCGCGCGCACGTTTCACCGACAGGGACCTGCACGAGACACTCGACCTCCTTCTCTTCCCCATCCACCGCTGAGACAAGACGGGTGTCCTCGACCATGATAACGGTGTCGGTGCCCGCCGGCCAGTGTTGATGCGGTATATCGAGCCTGCCGGAAGGGGTTTGCTGATGGTGTGGGTGGAGGAGATAATGACATTGTACACGCTGGGCGGGTCGGATGCTGAGCGCAGTGTGAGAATGGAGACAATGGAAAGGGAAGAAAGTTCATACAGCGAAGAGCGTATCCGTCAACGCTGGTTGTCGAGGTGGAAGGTACATTTTGAGGAGCGTAAACATCTTCTGCCAGGACATGCCCACGAAGAGCCTGCGTGACCTATGCTGTTTTCAAGATACTTCCAAGCGGCCCACACATACACATACCAGCTTCCTCTGCGTTCCCAAAGGATCGGTCTTCTCCTGGATGGCTTTAAGCGCTGCTTGGAGCGATATAAGAGGGTAAGGAGATATTCGATGTCGTGCCGAAGCTATCGAGAGAATAAGCCGAGATCCATGTAACGATTTCCAAATACCTCCAGCAGAAGGATCGTGTGCGAGCGTTCGGGGCCGTGGTTCCTGGTGGCCGTGTCCGTGGTCATGATGATGGTGTGTGTGCCCAGAGCCAGCAGCAGCGAGTGTCGCATGCACCTGCTTCCCTGTCCCGCCTCTAGTGAGCTCAATTGCATGGTTCACCACTCTGCCAGACAGAAGCGCATCCGTATTCTCTTTCACGGCCTTGACGCTGCCGGGAAGAGTAACTACGAGCGTGTTCTTGATAGTGCCGGCGACTGGACGCGACAATGCGGCGAGCGGCATGTGTTTTATCGAGGAGCTCATCATGAGGTGGACGAGACCCGAAGCATTTTGCTCGATGAGAGGTGTTAATGCCTGTAGCAGATGCTCATGAGGTTGGCGGACGAAGAATCTGACTGAAAACGCACCTCTGGTGTCTGGTCGCGGACCCCAAATCCCGTCCCACCCGTTATAACAATCCAGTCAAGCTCTCCGCCACGGCACCATTCCATTCCTGTAGACTGTATGGCGTGGACGTCGTCCGAGACGATACGGTGATCCTTGCAGACGAATGCATCGTTGCTGGCCAGAATATCGCGGATAGTGGGTCCAGACTTGTCCGCTGCGTTGTTTGAGGAGGCTGTATCACTGACTGAGGCAGTCTCAGCTACTCAGCGCACCAGGGCTGCTGAGTGTCAGGACCCCAACGCGGATGGGCGACATGGTGGTGGATGGGAAGCCGTGTGACAACCTTCTGACACGAACCTTCTTGGTACTCCAGCTTGCTCAACCGCAGCTCCACTCAATAAATTCGTGAATCGGACTGTATGTGCGTGTGGCATCGAGTGCCCAGTACTATAGCTAGTAAGAAACGCCTGAGCTAATTCACAATCGTCCCCGTCAGCCTGATATCCCGACTGCTCGCGCCAACAGAAATCGTCGTGGTCCCGGTGATCACCTCCCAGCCTACAAACCCAAACTCGAAGCGCGAGGTAATTCCAGCCTGGTCAAAAGTGCCGGTAGTCGATGAAGATGCCTTCAGAATACGCGATAGGCGTGATCGCGCCCGACTGGGCGGTCGACGAGACCGTTGCCTGGTGAGAGTCTTTAACTTTACATCCCCCAAGCTGAACAAGAAGAAATACCAGCTTCTTGTCCCGGACTCGGAACACCGCTCCAGACCTTCGAGCGCTGTTAGACCTCAGCTTATATCGAATGGAGGAGCACTTGCCACAGCAGTGACTAACGAGAATATCTCAGCACCATGCCCAAAGCCGATTGATACAAAGCACACCATTCGCATTCGTGATCCACGATTCCATCGTTATTTGGGCCTACCGCGTTCACAACAACGATGGTGTTCTTGTTCACAGCCGCTACTGCTGCAACGAGAGCGTCCTGCGGAAATCATTCAGCATCTGGTCTTTCTCGAGGAAACAAGATACCCGCCCCGGTATGCCAAGCAGCCAGACTATTCCGGTCCCCGGCGTTGCCCTCGAAGGTAATGTATCCTTCTCCACTGTCCGCAAAGATAATAAATTTTTAGCGTTTATAGTTTTCGGAAATTGAAGAACAAACCAGCCTTCCCCGTCGCAGTCACGTCCGTGTCGCTCGTCGAGGCGGTGACGACGCTGCCAGACGTAGCGGCGCGCGTGCGGATGCCGTCGAGAGGCTTGTATCACTTCAATAAGTGAAGTTGATTGGTATAAAGACAGACTGACCGTGATGAGATACGGGAAATTGGCCGTCCTTCGAGGTTCATGTAAAATCAACGGTCGAATGAGCGTCTTCTCACCTGCTTCCCCAGCCTACATTTGATCAGGACAACGAGCGCGAAGCAAGAGCAGAGAACCCACCGATACCAAGAACCCCATCGTCTCCACCACGGTCCGAGTACCTATCATCGTGCGCGTCATTGCCCCCGGATGCGACGGACGCGTCCTTCAAGATACGCATATCGTCGCGTTCTGGCGAGATTCTACTGACCTTTTGTCCATTAGACGAAGGACACGTCAAAATACACTCATCCCTTGCAACAGACTTTCGAGGTTATTCTCGGCAACATTGAATATCTCGAGGTTTGTACTTATACCATGACTCGCGGCCCTTTTGACTCATGGCTATTGTAGCGCTCGACTGCGGAGGTTGTGGAGTGGTTCAAGCAACGGGAGCTCGAGGTTATGCAGCAGTCGTAAAGGCATCGAATTAGCTATATACCTTGTATGTACTGTATAATCCACATACCCAATGCACCAATTTTGAGCTCGCAGCGCCGGCTGAGCAATACTGGTCACGCTCTGTCATCATCATCGATATCTTGATTCCCGCTTCGATCTTGGTCATGGTAGATCTGCCTCTACTCGAAAAGTCCCTCCTGTTATCCTCATGGGACGCGTCTCTCCCCACCTCCTCCGCATCCACCCTCACAGCCCTCGCGAAATCCGTTGTCGAGGCAGACTTCCGCGCGGCCCTCGTCGAGAGCGAGTATGCCGATAGAGTGTTTCCGCAAACACGGGAGCGGATTCTTTCAGACTCGGATCCGCCAGCAAACCCACCAGACTCGGATACGGGCGCTGCAGCCAAGCTCTTCCTGGGGATCGCCTGCCTGCACGCGTTTGTGCAGGTTAACTGGACTGGCCCCGATCTCGGGTTTGGCGTACGCGACGTCTTACGACTTTCTGAGGACGAATCAGAATCGGAAGAAAGCTTCAATCAACGGGCGGTAGCATCTCTCGCGATGGGCGGCGAGCCTGCTTATCATCTCGCGCAATACGCAATGCTGCTCGTCCTCGCACAGAAACTCTTTGACGAGGCGTCTGTCCCTGCGAAGCAGTGTCCTTCGGTTTTGTGGTGGCGGCTACGCGCAGCGACGGTACACGAGCACCTCCTCGATGAGCCTGTGCCGCTTCCTTACGCGCACGACCTCGAGGAGCTGAATACGCTGTACGCGGATGATCCTGAGCTGTCGGCGCGCCTGGAGCTCGAGCAAGGCTTGCTGCAGCATGTTCTGGCGCAGGACAAGCTTGCGGGCGAGTACTTCGTACGTGCGGCCCGGGCGACAGGGATGGAGTATGAGTTGACGGGGGCGTTAGGGAAACGGACGCGGTTTCAGCAGACGGAGCTCAGCCAGTTGGTTCTGCTTGCTGAGAGCCAGCTCAATATCAGCGAATCAACCCCCACGATGCCAGAGACGCTTCCACTCAACGACGACACGCTCCTCGAGCAAACCGCATTCACAACGTCGTCTCCCTCTGCACACACCCGCCTCGCCAATATCGACCCCGCTTCTCAACCAGCACTGCACCCGCTGGACCAATGTATCCTCCTCGCAATGTGTCTCAACGTCAAGAACACTTCCCCCGTGCATGGATTGACGGCCGAGCAAATGTCGCCATATGTCGCCCGTGTCATCTCGCACCCCCTCAACTGGTCTGTGCACACCATGGCTTTACTCCTCCGCGCCCGCCTCGAGGCGAATCGCACCCGCACTGTCGAGAGAGCGACTTTGCAGCTCCAAGCGCTCGTTGAGCAAATGCCCACAACAGATGCCACCGTCGCCCCCGCCAAGGAACGTCTGTACTTTGTGCACGCATTACCGCTGCCGAGCAAATGGGAGATGGAACACGAATTGGCCGGGCGGTTCCTCAGTCTGGGTGTTGTCCGCTCGGCGATGGAGATTTTTGAGCGGTTGGAGATGTGGGAACAGGTCGTGAAGTGCTGGCAAGCACTCGAGCGCCCTGACCAAGGCGTACGCATCGTGCGTGAGCTTCTCGACGGCACCAAGGCAGAGGCCGAGGTAGTCCTCTTGCGGGGGAAAACCACCACCACAGAAGCCCGCCGCATGAAGATGGATACAACTCGCGAGGCCAAACTATGGTGTCTCCTCGGCAACCTTGAGCCAGACAACGCCATCGCGCACTACGAGCACGCCTGGGCCCTCAGTGGACAGACCGCGGGCCGGGCAATGCGCAGTCTCGGTGGATACTACTTTGCACGGGGGCAGTATAGAGAGGCCATTGAGTGCTTGGAGAAGGCACTGGCGATCAACCCGCTCCTGGGGCGCTCGTGGTTCGTCTTGGGGTGTGCATGTATGCGGGTGGAGGATTGGGCTGGGGCGAGGAAGGCGTTTACGCGCTGTGTGACGATCGACGAGGAGGACGGTGAAAGTTGGAGTAATTTGGCGAGCATGTATATGCGCATGGAGGCAAGTTCCGTTTACCTCTCTCTCTCTGATATCTCACGCAAGCTCTTAACAGACAACCGTCTCATTCGAAAACAAACTCCTGGCCTTCCGCGCACTCAAACAGGGCCTGCGGTCGGCATATGAGAATTGGCGGATGTGGCACAACTACATGATCGTCGCCATGGATGTTGGCGAGCTGGCCGAAGCCGCGCGTGCGTTGGGGCGGGTTGTCGAGATGCATGGTGTAGGTGCTGCTGAAGGAGAGGACGATGGGCTGGACATCGATGTCGTTGAAAAGCTGGTGGATGCTGTCACGCGGAGCGAGTTCACCAACGACGCGGAAATAATGGCAGCAAACTCGGGAATAGAAGCCAACTCTGGCCGGGCTTTATTCCGACCCGTAATGCACCTCCTCGAAGACATCATCTTACCACGCGTCTCCTCGTCGCCGCGGGTGTTCCGGGCCCATGCACGGCTACTGCGCTGGGCCGGACGCTGGGCCGACGCGCTCAAGGCGAGTTTGGACGCCTATCGGTGTGGGGCTGCTGCCGCGCTCACGAGTGATTCAAGTTCGGGGATGCTGGACGATGTGGCAAAGTGGAAAGAGGCGGTGGAGGAGGTGCGTGATGTTGTGGATGCGTTGCGCAGTTTGGGGCCCAAGGTCGAAGCGGAGGGGGTTACAGAGGGTAGTGGTAAAGGGAGGTGGAGGGGCCAAGCACGGAGCGTCGTGCGTACGTTTATGGGCCGTACGAGGGAGGTGTTTGGGGAGGAGCCTGAGTGGGCCGAGTTGGAGGCGATGCTGGAGGAGTTGGGATTGACTGCGAAAAGATAAAATAATTATAATCAGCTGTAGGGCGGGATTCGCTTCCTAACACAGTTCTTTACAGCCACGAAAATACGTTATCGACGTCAAAATCTGCGCATTCCGTGCCGCGTAGACCTATCGAGCGCTCTGATCCAGCCTCATTTGCCGTATCGTCGCGCATTATTGCTGCCCACGGCCGATGGATACGCAACTGCATCCTCAGGCCTCAGCCTCAACTCATTGCCCGAGAACGCCCCGCTGATGTTCGTCGCAATTCTTGAATATAAGGACAAGATGAATCAATTGAGCAATAAGGATAATGGTACAGGAGCAGTAGTACACTATTGCTGCTCGGGATAATGATAATGTATTTGTGGATGCGGTTTGCAGAATATCGTCAGCACCATCTACGCCCACCATAGAGCGACTGACGCAAGTGCGTGTCGCCGGGAATGATGCGGCGGACCTTGGGAGGGTGACGGATATGTACGTGGTCTGCGGGTGGAACCAAGTCGTCTTGGCCGTTGAGGTAGGCCTCCACAGGATCCAGCCGACGCACAGGCGGCGAGGTTGGGGTCCAGGATGTCACTCGGTGAATTTGGGGGCGAGTGTTGTGTGCGGCAGGAGAGCGACGATGAAGGGCAAGCTTTGCGAGGATCCCCTTCAGCGAGGAGAACGGAAACCCTGGAAGGTATGAGGGTTCGTTTGTACAAAAAATAAATTCCCGCGCGCGCATATGATTTCCGCGCGCGCACACACTTTTCGCGCGCACACCTGGTAGAAATATACTACAACAAATAAGTAATAAAGAAATACATAGTCTACAAGGGCGCCAGTGAGGATGGAACGGCAGAAAGATGGGATGGTGAAGGACGGATGAAGATGTGGGTGAGGATGTGGTCTTCAGAGCTCCAGTCGAGAGCTCCTCCATTGCTGGTACAATGACTCAGCACGCTGGCCTGCAGTGGACTTGGTGGTGGCCGTCGAGGAAAGACATCGTCGTGGTGTGACAAATGTGATGATCTGTCAGGATAGGCCCCCGGCGTATGCGCTAAGATGTCCGATATTTATGCGGACGAAACTCATCCAAAAGGGCCTCCCTGTACGATATTTATGCGGCCGAAAGTGGTCCTTTTTTGGACCATGTCCGATCTCACAAGTGCCCGTCGGGCCAGATGTCCGATCCGTATGCGGACGCCTGGCGCGTCTTGAGCTCCCAAATCCCTTGTATCGGCCCAAGACCAGTGTTTGGCTCCATATGCTGCCCTCTCAGGTGCAAATGGGTGGTATACCTGTGCGGAAGTCCGATATTCATGCGGACGAGGGCCAGCTTGCCAGCGGCCACCCGATACTTATGCGGACAGAATCGGGACAAATGCCCATGTACGGATATGGCCAAAATCGGGGGAAATCGTATCGAACATCTTAGCGCATACGCCGGGGGCCTGTCAGGATCTGACTCATTGATTCGGATCTTGTTTTCCGAGTTTTTGCAGCCAGACGAGGAAACGACGATGTAGGAGGCAGGAGGGCACCAAATTTCATACTCAATACCACTGTAAACCTCGGGAACCTCCGCATGTGAGTGTCAGCCCATCGCTGCCTTTGACAGTAGTGTAAGGCTAGAGACCGTGACAGACACGGTAGTCTGCCCACAGAAGACGAGAGTCGCTCGATAGAACAGTAATGGGCTCTATTGAGAGACGAGTCCTAAGCTAATACAAGTGTATCTAGCTACTTATATACCCTCCAGTGAACCCCTCTCCATCTGATCCTGATCCCTCACACTCGCCCTCCCACTTTTTCGCAGAAAATGTGAATAAGAGAACTATTAGTACTAACTACAGTCTTTCCATCGTGTATTAGATGAGAGAAAAATATCAATGATATACCGAGAGGTTCCTTGTTCTTCACTCCTTGTTGGCGACATGTCCGGATGCCTTGGTAGAGTCCGACTGCTCCCATTCCTCGCGGTCAACACACGAGAACGTTAACGGAAGTTCCTTGTCCATCGTACCCTCCTTCTCGCCCTGGGCAGGCTGGTTCGCCGATTCCGGCAACACATCTCCCATCGACGACATGTTGAAAGGATTCCCCGACGTGTCGGCAGTCGATTGTCCATCTGTGATACGAGGTGGGTCGTGCGGCTGGTTTTCGTTGACTTGGTTCGATTCGGTGGCGACTGGCGCTTTGTCGGCGGCTTTCTGGGTGGTGCGTATGACGTTTCCGTGTCTCCCTTACGCTTCGGCTTTCGGCCTTCGGCTTTTTCCCCCACTCCTCGGAGCAGCCTTCACCTTTCAGCGGCCTTGGGGACGACACAGGCTGGTCAATTTGAAAGACAACCATGTAATGGGTACCTTTGTATGTGCATAAGATAGTGTGTGTTGTCCGATGCGGACAAGTACTTGGCTATTCCTGTTCTTCAAGTTTTCCTTCGACCTCTTAGTCGTATACTTTGAAACCACTGGCAAATCGAAGTACTAGTCTCTATATATTGTATCTACTAAATATCCGTGGCCTATTGGGACACGTTGGAGAATCGAAGAATGAGGGATGTCTGTGCGCGCGCGGAAAATGATGTGCGCGCGCGGGAATTTATTTTTTGTACAAACGAACCCTCATAGAAGGGGAATGAGTATCGAGAAGTCGCAACTGAAAGAGAATGCTTACAAGCAGCAGACTCGCTAGAGGCAGAAGACGACTCCTTATTAGAGGAGCGCGATATCGAGTTGGTTTTGGGAAGCTTGGGGCGGGAGCCCCTTGGAACCGTCTTGCGATATTTGGCGGGTTTGGGGCGGTACTCGAGGATAGTCCCCTCGAACTTGCCGGTGAAGCAATTCGCTGCATAGAATTCCTTGATAGCGTGGTCAGACGGCGGGAGTACGGGAGCGCGGCGACGATGGACACCGCCGTCGTTGATGAAGACCATGTTTTGGGAAGTATGTGTATGTGGGAGTGGTGGTGGTGGTGGTCGAAGAGAGGGAAGGAATGGAGGGCTGGGTCGGTTTTACACATCCGCGGAAGTGAGACATGGGGCTGTGTGGGGCTGCATAGGGGTTCTGGGGCAGGTGGTCAAGGACGATAGAGCATCTTGAGATGGTTCAGTCGTCTAGTATGAAAACCAATCCAGCTGAACAGTAATGGGCTTGGTTTCGTGTTTGAAGGATGGACCGAGGGTATATCTTTCAGGGGAGTTGCGCAGGTCGTCTGCAGCTGGAATCTACAATGGCGGTGCGTAGACTCGGAAATTCGCAGGAAGGATGCTTGAGGTCGTCGAGGTCGTGGATAGATGAGTTGCTGTGTCACGTTCTACTCGCCTGGACTGTTTCGACCACCACGGTATGTCATTGGCACTCCGAGTCCGACGCGACCCACTCACCTACCCCAGCGACACCCCGCCTCCGAGATAGAGGCGCCGACGACCATCGACTGACGCCAAACACGTCTTTGCGCTGCAAAAAGTATCAGCAGGCAAGTAAGTCACTGCTTTCGAGCCTGAGGTCGCATCTTTCTCCGCTCTTACTGGCACGCTTCGTAACTGACTTAACCGGAAAATAGGACCAAGGAACGCGCTAACGACACGGCCCTCCCTTTTCTTGAGCCACCCGGTCTGGGATGCGAAGTAAGTTTCAAAGCACGCTGTCGCTGCTGAAGACTGAGGGTGCGGACGACTCGGACGCCTTCAATGCCGCTATTCAAGCTTGCATGGGGAATCTATGCAGCCCAGCGGAGCCGAGGAAACACGACAAAGAAGATGCTGCTTTACAGCGCAAGCTCGCCAAGATCTACCTCGCGTTGCTCACTAGAGACTTGTGGAGTTGCTTTCTCATGACGGCTAATCCTACGCTAATCTTTCTCACTCAAAGAATTCGAGCAAGCTAGAATTGACTACGATGCCGGACTGGCACTCAAGTGTACTACTGCTCGCCGAGGCGAACTACAATCTCTCGATCGTGCTCGGCCATGAGCTCCGGTAGCCTCGGCAGCCTCGCAGACGCTATCCAACAGGCGGAGCGCGCGCTGAAGAATACCGGTTGGCGGACCGCCGAGAAAGTCGTACGGGTTACCAAGAAATACATTTTCATCGTCTATGTAAATCCAAAAATGACATGAGAAGTATATCTACCCGCCCAGCCCTAATATTATTTCCATTAATATGGCCATATGGACCCAAATTGAGTACCGGCCTACTAGTAGCCCTTCGCCGCGTGAAAAAATGTTTGCACGCTGCGGTCGCAATACTGGCAGGAGATGGCCAGCCATAGAACCCAGCAGGAACAGGATTCGCTCCAATGAGATAAAGTTGTGTTGTAAGATGACGGCCTGTTCGTGTCACATTGTAGAACCCTCCGTAGTATCTATAGGGAGCTCTCAGCATGACAATTGCGATAAGAATAACAAGCTTAACTTGAAGATGTTTTTTCCGAGAGCGTCTTCCAACGCCTGCGGTCCGTCCGCAGTGTCCACCAGGTTCTGTGACCTGAACTCTGTCAAACACATGGCCCGAGGAAAGCTTGTCGCATACCCATCCGCCAAACCATCGAAGACATCGCGCACCGTGATACCGTTGGGGTTTTTCAAGTCGATCGTGAAGTGCTTGTTGCCCCAACGAGACTTGAGCCCGATGGAGAGCGTGTAAACGACAGGGATTGTGGCGAGATCGTTGGCGGCGCTGAGCGAAGGCAGTTTCCACGGCTCCCGTTTCTCGTTCTCCGGGTGGTCGTAGTCCTGGAGCTCATCCTTTGCGTAGATATATGTGTCGGAAACGTCCTCGCCGAACAAGTACGTCGTCATGGCGATGAGCGGGTGGAGCTGGAATTGTCTTACTAGACGTTGCAAGAGATGCGTTCCCAAAGAGAGAGACTGACGATAAGGAATTCACTACGTGCTCTGAGGCGAGGCGGCCATAATATGCACCCTAAGCCTTCAAAAAACCAGTCAGCCGCGATGGTCGCTTCGAGCACAGAAAATGGCGCACGCACCCTCGTCGCCATATATCTCGCTGGGGCTGGCCTTCTTGAACATGCGCATACGCAGCGCGGGCTCCGTCTCGATGGTGTATTTCCATAACTTACTGACAAGGGGAACGAGCCGCACGAGATCCATGTACTCTACTTGGAGCAGAATTTTCGTGAGGAGTTCAGGCGGAAAATCGTCTGTGAGAGCGAAACTGGCCGGCAGTTCAGCAGGGATGGACATCGATGAAGATTGGAAGGTCTCGCGCACAAGCCTCTCCGATTTTTGTAGCAGTATCCGTCGTTCACACCCAATTGTTCTCTGATTTTGTCTCGTTTTTTGTTCGGTCGTTCAGTCTTCACACGCAATTGTGAAGCTAGGGAGTCTTGTGCGTATCGGCGTGACAGTGAGATTCGGTCCTTCAGTCGTTCACACCCAATTGTGAACCCTCAGGCTGGACGTATCGACGTGGACAGTGAGAAAAAATCGCCTTCCAATTGAGAAACATCCGTGCACCTGCCGGGAAGCCCAAACTCTCCAGCGACGACAGGCCAAAGTGCTGAGAAGGGTAGAGAATATCACTGTAGCATTGTCGTGAACATTGGTGCAAGGTCCTCTGCAAACCGTCGTACCTCGTTACATTGAGCGTCCGGCTCTAATTCATTCCAAGTCGATTCGTCAAAGCGAATCGTCAGAATTTGGACATCCCGCTCCGATTCGGGTCCTCTCGCTTCAAAAGGCGGATACATGTAGCTTGTTTCGCGCGAAAGCACCTGCATCCATCATCAAAATAGCAGGCCCTCAGGCAGTACCGCTGGACTGACCTGGCAGAGCTGTACACCTACGCATGCACTCCCGCGACGCGCATTCTTCGTGTAACCGGCGAAGAGGTCTGAGTCTGGGACGTCTCAGGCTGGGGAAGTGATTCGAAGACCGTGTCACGGCGTGTCACGGTGATGATCGCAACTGCGTGGAGCCACTACTGCGGAGACCTCCATCCTCATGAGGTGCTCTTAATCTTGCTGCCTAGGGTATGCACCAAAGACCCAACGCTCTCCAGATTCTACGGCATCGGCCGTTTCTCTACACCGCGCTTTCTCTCTTCGTCATACTCTACTTCTTTTGGGATTGGGAGCCTCAAGAGACGCTAGACCTGCACGGCAACCTCGATGCATATGCATTTCCCCGAAAGACCCATGCGAGGGTATGGGACCAGCGGGCGGAGCAGGTGAAAGCGGCGTTTGTGCATGCCTACAATGGCTACGAACAGTTTGCGGCCCCGCACGACGAGCTAAAACCATTGACGAACGGATTCAGTGACCAGTGAGTGGTCTTGTCTTGCTATAATTCTAGGCTGCGGGCTGAGTAGACATTAGCTTCAATGGCTGGGGCGTTACAGCCGTCGACGCACTCGACACGATGCTCATAATGAAGCTCAACGCGGAGTATGGCCGTACGCTAGCCCGGATTTCCAAATGGACGTTCCCAATGGCCAAGGTAATCTACTCCATCATATTCCACTCGTAATTAACCATGCTCTCCAGGACAAAGTCGCGCCGTTCTTCGAGACGGTCATACGTTTCCTCGGTGGACTCCTTTCAGGATACGCCATCACTCAGGACCTTGTTCTTCTTGAAATTGCGGAAGAACTTGCACAGAAACTCGATCCAGCATTCGAGCCATACGGCGGAATATTCCCGGTCTTTGGTGTTAACACTCAAGAGTCCGTTTCTCGCACCCTGTGTCGAAACTACTTACATATTTCCAGCTTTCATGTCGACGGTCCTGAGATTGGCTTTCTCGCCGAGATGGCTAGTTTGCAAATTGAATACCTCTACCTAGCCAAGGCGACTGGCAGGAGGCGGTACTACGACCGAGCGAGGAACGTCATGGACTCGCTCGCAAGTGCAGACCTCCGCGAAACCGGGGGGATGATGCCCGTGAAGTGGAACTTGACTACTGCTCGACCGGCCAATGGTAATGTGTCGTCTACGCCGGTTATTCCGCTATTTACCCTCCCCTCAGCGCATCTTTCGATTGGTGCTCGAGCCGATAGCGCACACGAATATCTCCTTAAGCAATACCTACTCACCGCCAAGACCGATAACAGGAGTTTGGAGATGTGTAAGTTCTGCAAACCTTTTGGTTCCTTCCTCATGTACCCTTCATAGATATCCGCACCACGACACATATCATCACCGACCTTCTTTACCTCTCCCCCAACCGGCGCCTTCTCTATGTCACCGAAACCGACAAGAAGTCGCCAGAACACCCCGCCCGACCGACACACCACATGGACCACCTCTCGTGTTTCCTCCCCGGTTTACTCGCCTTAGGCGTACACACTCTCCCACTCGACAAACTTTCCGCCATTGGGATCGACCTCAACCTGTCATCCCCGTTCGCAAACCAGCCCTCTCTGCGCGATTTGCACCTCTGGGCTGCAAGTGGGCTGGCGGAGACATGCTATGCGCTGTATGCAGACCAGCCGACTGGGCTAGCGCCAGACCAGATTATTATCAAGGTTGCGGGAAGCACGCCAGAGGTGGACGGGGGAACGCGATGGTTTCAAGAGGTAGAGAAGTGGCAGAAAGAGAGCGCTGGGTCGGGAACGTGGAAGGGAAGGAAACGGACACCGCCGGGTGTTGTGGAGGACCTCAAAGCGGTGGTTTATACGGAGCAGGAGAGACAGACTGGGCGTGGACGTGGACGAGACTATGCGCTGCGGAACTCGGGGTATATGCTGAGGCCAGAGGCAAGCATTCCTTCATTCACCATGTAAAACGCTCACGATCAAGTCAGACGATTGAATCGCTGTATATCCTCTATCGATTAACCGGCGAATCGAGATGGCGAAACATGGGATGGCGGATATTCCAGGCGATTGAGCGCGAGACGCGGACGCCTTCGGGCTATGCGAGTCTTAGGACAGTGGAGGTATCGCCCGGAGTCCAAGAGGATGATATGCCGAGCTACTTCCTTGCTGAAACGTGCGTTTTCCTTGAACGTTTGGCCCTTTGTCGAGATTTGCTGAGTCGTCCATAGACTAAAATACCTGTATCTACTATTCATCAACGACGACCCTCTTCCCCTAGACAGATGGGTCTTCAATACCGAGGCCCATCCACTACCTGTATTCAAATGGACGGATAAAGAACGGACGGACTTTGCGATTGCTTAGACCCTGTGTATAGCTAAGATTAATTACTATTTGTATGCATCTGAGGTAGCGGACCCACTTTCTGAAATGCCCGCACGATGCAACATTCGAGAATGATCGTAGGACCTTCCGTTACAGTGCTGAGGTGAAATCTACACGCAGTGTAAGATCATGACACCGTGGCTTATGTACCGCCGTTCTTTGGAGTTGGTCAATCTTGTTGTGCTGCCGTCGATGGGAACTTTAAGCGTGGGGAGGGGCGCGAGAGTTGGCCGTTAGCCAGCCACCCTCTTGAAAGAAGAGTTCGAGTTTGAAGGTCGAGGAAGGATGCGGTAACTCAGATCGAATGATTTGCCCATACTACAATACTTATCGTACTTTTAAATCCTAGAGGTCTCTAGAACGGCAATTGTGCATTGACAATTGGCGCATGCTTATACTGCTTCTTCCCCGCCCCAAACTCACCAACGATATGCCCCTTGTCGCCCGTGCTGCGAAGCATGTATTTGTAGATGACCAGCCCCTCCAAGCCCACAGGCCCGCGTGAATGGATACGGCCCGTGCTAATCCCGACCTCTGTGCCGAATCCGTATCGGAATCCGTCCGCGAAACGTGTGCTGGCATTGACGAACGTCCCTGCGCTGTCGACCCCACGGACGAAGGCGCTGGCTGCGGCCTGCGACTCGGTGACGATGCTGTCGGTGTGATGCGATGAGTGGGAGTTGATGTGCCGGATGGCGTGTGAGAGCGAGGGCACGGCGAGAACGGCGAGGGTGAGTGTTAGGTGCTCGGTGGTATATGCGTCTGGGCTGGCGGGAGCCGCGAGGGAGAGATTGGGAGGTACTGGTGAAATGGAATGTATTGCGGAGAGGGTGGGCCCATCGCAAAGTAGGTGGACGTTCGCGGCCAAAAGGGCCTGGGCTACGATTGGCCATATGGTAGAGACGAGAGATTCGTGGACTAGCAGCGTTTCTGTTGAATTACATGCGGAGGGATAGTCCGTCTGCGTTGCTTCATTAACTCTTCGGACATATTGAAACAGGATGTGCAAACCTTGGAGTCAACAACCACCCTGACCGCCTTCTCCGCGTCGGCAGATTCATCAAGGTAGACGCTGCATAGCCCGTCTGCGTGCCCCATGACGGGGATTCGCGTGTTGTTTTGTATGCTTCGAACGAGGCTATTGCCCCCTCGAGGAATAACGAGATCGATGTATTGGTCCAACGAGAGAAGCGACGAGACTTCCGCGCGCGTTTGAATGGTTTGCACATACGTGCTTGGCAAAGAGGACTGGGATAGGCCAGCCGCGATGGCCTGAGCCAAAAGCTGCGTCGTCCGGTTTGATTCCTTCCCTCCCTTGAGTATGGCAGCGTTTCCTGTACTTATTGAGAAGGGAATTGGACAAAGTGTAGCTCGACGCACCCGATTTTATCGCCAGCGCTGCGATATTCACGACCACCTCCGGACGTGCCTCGAAGATGACCAGGAGCACACCGATGGGACACGAGACACGATACAGCTCCAGCCCATCGTCCAGTTCCTTCGCGTACGAGATAATCCCCGTCGGATCTGGAAGGTCGGCGACATCCGCAACGCCTTGAAGCATCGACTCCCACTTGTCGCCCTTGTTAAGGTCCAGTCGCTTCAATAACGAATCAGACATTCGTCCCGCGTCGACCTCAATCTGTGCAGCCTAGATTGTTGGAGTTATAATTGAGCTGCTGTGGCAGTAGAGTGGGCGCACCTCCAAATCCTCTGTGTTAGCGGCGAGGATGGCGGTCTTGTTTGACTCGAGTGCTTCGCGAATGTGTCGAAGCGCAGTTACGCGCTCCGCAGCTGGCACAAGTTGTGAGTCTTCGAAGGCAGTTTTGGCAGCCTTTGCGATTTCTTCTGCGCTGGACATGGCTGAGTGATGTGGCAGACGGAAGGCTTTATATCCAATCTTCCGTGCCTATTCCGGATGCTAGCGGCGAAAGTTTCGGAGATGCTGGTTCAAGTGAGACGTGTTGGGTCGCAAGGCGAATAGGTGACCTGGTCTGCGACGTGGTAGTGGTCAAAGCGCAAGGCGCAAATCCTCGGTCGCATGACACAATTCCGGATTTGTTCGGACTTTTCCTCCAACCACCACCGCTGAACCTTGGGTTCACGTTTCTTGGACTATTTATTGCCCAATATCTAGCCACAGCACACGGTTTGTTCAATCTCGAGTCGTCTCGCCTTTTCACGACATTCCAGCGCAATGTACTGGCTCTCGTCTCTCCTCCCGAGTCTCCTGCTGTCCAGCCACCTCAAGACAGCTACCCAGCACTCCAACCTACTCACACCACGCGTATTCATCGTCAATTACTTTGCCACCGAGGCGGCCCAGTGGTACGACATCCCGGAATTCAATCTCCTCGCGCAGAACATCACCGTCCCTGGTTTTTCGCCTCTCTTCCCCGAGGCATTCTGCACAGAAGACGGGCTAATATGCCAAGTCATAACTGGACAAGCAGAAATAAACGCTGCGTCGACCATGTCCTCCCTAATCAACTCACCGCGCTTCGACCTCCGCAGCACGTACTTTGTGCTCTCGGGTATCGCGGGAATTAATCCCAAACTCGCCACCTTGGGCTCGGTGACGTTTGCGCGCTACGCTGTACAAGGGCTACAGCACGAGTTCGACGCCAGGGAGAAACCCGAGCACTTCCCTTCGGGGTATTTTGCGCATGGAACCACATCCCCAGGCGAATACCCAGGCTGGATCGACGGAACGGAGGTATTCGAGGTCAACGATGCCCTGAGGCACGTCGCCGCCGACCTTGCGCGTTCAGCCAAGCTCCAGGACACTCCAGCCTGTCAAGAGCTGCGTGCCCAATATGCTTCCGCCCCAATCTACGCTGCCGGTGCTGCCCCACCCACCATTGCACTATGCGATACTTTTACCTCGGATACATTTTGGAGCGGCGTTCTCCTTGCAGAAGCGTTCGAGAACACGACACGCATCTTGACCTCGGGCAAAGCATCTGCATGTTCAACGCAACAAGAGGACAACGCCGTCCTCAGTGCCCTGCTCCGCGGTGCGCTGACCCGCCTCGTCGACTTTTCTCGCATCATAGTCATTCGCTCGGGGTCTGACTTCGACCGCCAGCCACCCGGCGGGAGCGCAGCGGACAACTTGTTCGCCCCAATGGTCGGATTCCCACCTGCGATACTGAACCTGCGTATCGCGAGCCTCAAGGTCGTTCAGGGTATCATCGACGGCTGGTCCGCAACGTTTGAGCGCGGTATCGAGCCCACGAATTACATAGGGGACATTCTGGGCTCATTAGGCGGCAAACCCGACTTTGTGCCTGCCTGAGAGGCGAACGGAGATTCATGACTCGTCCCTTTCAACTAGGAGCCGTTTGTTAGAACAACCGAGCCTTCAACACTCTAGATTAGACTCCAGGAACCTGTAAGTAAGTATTAAAGATGTGCAGTGCTACATCGACTCTACCCAGATTATCACGGTCACGGTATGGACGCGTATCACAAGTCAGGGGTGTTTCGCAATTGGGAAGGCGATTTTTTCTCACTGTCAACGTCGATACGACTCCCTGGGTTCACAATTGGGTGTGAACGACTGAACGACCGAGACAAAGTCGGAGAACAATTGGGTGTGAACGACGGATACTGCTACAAAATCGGAGAGGCTTGTGCGCGAGACCACCAATCTTCATCGATGTCCATCCTTGCTGAACTGCCGGCCAGTTTCGCTTTCCCAGACGATTTTCCGCCTGAACTCCTCACGCAAATTCTGCTCCAAGTACCGTACTGGGATCTCATGCGGGTCGTTCCCCTTGTCAGTAAGTTATGGAAATACACCATCGAGACGGAGCCCGCGCTGCGTATGCGCATGTTTAAGAAGGCTAGCCTGAGTGACTCGGAGATGTATGGCGACAACGGTGCGTGCGCCGTTTTCTGTGCTCGAATCGACCATCGCGGCTGACTGGTTTTTAAAGGCTTACTATTGCCGTATCGCCTCACCGAAAGTAGCGAAATCCTTATCGTCAGTCTCTCTCTTTGGGAACACATCTCTTGCAACGTCTAGTAAGACAATTACAGCTCCACCCGCTTATCGGCTTGGTGTTGTACATGTTCGGCGACGACGTTTCCGAGGCATGCCTCTTGAAGGATGAGGACGCAGAGGACGACGAGGACGAGGACGATTCGGGGGCTTCCGAGGAATCGGAGCTGCCGGCGTGGAAACTGCCTTCGCTCAGCGCCGCCAACGATCTCGCGACAATCCCTGTCGTTTACACGCTCTCCATCGGGGTCAAGTTTGGTTCGGGCGACGACCACGTCACGTTCGACACTGTGGAAAACCCCAACGGCATCACGGTGCTCGATGTCTTCGGTGGTTTGGCGGATGGGTATGCGACAAGCTTTCCTCGGGCCATGTGTTTGACGGAATTCAGGTCACAGAAGACGGTGGACACTGCGGACGGACCGCAGACGTTGGAAGACGTTCTAGGAGAAGACGGCTTGTTATTCTTGCCTCTGTCACATCGCAATTGTCATGCTGAGAGCTCCTATAGATACTACAGAGGGTTCTACAATTTGACACGAACAGGCCGTCATCTTACAACAGAACTTTATCTCGAAGGAGCGATTCCTGTTCCTGTTGGGTTCTATGGCCCGGGCTTGCCACCTCCGGATCCTGTGTAGCTAGTCTGCGCGCAAACATTTTTTCACGCGACGAAGGCTCTGTGGTGACCGGAGGGGTGGATTTTTAACCTAGAATTCAACCAGTAGGAGGATAAATACCAGCAGGTTTTAGGTTGAGAATCCATTTGTCGATAGGTAGAAACATCTACCTACGGTCTTAGGTAAAGAATCTACCTATTTTGTTCAATGTTAACCTAACATCTGCCCGAGCTTTCGAGTGGATTATTAACCAGAGGCAGGTTAAGAACACAGCGAGTTTTCAACCTATAGACGGGGCAGTATCAACCAGTTGATAGGGTGAAATCTGGTAATATTGCAATATACTACTGTACATTGGATCTAGTCCTGTGGTTTGCTCGCCGACGTCCACCCCAGCGCGCTAGGGATAGGGCTGAGCGTACAGTGAACCTCGAAAGAAAGGCTTCAAAAATGTTCATTTTGTGCGGAACATGAAAATGTATTTCTTGCAAGTATTACTTACCTGCCCGTACGACTTTCTCTCGGCGGTCCGCCAACCGGTTTCTTCAGCGCGCGCTCCGCCTGTTGGATAGCGTCTGCGAGGCAGCCGGAGCTCATGGCCGAGCACGATCGAGAGCTTGTAGTTCGCCTCGGCAAGCAGTAGTACACTCTTGAGTGCCAGTCCGGCATCGTAGTCAATTCTAGCTTGCTCGAATTCTTCCGAGTGAGAAAGATTAGCGTAGGATTAGACGTCATGAGAAGGCAACGCACAAGTCTCTAGTGAGCAACGCGAGTAAAGCAGCATCTTCGCCGTCGGGCTGCATAGATTCCCCATGCGAGCTTGAATAGCGGCATTTGAAGGCGTCGTCCGGCTCGTCCGCACCCTCAGCATCCTCTCCGTCGTTGTCTTCAGCAGCGACAGCGTGCTTTGAAACTTCCTTCGCATCCCAGACCAGGACACAGGTGGATTCTACGGTGGGTGGCTTAAGAGAAGGGAGGGCCCGTGTCGTTAGCGCGTTCCTTGGACCTGTTTTCCGGTCAAGTCAGTTACGAAGCGTAGAGCGGAGAAAGATGCGACCTCGAAAGCAGTGGCATACTTATATTGGTAGACGGCCTGCTGATACTTTTTGCAGCTTTGGCGTCAGTCGATGCGTCGACACCTCTATCTCGGGGCCGGGGTGTCGCTGTATCGGTGTAGCGGCGTGGGTCGCGTAGGAGAGTGCCAATGACCTAGACATCGTGGTGGTCCAAATGCAGGCGAGTAGAACGTGACAGCAGCTCACCATCTATCCACGACCTCGACGACCTCAAGCGTCCTTCCTGCGAACTTCCGAGTCTAGGCACCGCCATTGTAGATGCCAGACGACCTGCGTAACTCCCCTGCTCAATCCATTCTTCAAACACGAAACCGAGCCACTTCAAGTTCAGCGGGATTCGTTTTCATACTGGACGAATGAACCAACTCAAGACTGCTCTATCGTCCGCGACCACCCCAGAACCCCTATGCAGCCCCACACAGCCCAATGTCTCACTCTCGCGGATGTATAAAAACCGACCCAGCCCCTCCATTCCTTCTCTCTCTTCTACCACCACCACCATACTTCCCAAACATGCCCTTCATCAACCACGGCGGTGTCCATCGTCGCCGCGCCCCCGCACCCCCGCCGTCTGACCACGCTGTCAAGGAATTCTATGCAGCGAATTGTTTCACCGGCAAGTTCGAGGGAACTATCCTCGAGTACCGCCCCAAACCCACCAAATATCGCAAGACGGTTCCAAGGGGCTCACGGCCCAAGCTCCCAAAACCAAATCGCGCCCTTGTAATAGGGAGTCGTCTTCTGCCTCTAGCGAGTCTGCCGCTTGTAAGCATTCTCTTTCAGTTACGTCTGTGTCCCCAATCTGCTTCGTCCACACAAACAACGCGTTGCGCCAAAGAGGCGGGCAACATTGCGCGAACCTGGGTCTCCCAGCGAGCCGCGGTAGCAGGTGTGTATCTCCCAAAGCCATACACCACTCCGTCGAAGACGATCTCCAGCTTCCGAAGAGCTGAGAACTGGGAGGATTCCAGGAGCTGGATGAAGAGCCCATGCACGCCATTCTCAGGATGGATAGGGGGACTCGGACGTATCATATTTATTGTTAGCGAGAGCGTCTGGGCTCGCGAGGAGGCCGCGCTCCGCAGCATGAGGTCCAGAGTGTAGGCTCTCGCGACCAAGAACGAAGACATTTTCCATGACAACATGAGTGAGGGCCAAACAGGGCGAGAGGTCGAGCACTGGCGGTTGCACAGAATTGCTGTCTAACGCAAAGATGTCAATAGGAATCTTGTTTCATATATGGTACCCACAGTTTGAGGGACTGACATACGGTTCCATGTAAACTGTAGTGAGATGGCTCTTCCACGACTGGAAGCAGTCGGATATGCGTCGAAGCTGTTCCCCCGACGTACGAGACTGGGGGTAGGAGATGTGTAGCCTGCGAGCGCGGAGGGCGACCAGCATTTCAAGCGGAACGTTGGCTCGAGGGCCGATTTTCAACCCCTCCAGAGACAACGGAGGAAGGCCTTGAACCGGAGCTCCTCCATCCACATCCACATCCACATCCACAAAGTCGATGGCGTGCAATGCCAGAAATCGTAAGCAGGGGAGGCCGGATAAGAAATGGAGAAGGATTGTGTAGCTCGTGAACTTGCAAGTGAGCTCCACATGGGTGAGCGACGCGACTGGAGGTAGGTCGTCCACAGGGCGCAACTCGGAAAGAGTGACCGAGAGGAATGTGAGACAGGAGAATTGCGGCAGAAGGACGCCGAGGGGCGGATGCTTGGTGTAGCTTACTCCCACCATGATGAAGAGCCGTTGGACGGTCTGCAGGACCGTGTTGTTGACAGATTGGGCGACGGCGGAGAACTGGTCGAAATTGCCTATCGCCACCTTGAACGTGAGATGACTTCGGGACACTGCGAGCCATCGTCGGCAAACCAAGCCACACGATTTGATGTCCGCCTTGGGCAAACGCTCTACAATGCTGCCCAGGAGCTCGAGAGGAAGGTCGGCCATTTCAATTTGGTTGTCGCGAGTGCGGCGTCGCAGCACGTGAACCGTGACAACCTTTCCCTCAATCCCAATTGCCTCAGGCTCTCTCAGCCGCGATAAACTTTCACGCGTTATAAGTAAGCTCCTTCCAAAGAGGCCCTAGTCCAAACCCCAGTAACACATCTTCTAAAAGCGAACTTATGCTGTCTAGCGTTTGCGGGCCCCCGGGCTCGCGACCAGCGACGACTCTCGAGAAAGCCGCGCTCACTCTGTCATGCGACTACCCACTATGTCTTTCTAGTGGTATGTCTTCTAGATGGTTCGATACTCGAGAGGATGGTAAAAATGTGGTCCAGAGCCAACAGTAGGACTATAGAATTCAGAGGATGGTTTGTGAGTGTGTTCTGCTACTGCATGTCGAGCTAACGCTTCACGAGCAGGTTGAACGCAACGCCCTCGCTGTTTCGGGCTCATCGGAGGTCCCTCGGCACGACATCCGAGGAATGTATCACGGTGACTTGGCGTCATAAGATCCGGAACAGCCTTTATAAAGGGACATCTGCCTCCACAGAGGAGTCATTTTTTTGCCTCTCTCCTTCATGGATCGCTCCGTCTCTCGTGGTCGGGAGCCTCTCGTGCGTCGTCGTGGATAATCTTTTTGAGTCCATCTAATGCCTCATCACAGACCTCCTCTGGTCGCGGCGGACTAGGCAACATTCGCCCACCATCGACTTCGCGCGACCGCCCTACCGATGGGCCAGACGACTTCTCCTCTACCCGTGGACGCGAACCCCCCGTTGCGATCTCTGAAATACGCTCTACTGGCCGTGGCGGGGCAGGCAACTTCCGCTCGCCATCGCGGGACCCAGCAGGGGACAAGGACGTCCGAGGAACAGAGGAAAGGGATCTGATTCTGGCGCAGGCTGAGCGCGATAAGGATCTGGTGCATTCGACTGGTCGTGGTGGCGCAGGCAACATGAGTCGCTCTCTGTCTCGCGGCCCGACCACTTCTCCTCCCCCTCAAGTCCACTCGAGTGGGCGAGGCGGCGCAGGCAACATCGCCCCTGGTCCAGCCCCAGCATACGAACGTGGTCGTCCCGGTCCGGACGGAGTGTAAGCTGTCGTCTTTCTAGCGCCATTCTCCATCTGACTTTTGACACACACACAGTCACTCGACTGGCCGCGGCGGACTGGCGAATCTCACGGACGCTCCTACCCCTCCGCAAGACGTCGTCGCACACCATCCTGGCACCTTCGAGAGTTCTGGCCGTGGCGGGGTAGGCAACATGTCCCGCGAACGCTCGGAATCGGGCTCTCGCGAGCGCAGCGCGAGCAAGGACCGTGCCCATGCTGAGAAAGGCGGTATTGCGGGCCTGTGGAATCGCTTGCATGGTGGGAACCATCCAGCCCCGATTCCCGAGGGCGATGGGCCTGCCAATGTCGGCGGAGGTGGTCGAGGGGCGATCTGACCGCATGCACTGTCACTGTACTTTATTTCCCGTCCTCTTCCTTCCTTCTTCTATCTGGCTACCCATACGGTACGGCGTGCCACGGATTAATGTGGACTCTCTGTAAACCCTGTATAATAGAATGTCTTTCTTATGCACCAAAAATGTCTGTCATATCCCCTGGTCAATCCACACTGGCTTCGACAGCGTCTTCCCAAATCCACAAGTCATCTACCGGAGGTCATTGCATATCTTCCATCCTTGTCCTCGATGCTCTTATCCTCGACACCATATGGCATGAGAGAAAGAAATCTTTTGTAACCGCCCAGGAGCGATGCTAGTAATTGTACGCAAACGCACATATTTTGTTTAAAAAAGTCCGCCCAGCAGCAACCCCCAAACGTCGGATTCTAACTTTTAAAAAAAATCTGAGCTATGTACGCATTCGCATTATTTCTCCGGCACCGGCCTCAAAACTCAAGCTCAAGCTTAAGCCGACACAAACGCCTTGACATGCTCCTCCACAACGCCCTTGATCTTTGCCTCCAAATCGCCCGTAATTTGGCCGGTGGCGATCTCGGTCAGCAGGCCCTGCTGCGTGCTGGTGAGGTGCCCGCGGAACTCGGCCTCCCATTTTGTGATCTTGTCGACGGGGACAGAGTCGAGGAGACCGTTGACGCCGGCGTAGATGATGGGGACCTGCAGCTCCATGGCCATGGGCTGGTATTGGCCTTGTTTGAGGAGCTCTGTTAGGCGGGCGCCGCGGTTAAGCAGGAAGCGCGTCGAGGCGTCGAGGTCGGAGCCGAATTGCGCAAAGGCGGCGACTTCACGGTATTGCGCGAGGTACAGCTTGAGCGAACCGGCGAATTTTTTCATGATCTTGCTGTCATGGGATGTTAGCCATCGGGATGAATACGGGGGAACATAACGCACGTCTGGGCAGCAGAGCCGACACGGGAGACAGAGAGACCGACGTTGATGGCGGGACGCACACCACGGAAGAAGAGCTCGGCTTCCAAGAAGATCTGGCCGTCGGTGATGGAGATGACGTTGGTCGGAATGTAGGCGGACACATCACCACCCTGGGTCTCGATAATGGGGAGGGCAGTCAAGCTTCCGCCGCCGAACTTGTCGCTCATCTTGGCCGCACGCTCGAGGAGACGCGAGTGCAGGTAGAAGACGTCACCGGGGTAGGCCTCGCGACCGGGGGGACGACGGAGGAGGAGGGACATTTGACGGTAGGCGACGGCCTGCTTGGAAAGATCGTCGTAGATGATGAGGGCGTGCTTGCCGTTGTCACGGAACCATTCACCCATGGCGCATCCGGAGAAGGGGGCGAGGTACTGGAGCGGGGCAGCCTCGCTGGCGGTGGCCGCGACGATGATGGTGTACTTCATCGCATCGTTCTCTTCGAGGGTCTTGACGAGCTGGGCGACGGTGGACCGCTTCTGGCCGATAGCGACGTAGACGCAGTAGAGCTTCTTGACCTCGTCCTGGCCGTCGTTCCAGCGCTTCTGGTTGAGAATGGTGTCGATGGCGACTGCGGTCTTGCCCGTCTGACGGTCACCGATGATCAGCTCACGCTGGCCACGGCCAATGGGCACCATGGCGTCGATGGGCTTGAGACCAGTCATCATGGGCTGGTTGACAGACCGACGGGGGAGAATGCCGGGGGCCTTGAGCGAAGCACGACGACGCTCGGCAGCGTCGATGGGGCCCTTGCCGTCGATGGGGTCACCCAGAGCATTCACGACACGGCCGAGGAGACCAGGACCGACGGGAACGTCGACAATCTGGCCCGTCCGCTTGACGGTGTCGCCCTCCTTGATGAGACGGTCGTTACCGAAGATGGATACACCGACGTTGTCCGCTTCCAAGTTGAGACACATGCCGCGGACACCAGACGAGAATTCCACCATCTCTTCGGCTGTAAAGGACGTGAATGGGGCGGTTGTGACGCGTCAAGGGGAAAAAAACGGACCCTGCACGTTCCGGAGGCCCCATACACGACCAATACCGTCACCGACACCTGTATGAAGGTGAGCAGAGGTCAGAGGGCAAGAAGAAGTGGCGTACTCAGAACACGTCCGGTCTCTTCGACATTCGCACCGACAGCAGTGCCGGAGATTCGGGACTCGAGGATGGAGGAGACCTCGGATGCAGCTACGAGCAGTCAGAAGAGCTGTAGGAGGCTTGGACACAGCACAAACCAGCTTTTGCGGTTGCGTAGGAGCGGGCGACGCTCTGCGACGTGGATGTCAATGCATGGTCGAAATGGCGCAAAAAACGATGGAGAGAGATACCTTGGATGAGGCGGCCAGCGCGTGGGCGCGCACCGAGTTTCTAATGGCGATTCGGTGCATAGACGAAGGAGCGGGAAGACGGGAGAGGTGAGAAAATGCGGCGCCGAGCTGATACGGACAGCGTGACCTGATGATGGGGCTCTAGCCAAACAAGTACATCGTCTCGGACCGGATTCACATGGACGCAGCCACCACACACAAAGTAAACGAAAGTGTGCATTGCAAGAACTCGTACTACATTGGACCATCGGCAGGGGTATACTTACAGCGATAAGTAATCCATAGGTAAACGAAAACAGGTAGAGAGTGTATTCCCGAATTCTCGGGGGGGTCACCGCCAAGTCGGGGCGTCTGCATCGGCATTGGGAGCAACGCGCTTCCAGGTTGGAGCGTCAGCTTCTTCGTCAGCTCGTCTCCAGGTGGGTGCGTCTGCTTCGGCGGTGGGAGGGACTCGTTTCCAAGTCGGTGCGTCTGGGACACGCTTCCAGGTTGGTGGGTCTGCGAGACGCTTCCATGTTGGTGCGTCTGCAACACGCTTCCATGTCGGTGCGTCTGCAACACGCTTCCATGTTGGAGCATCGGCGCCAGCAGTCGGGACAACTCGCTTCCATGTCGGAGCGTCGGCGACAGCGGTAGGCACAAGACGTCTCCACGTTGGAGCATCATCCTCGATGGGAACTACTCGCTTCCACGTCGGTGCGTCGTCGGCGATGGGCTAGTCGCGAGTCAGCCTACTGTAGGCTGAGGAGAAAGATGTGGAAAAGCGCACCTCTACAAGGGGCAAGGGTTGGCGAGCAACCGCATTCTTCACATCCTGAGGGCGAGAATCAGCACTCGTCGTCGTCGTCCACAGAGCAAGCAAAACACACCATAGGGACGCCATGCACAACGGCAGCAGCAGCAACGAAAACGAGCGCGAGTTTGGTGTACATTTCCAGGCAAAGGGAGGTGTGCGAAACGATCTACATGGCCGACCCCTCGAAAGAGACTTTATACCCGTCAGATTTTGTTTTGCATCACGACATCCCGCATGCTCGCACCTGCCTAACGCGGAAACCCTCATCACGACAAGTGTTAAACGTGTTCCGGGATATCCAGGCACGCACATTCATATCCATACTCACACCTCTCAGCATCTGGACAACGGCTATGCTGTGAAACGGAAATTAACACCGTCGACGCAACCAACGACGAGAGACCTTTGATCACAATGTGCCTGTGGCGTCAGATTTTTTTCCTGGATGCTGATCCTGGATTGCGGCTCATCTCAAACCCGGGGAAAAATAACCCATGAGACTTGCGAGCCATATTTAGCGCCGAGCGGATAACGCAAACGGCGCGACATATCACCTGTTCCCTCGCCGCGCTCGCGGTTCCAGGGCAAAAGAAGGTTCCACTGGATTCGGATGGGTGCTTTTCTCTCGGTGGCGGTTGACCCTCCCACCTCCGGCTCGGTCCTCGGCAGACGAGCCCTGAGCCCTGACCGGGATCTACATGTGCCTAGCCGCTTGCAACGCAAGCGGTCGCCAGAGGTATATGCATACTTACATAAATCCCTCGGAGGTCTCGTGGACAAAGAGCGGGGGTGAGAAGAATTGACATATCTCCGACTTTCCTTCCGTCTTCCCGGGAATCCCGATGTCAAAATGACGCGACCCTCAAGCCGCGTATGCGCATACACATGCGCATGACCAGCCCCGAGTCCTGGTCGCCGACCGTCAACCGAGGGTAGACCCACCCGGTTCCAACCCCCATGGCCACGCACTTTGGTCAAACATCTGAATGCAATCGCTGACAAGCAACACACGCTGGCAATCGGTTTTCTGTTCTCGAAACGACGAAGAGTTTAATGTACCGGTCTGTCAAGTCAAGGATTTAAAGAGAGACCCTAGTAAGGAACCTCGCTGATATCGATATCACATCCGGCATCCATCCATCCTGTGGCCGTGGCCAGAGAGCTCCACCCAAACGTTAACGGCGGGAACGGAAAAACTGCTATATATAACGGACCCACTGATTTGCGGGGACTTGGAATGTCAATTGCGCACTAGTTCCAATCTGGTCCGTGGCGTAGTTAACGTTAAATGAGCGGCAGACTTGTCTGAATCCCCGACCGGGTGAATGAATGTTCGACCTAAGTCCTCGAGTTGTCCAAGCGGAGCAGGATTGCTGCAAGGCTCTGACGTCGACATGACCATAAAAGTGAAGAAAAAAACACGTCGATATCGGAGCGAGCACTTATGGTCCTTGGTCGTCGGTTCGGCCCTACTGGTAGATAGCATTGCAAGCGGGGAGCGCGAGAGAATCTCGGCTCGATCTTCGAGAAACCGAACAACACGGCGCGGCACGCATCGCATTTCGTGCCTGGAGACGCGATCCCAGTCGACGTTATCGGCGGACACTGGAAAAATATCATGCAATGCGAGACAGCCACGTCGGCCTTTTTTCTTTCTTTCTCTTCTTCTTGGGTACCAACACGTCTGTGGCGTGGGCGGGAGATCTGAAATCTGAAATCTGTCAGTCAGGCCGTCTAATAAGCACAATGCGTACTACTTGCTGTCGGAAAACCGACATCATCTCATGGCCACGCCCGATCTTGAGATTGAACAGATAATCCATCCGTTCGAACTCCTAGATAGATGCAGTGGCGTTCAGCAACGACAAGCGCCCACGGCTGGATGTCGATGTGGGTGTGGATGTCGTCGGCCATGACGCGGACGGGCGGTTGGAGCGCAGGCGCCCTCCAGTGCGGATAACATCCTGTCAAGGTCCATCTTGGCTCTGCTTCTGCCCCGCTTCTTGAAAGCCAAGTCGAGCTTAAGATCGGAATGTTCTTGAAGGAAGAAGCAAGAAGCAAGAGCATGGGGCTCCGATTGTATGGTTATACGGTATACGGCGGTAGCTCCGCAAGGCAGCCGCGCAGGCTCCGCCGATGTGTTGCGTGCCGGTGCCTGGGTCGGGAGTTTTAAGTTCCTGGCTTGGGACGAGTTGAGTTTTTGAGGGCACGAGGAGGGAGCTCCTGTAATTTCGTTAGAGCTCACGCAAGAACGGTTGTTGCCAGGAGAAGCTGCAAGACAGCATTCTGTAGATCAGGTACAACGTCGACGAAGAGACGCGGGGCGCAAGAATAGGCATTGCAGCTCGCTCTTGACCATTAAGCTTACGCCCGAGCTCTGGGACGACGCACGGGAGAAGGCAAGCGTCGTCATATTCTGTAGATTAATAACTTGGGACAGTGCGCCGAACCTTGGCGCGAAGCAAGAAAACGCCGGGTGGATCCCAGCCCAGCCTCGAGGCGTCGGCGACGGCGCAGCGCACCGAATTCCGTGAGAGCACTCCCGTAAGGAGGTGTATTTGGTAAGTTCCGGTGCCTGAGTCTGGATCTATACTAGGCGCCGGGATCTCCAGCCCAGGCGTTCAGCTGATATAAGGCGGGATTTTCGGCACTGGCAGTGTGTATGTTTGGCGGTAATATTAACAGCAACGTTGACCGCCCGTGCCCGCGGTCCAGATTCGGGAAAAAGCAGGTGAAAGTCTTGTTAGAGAGCCTGAGGGAGCGCAGTGTCCTTTCGCGAGAAATCGGAATCCAACACCGAGTAGGTGGTGGTTGTTCAGTGAGCGTGTCACGTCACACATCACACAATCGCTGGCTGCTTTTGGAAATAGGCTTGCCTAATTCGGAACGCATTATAGCTTCCATGACGTCACCTGCCCACTTATCGCTTGAACGACAGGAGATTCGAGAAAACTGTCGTGCTATCGCAGGATAAGAAGTCCCGCGACCATCTGCCAGTGCGCGTGTGCTTGCTCAACGAGGATCCGTGTCCAAGCTCGGCCGCGGCCGGACAGACAGACAGATAGATAGAAGGAGAGCATTAACATCAGACAAGTTCACTATTGAAGGACATCAGATAAGTTTACTACTCAATGAGCTCCCAGACAATTCAATGCAGCTTTATCTATGTGTCGAAGATCGCACTAGTATTGGTGGCGTCGGCCAGAACCTCAGCTGAACCTAGACGCATTGAATGCTTGCAGAGAGGATGCTGTGTTAACTAGTGGAGTCCTGTCTAAAAGCTAATCTTCGAACGGCGTATAGATAACCGCCTAGTTATAGATAACAGCCTGGAAGTCCCCGTGAGGTTACGATAGAAAGCTTCTTGCCGCGGGGAGCAGAAACGAAAGGATTGATTTCTGAGAAGCGTGGATACGAAGCCGGCCGGAGTGTGAGCGTGGGCGTGGACGGGTGCGTGGATTATGACCTGGGAACTTGAAGTATAACTGTTCGACTGAGCCCGGAGCTCGTGGGTAGTGGCGTTCGTTGAGCGCAGGGCATCAGCTCGTCAACGACATGATGCATGGGGGCATGAGCGCCTACAGTGGCGTGTCGCGGTATTTATGAATCCAACTGAACGAGTGTCAGTGAGTTGCCGCTCTCTGCCGTAGTAGCGCGGAGATCTCCACGCGCACACCGGTATTGAGAAGTCACTCAGTCGCGCGAATGTATTCCAGAGGACGTTTTGAATCCACAGGATCAAGATGACCAAGTCCACCGGTTCCCAGGATCCGCCGACAGTTGGACATCGTCAGAAAGCGTCCGTCTGATGTCGAGGGACGGAAATGAGCTGGAGGCTGAATGGGGTTGGTTGTTCTGTGGGTAGGTGGGAGTGTAAGAGGGCTTGATCACTCCGTCGCTCTCCCGCCGACGATTCCCGCAAGAATGCAGCCGGGACAGTCCCCGAGAGCATCAAGGAGCTTTCGTGTCAGATTAAAGCGTCAGGGATGGAGGGTTGAGCCAAATATGACCCCGTCCGCACGTTCACAAAGCCATCTTCCGTCTTCATTCCTCGCCAATATATCGCGAACACGCATGTCCCAATAGCGAAGGAAGAGCAGGAGGGTCGCTTGCTGGAGCGTTGTCTGCTTGCCATATGGTGCAACACGAAGAGGATGCGGTTCTGTACCGTGCGCTGTGTGAATGTACAGGCCGGCGGGAGACAAAATGAAGATGTACAGCTCGGGAGACAGTCGCAGTAAGAGAGGTCGGGTCGAGTAGAGGAGCGTGCATTGCGAATGCGCGGATTAAATAAGGTGCTTGAGGATGCGGATGAATAGGCATCCATAGGCAGGCCAAATTGGCGGCCAAACAAGCAACACAGTGAAAGGTCCGTTTTTGTTTGAAAAAGCGCAGCAATACGGTCCCTGAGTTCCAGACAGAGGTCAACTTTCATTGGCTTGCCATGCTGCTAATTTGGACGATGCAAGGTCGAGGTTAGAGGGAGCCGACAAGGTGTGACTACCCGTCACGGCACTGATCCTTCTGCGTCCAGTCGCTGAGTCTAAAATCGCATGAACGTCGGCACCCTCTTCGCACGACCGCTTACGACCGTCGCCAGCAGGTCCAGCCGTTCTCTCGCCCGAGAAACCCTTCATAGCAGCATTTGATCCGTGAGCGCTAATGCTTTCTCTTTCCACAATCCTCATCGTCCTCCCAGCGACCTACGCGTTCCTGCTGATCTCATGGCATGTCCTCCGCCGCGTTCTCATCGCCAAGCACGTTGGCTCGGCAAACTTGCTTCTTTTGCAGACCGGTCGCTGGACGACTGAAAAAATCTCGGGAACAGCGGTCGTTTGTGGTGGAGGGTCAGTGCCCTTCCCATTCTTTTGCTCCGGCTGAGCTCACTGGGTGCGCTATGTAGAATTGCGGGCCTGTTGACAGCGCGCATCTGCCATGAACATTTTGAGCGCGTCTTGGTGGTCGAGGCGGAACCTTGGCTTGCCACAGATGAAGCCCGTCGTGTGGACGGATGGAAGCTTCTCAAGCAGCAGCGAACCCGTCTACTTCAATGGAACTCGCTTCATTGTAATCCTCTTCCTGCATTTGCGCCGACTCAGTCTCATCGCGTGCCCCAGCGTCGCAAGCTTTCCTGTTCGCCGGTCTCAAAAACTTGTTCCCAAATATCGAGGAGGAATGCGAGCGCTCCAAGATAAAGTACGCTGCCGCTGTCGCTGTCGCTCTTGCTGATATGATTTCCATAGAGTCTTGCCTGCTTTCCCTCGTTTCAGCACCTCTGGTGCTCTTTGGCGTCGCCCGACATTTGCATTTAAGAAAATGGGGCTACCGAAGACCATGTACACGACCCGACATGCGCTCGAGACATTTGTCAGGTTGTTTACCATCTTCACCTTCACTTTCTCGTCGGATTGACGCGTCGCATGAAAGGCGTCTGGTTCTCGATCAGGACACATACCCCAATATCGAATTCACAACAGGCACGGTGACCGACGTTGTACCCAACGAAACGGACCATTCCTGGTTGAGCAAAGTCGTCATCCGCACCGATGCGGGGAACACGCAAGAAGTGCCTGCGGCCCTCGTTGCCGACTGTACCGGCCTCGCGTGCGCTGGCTTCAAGTGGCTCTCCCGACATGGATACGGCACTGCCCCGTTGTATTCTGGCTCGGCGCTTCCCCTCGATGATCTCAAGATCTCCCTCGACCAAAAGCTACGCTACACCTCTATCACGTACAGCGCCAGCCAGGAGTTCACGGACCGCCTGAAGGGTTTGCTGCCGGTGGATATGCAGGAAGATCGACCTATTCTAACGTTTATGGAGGATCGCACCGAAGCGAGCGTCGCCTGCGGGAGAGGATATTTGGTTGTTTGGCGGAAAGACGAGAATCAAAGTGTGCTGTTCTTCTCATCGTTCCAACGAGGCGCTAACCATTCTCTCAGTTGTTGCCTTCGCTGGCCATACTGGGACGGTCCGATTCCAGCCAACCAACGTCCAAGGTATTCGAGAGTATGCACGGAGTCTGTACGTCGTCAAGCCGATTCCGGACTGGTTTTGGACGGTGCTGGATATGCTGGAGGAGGTCGAAGAGACTGCGGTCGTCTCGCTCCTCAAAGTCCGTATGTGTTGCTTTTCTTCACTTTCATTACGAATGGATGGCTAATGTCCACGCAAGCGGCCACTTCGTACATCCGGTACTCCCGCGCGGTGAACATGCCCTCCAACTTTGTCGCCCTCGGTGACAGCGTCATGACCGGTAAGTATATCGTCGTTCGTCTATCAATGGCTAATACCACTCGGTTCGGTAGTGAACCCCATCTTTGGTGAAGGCTGCACGAAAGCCTTGCGCTGTGTCATGGCGCTGCACACAGAGCTCCTGCGTGCCCAGAGAATCTCCGGACGCTCTCTGCCTGCGACCTTCTCCAAAGACTTTTTCGCCGAGGAGCGAGACAAGACCGAGTGGCTATGGGATAACACGCGTCTCTTAGGTCTCTCTTCTCTCCCTCTCTCATGCAAACACTGATTACTCCAGATTACGGCGCCCCAACGACCGAGCCCATCCCAGGTGAAAGCCTCTCCGCTGGTGCGGGATTGCGGTGGTACATTAGCTGGCTTCAGCGCCTCGCTCCCGTCGTGAGTGTCCTTCCTCTTTCAGCGTTATGGGTCTCGATTGCTGACGTTCTGTTTGTAGGACGACCATGCCGCGTTGGTGATGTACGACACGGTGACGGGCTTTGCTTCTCCCATCGACGCGCTGCATCCGAATCTGGCAGCGAAGATTCTCTGGCGTGGGCTGGTTGGGTGAGTCGGTGCATATTGTACGGGACTGCTGTTACAGGGTGGGACCGACGCGCGGGTAATCGACTGGTGATAGATATACACGTAGTACGCGATTGGGATAATACTTGGCCGACTTTGCGAGCTCGAGGCAGTGCTGACAAATCAGATTCCTTTGAGCTTCGACCACCATCTCGAGAATTTCACTCGCCAAAATTGCCGTAGAACTTCCTCTCGAGCTCCCGGGCAGCATTGTAGAGCGTTTTGCCAAGGCGGGCATCTCCAGCGTCCGAGTCGCTTGGTCTGCCGACCATCCAACAGCTCCGAGTCTTCATCATGCATAATGGTCGGACTAAGCCTCCTCGGTCACTCTTTCGCTGTGAACACGCTTTGGCTGTGGACGACATAGGACGACGTACCTCCCGTCGCGTCGCGTCGCTCATGTGCAGCTCACTTAGTGCGTTCAGCACATCATTTCAGGCGACGTTCAAACTTTCATGCCCGTCTCTGAACTCTTCAGTGACGCCGTGGCGCTCAACTTGAGGTCTTTTCAAGCGCTAAGTCAACTCATTTCTTAACGGTAACTAATGCAGTCAGCGGTGGAGCAGTTCTGATATCTCACGGAGACGCGTCCCGTCCGGCGTCATGTTCAAGCCCCAGCCCGATGTCGACGGAGCCCTTATTATCTCGGTAAAGCATATCGCAAGAGACGCATAACTCTCTATCTGCTTACAGGTGTCTCTTGGGTGCAGCACATAAAGCTCGAGAATGCGTTGGCTTGAGCGTATGAGCCTTTCGACGGCGACCAAGGTCTTTCCGGCTCACCATTGCCGCGTGAGATGCAGCGCAGCTTTAGGTGCGGCTGACCGTTTCACTCCACTTCAAGCTCTCAGAATAGCTCGGATGAATCCTATAGAAGTTATGCCTCACACTCCATTCCTCTTCATGACCGCCATGACTACTAACTCGATCCTCCTCCTTGGGTCCTTTATCGCGGTTTATGCCGTAGCTCGATGGCTCAGCAAGCGTCGCAGCACTCTGCCGCTACCTCCTGGTCCCAAAAAGCTTCCCATTGTTGGCAACCTGTTCGATATGCCTGCCGAGCGCCAGTGGGAGGCGTACCACCACTGGAGCCAGGAGTACGGTGCATCAACTCTCATATACTTGACAGCAAAGGCTCACACCTCGTAGATTCCGATATCATCCATCTGGACATCGCAGGCACCTCAATCATTGTGCTGGAGAGTGTCGAGGCGGTTCACGAGTTATTCGAGCGGCGGTCCTCCATTTATTCCGACAAGTATTTCATGACTGGTTCACAGTGGACTATCTCAATGGTTTCTCAGACCCCGCCTTCCCATGTTGGTTGAGCTGATGGGATGGCACTGGCTAATTGGTTCGCTGCCGATTCAGTTCACCGTTCATCTTATGCAAAATTTCTTAGGTTTCATGAAATATGGTGAGGTCTTCGGTTATAAAACTTTCAAACTATTTAACCAGCTGCTGGCCGTAATTTACAGGCGAGCGTTGGTGAGCTTATTTACGAGAAACTGGGGTTCAGACACTTGAAAATGATCTAATCTAGGCGAGCGCACCGCAAGCTGATGCACGAATCGTTCAACGTCACCGCCATCAAGCAATTTTTCCCTCAAGAAACACTCGCAGCGCACGAGCTTCTTCGGAATCTCGTCCATGATCCTCAAGATGTTATGTCGCAGTTCCGGCGGTGTGTCTGCCTGCTGTCTGTCTTTTGAGGGCATTTGTTCTGATGAACATTGTAGCATGGCCGCAAGTTTGAGTATGGATGTTGCCTACGGAATCAAGGTCCGTATGCAGGCCGATCCGTACATCGACATGGTTGAAGAAGCGATGCATGGGCTTTCTATCGCTAGTATGCCCGGAGCATTCCTGGTTGTCAGTTATATTCGAGTTGAGCCTGGTTGCCGAGACTCATATGCATGCAGGACATGTTTCCCGGATTGAAATACGTCCCCGAATGGTTCCCTGGCGCTGATTTCAAGCGTCGTGCAGCAAGGTGGCGGAAGGTTACGCTGGATGTACTCCAGTTGCCATTCGACGAAACGCGGAAAAACATGGTGCGAATAATCTATTGCGTGAAATTCAACGCTTTCGCTGATACTGCAAGCCATCCCAGATGTTGGGAACTGCCCCACAATCGTTTACATCGAACAGCCTCCGGCACCTCGATAGACTCCCTGCGCCTGACAACGAAGAGGGTTCTGAGGGAGATTCCAAGGTTACCATCGTCCGAAACACTGCAGCGACCATCTACGCGGCCGGCGCTGACACAACGGTCTCTGCCCTGAGCTGGTTCGTTTTCGCCATGCTTGCCTACCCCGAGGCACAGAAGAAAGCCCAAGCCGAGCTGGACGCGGTTCTCGGGCACGGAAACCTCCCGACGTTCGCAGATCAGTCCTCCTTACCGTATGTGGCTGCATTGGTTAAAGAAGTCTTGAGATGGAGGAGTATCTTGCCCATTGGTGGGTTCTGCTCAGCGGTGTCGTTGGTGGCTTACCGCTATAAAGCTGCTCCCCATTACGTCGCTGTCGAGGATGAATATCGTGGATATCGCATCCCAGCAGGGTCCGTTGTGATTGGAAATACCTGGTTCGATTTGTTTGCTGTTCTGTCGGACTGAGTTGACGACCAGATAGGGCTCTGCTCAACGATAAAGTACCCTAAATCCCTCTTCCCACAGCATCTTCCTGATATGAGATGTTTGTTTCAGGACGTCTACCCTGATCCGGAGGCGTTCAAGCCCGAACGATTCGTCCTGGATGGGAAACCCAACCCAGAGATCCGAGACCCAGAAACAGCGGCGTTTGGTTTCGGTAGAAGGTATGTACCTTCAACTCACCCGATTTGTTCTCAAGCTATATATATATGAACGTTCAACTTGTTCCAGGATTTGCCCCGGAAAACACCTGGCGACAACCTCCATCTTCATATCCGTAGCGTCCATCCTTGCGACGCTCAAAATCGAAAAGTGCGTGGACGAGCACGGCAACACAATTGAGCCGACGTACGATTACTTCCCCGGACTGATTTCGTACGTGAATCTGGCTGTCGCTCTTTGGTATTGGATGCTGAGATGTTGTAGCACACCCTTGCCGTTCAAATGTTCGATTACGCCACGCTCGAGAGAGACTCTCAAGGCTATTCAAGCGACTAGTGTTTAGCCATGGCGCCTATCATCCTCCTGTGGAGAGGGGATTTATCGTATGTTACTGTAATTCTAGGTCCTTAAGCTTATCGAGAGGGCAAGGTTCAACTTCGCATTTCGCATTCATGTACACGTTCAATTATCTGCTCCTGTATCCTCACGCACCACCAATGTGGACGCCCCCATTCACGTGGATCACCGTCCCAGTAATGTAGTTACCGCCCGGCCCAGCGAGGAGGACGTAGGCCTCGCCGATTTCCGCCGGCTGGCCAACGCGGCCATGGAGGGGTACAGAGCCGAGGCCCCAGCCCTGTCGTCGCCTTTAGCAATGATGTACACTCGTGAAGAGAAATACGAATACCTCCATCCCTTTGGCATCGCGCGAGGCTGGTTGAAGCGGGGTGTAGAAAAGGCCGGGAGCTGGTAAGTAGTATGAGCGGGTGCAAGTATAAAAGACCGGTTAATATCGCTACTTACCGATCGCATTCACGCGTATCCCTTTTGGAGCCAGCTGTGAAGATTTTCACCTGTGAGATCACGACAACTTAAGCTGTGGCTTGAATTTCCTACCTGTGTTGCGAGACTGCGCGTGAATGTTGCAATGGCGCCTTTGGTAGCGGAATAATCCAACAATCCCGAAGATCCCTGTAGCAGGTCAGTCTGAGAAGGGCCTATTCGAACTGAAGGGATTGGGTGGGTTACCTTGTATGCTACAACGGAAGACGTGTTGATAATCGCAGCGCCGCGTTTCATATGCGGGACGGCTTCTCGCGAGAGTTGCATCATCTGAATGATATTCGCTTTGAATGTGTGTAGAATGTCCTCGTCCTGTCGGAAGATTCAATATGGTATACTATACAGAGGAAGAAAGGACGCGTGCCTTCAGCTCCTCGATCCCTGAAGAGAAGATCTGCTGACTGGCGTTGTTCACCAAGATGTCGAGGGCCGCAAATTTATCCATATGCGCGGAAATGACCTTTTGCGTAGCACCAGGCGTCGTGAGGTCGACGGGAACGAGCAGAATCTTGCTCGATGAATTCTTTGTGATTTCGGTCTCAAGCGACTTGGCGCTATAACATGTCAGTTCGAAGGATCGGTGCCTCCACGGGGACTCACTCTTCTTTCTCTTCGGGCAGATATACAACAGTGACGTCGGCTCCTTCACGGGCGAAGAAGATCGCTACAGCGCGGCCGATTCCCTTGTGCCAATGTTAGGAGCTGAGGGGGATCGTCGAAACGAGCACTCACGCTATCGCCACCGGTGATAATGGCCTTTTTGCCCTTGAGCTTGTCGCTCCCCACATACTCTTTCAGATAGGGCTTTCCTTGGTCGTCCCAGCACTCGACCTTCGAATGCTCCGCAGGTATCGCCATCTTCTTATCGAGACCCGGAAGCTTCTCTTGTTCTTGCGGCGGCACCTCCACTGAAGCCTGCCAAAAAAACTCAGCGCGCGCGATGGAGGCAAGCTCATTGCAGACATACCTTGTACGCTGAAATAGGTTTGTCGGACATGTTGAGGAATCTGGCTGTAATTATGCGGGGTGAAGTGTTGGTTGGCCTGGTGCGAGCGAGAGGCGATAGGTATGCGGGTTTAAAAGCTCGCCACAACATGAGTGCAGCTTAAAAGAGGTGGGCAGTCCTTACATGACTGCTTGTTGACGTTCGCGTTCTGGTCTTGTTGCGTCATCACAATGTCATGATACAGAGCTTGTCCTCCTTCACGAGCTTGGATCTTGAGGTGAGAAGCGTACGTGGTTGCGACAACGTTCACGAATCACGAAAGAGGTTTGGTTCGCCGCAGATGAGAGAAAGATAAGATAAGATAAGATAACTTGCTTCCCAAGGATCTTCCGCTTCGGAGGTCAACTGTGACCAGATCGCAGCAACTCCTCCACCCTCGCCTTGAGCTTCTTACTGCCCCCCCGCCTCCGCCGCGTCATCTACTGTCCGCTTCCCCGGAGGCGACCCACTCCCGTCCGCCACTGCAGGCTTCTCCCTTTTCTTGACCGCCATCGTGAGCTCGAGGTCTTCATCGAGCACCTGGGCTGTGAGTGCGACCGTTGCCTATTGGCTCGACAGGACGGGTTTGGAGTTGATCGATCTGCAGGGATAATAAGCCTTATAGGCGAAGGGAAGGCGCAAACGCACAAACCTTGACGGACAAATCCTCCTTCGACTCTTTGAGGTCCTTCATCTCCGCCGGCGTCATCCCAGCAACCGACGCGTCGTCGACCTGCGTCGCTCGCCCTTGCCCTGGCCGATTCCTTGGGGTCGTTTGCGCTGGCAGCGTTGCCAGCTTGCACATCGCACAATAGGGCCAGTTCAATATGCTCTGCTTGCGTCAGACGGTCTCTGGGGAGTAGCACGCATTTGAGCGGCAGCCCAGCTTTGTACTCGATCATTGCATTGCTCACGGACTAGAGCAGCTGTTGTGCGGGTCCTGTTTGCCGCCGCCGCCGTCCTAGTCGCAGATCATGACGTCGTTCCACATGGCAAAGCAGTGGCATTTGAATTGTACCCTTTGCTGCCGCCGCTGGCAACAGAAAGAAGAGACGGGCATTAGGGTCGACGCTTCCAGCTGAAGGAAGACTCAGCGCACCTGCCTAGGCGCCATGGCTGGAGCCGCTCGGCATGTACGAATAACCCGCAGCCCAAGGCAATTCGGTCCAAAGCGCCCGATCGGTCGAATTGAGCGGCGGTAGCTCCACGTTCCCATGCGATCGAGGGGACTACATAAGTAGCAGGGAGATAAAACGGCTGGCTTGACGCTCTTTGGCCAAATTGCGAGTGCGACGTATTCTGTGACGACAACTCGGACGACGACCGCAGATTCAGCGAGCTCCAATCCGACCCGCTATCCCGCGAACGAGGAGCTCGAGGGACGTTATGCAATGGCTGAAGCTTGCGTAGAGACAAACGCAGACGCTTCGCAGCTGGAGCGGAAGGGGAGGAAGTTGGTAAAGAGGATGAGGGCCAAGGTGCGCTTGTTTGTTGTTTGCGAAATATCGATGGGCGCTGAAGGGCTCGTCGCAGCTCGAATCGGGGGTCGGGATTGTGCCGACGTTCCAGAGCCATTTGCCCCGCCTCCCACCACAAACCCGCAGTCGCATCCAGAAATCCGCAAACACCTTCGCCGAAGAGTGTGCTCGAACGTTCTACTGGTTCACGTCGCGGTTTCATTACTATCCCGAGGAGAGACGATGCTAGAGGCCACATACCATAGATTTATTTCCTTCAGACGACTTCCATAATGACCGTAATAATGACCTTGACGCTCTTGAAACGATGAATATGGTGCATCCGGCAGGAATAATCGTCGGAAACGGTTGAGGTAGGCTCAGGTAGCAGTCCAGTATATTTAGCAGAGAGTTCTCGATTCAGTTCCAGCCCGGAGACGCTCCCTGAACGGACATGATGGTTGTAGCCTGAGGATGAGGCCGTCACGGACGTTACACACTGTCCTTGATCCTGACCATGAAGGGCGCTGCAAGCCAAGGCGGTAAAGGGCCTATGTACCCGCCCAAAGCCAAGTACCTCGACCCATAATCGCCGCAACCTGGGATGAATGCCGTAGTATGCCCATCGTCCTTGCGCGACGGATAACGTCGTTGGATTATTTGAGCGGGTTGCAAGTGCTGAGGCTGAACAACGTCTCGGGTGGGATGGTAAGTGATACAGCGCTCTAATCTTCGGGCGGGAGATTGACTTTTGATTATAATTATAGGATATGTACTCGCCTCCGGAGAACCTGCCGCGCTACTCGACTGGCGCATCAATTCCACAACCTCAAGCATAACGCCATCCGAGTCTAGTCAGATTCTAATTGGGACTCAAGAATGACTGCTGGGCTGAATGTGTTCGTCTATCGCGTGAAACGAGTTGTTCACTAACGAAGAATCCAGTCTGCAAGCTCGAGGCTTCCCTTCAATGCAACAAAACTCTTGCAGGCCGGAAATTCTCTATGACGGTGGACAAGCGACTTGCACATCCTCGATGACGGATGACCTTGAAGACCCGCTCACACTCACCACATGGATCTCCTCCTTGTATTCTAGACCGGAAACATGGGCGTCAGTAACCTCCTCCAGCACTACTTCGAAAGCATGACGAAGGAGGCCCTTTCGCACTGACGGACTCAGTGTTACGCAGTGCGTGTCTGTCTTTCTTTATAACGCTGGACTGATTAATCGCACAGGCACCTGTTTCCCTCGCTGGTGCGCTCCAAGAATACCTCCACCCTGCGTTCGAGCAGAATCGTATCGAAGACAAGACGAACCGTGAGCGGGCAGGTGCGGGTTACTCATCTTCTCTCTTACCCACTGTTCTTAACCTTTCATAGCACCACAATCCGACCCGCCGCTCGTCTCTGCACTCCCATCCAATGCTTAGCGTCAGCAAGTACCAGTGGAAGGCGACGCCGGATGTGTTGGTGGACTTTTTCTCTGCGATTGAGGACACCGAGTCGACGATGTTTTAAGCCTGCGACGAATAGGCGCGTTTTGTTTTCTGTTCTCTAGTATAGTTCACACCATCTCATTTGCCGTAGCCCGAAGACCGCATACTTCAACAAATGGCCACGATCCAAATCCCTCCCAAAGAATGCAGGGACAACCAACCGGCGCCTTCTCAAACTACGGGTGCATTCGATTTCGGCCATAACGCTCGGGTGCTCAAAACCACCGGCGCATCCGGTCAGCCTCCACAACTACAACCTCGTGCAATGGGTCATGCGGAGGGCACCGTCAGCGGGACGCGGCCAATGTCGACTTTTGGACCCTAGCTGCCTGGACGATGGGTATGGGTGCTGGGGCGTTTGGAATTGGAGTGCAACCGACAGGCGTCAGGGCATTGGACAACAAGGAGCAGGGACAGCTACGACCACAGACGACGGATGGGGCGAATCCGTTCCGCGCGAGTATGCAAACAACGGGCCAGCGGCGTTTGGATCGTTGCAACCCGCAAGTTCACCCACCAACGCAGACGCAAACGCGGGCGACGAATACGGGGAGCGTGACGAGAACTTTGCGTTCCAGAGTCCAGGAACAACGAGTAGTACCTGGATCGGACGCGGGTGGTCGCTGTTTTCTTGGTTCACGACTGGCACCGGCTCGCCGGCGATGTCGTTCTCGACCTCGTCTTCGTCGTCAGGAGTCGTTTAGCCATGGGTGGATAATCCGGGCTGCACAACAAGCCGTCGCCCTCGCCGTTATCATCCTCTTCCTTCTCGACTCCTCCATTCTCTCCTCAATCGACTGCCAGTGGTTCTGGGCTCACGGCGTTCAAGCCCGCATCGTCGTTTGGCGCGATCGTGTTACGATCGTTGCTGCCGATACCTGGGAGTCCCGCCAGTCCGCCAGCGGGCTTCGGCGCGCAGACTACAGGGTTCTTTGGCTCTGAGGCTGGGGCAGGACCGTCATTCGACGGATTGGGGACGCGGGTGGCTCGTAGGAGAGTGCCAGAGAGATAGGGGTTGTTGGTCAAGGATGCGGGGGAGAGAAAGTGTTGTCGAGGACAAGGCAGGAACCACCTAGAAAGACATTATGTACGCAGCATAAGTTCGCCTTAGAAGATGTGCAAGGACTTGTTACCGGGATTTGGACTAGGGTCTTTGTGGAAGGAGATTACTTATAGTTCGTCACGGCTGAGACTACCGAAGAGGCAATTAGGTTGAGCCTGAGCGAGCGAACTGAGGCAATTGGGTTGAGGGAAAGGTTGTCACGGTTCACGTGCTGCGACGCACTCACACTCACGACAACCAAATTGAAATGGCATCCGACCTTCCTCTCGAGCTCCTGGGCAGCATTGTAGAGCGCTTGCCCAAGGCGGACATCAAATCGTGTGGCTTGGTTTGCCGACAATGGCTCGCAGTGTCCCGAAGTCATCTCACGTTCAAGGTGGCGATGGGCAATAATTTTGACGAGTTCTCCGCTCTCGCCCAATCTACCAACAACACGGTCCTGCAGACCGTCCAACGGCTCTTCATCACGGTGGAAGTACGCTACCCCAAGCATCCTCCCCTCGGCGTCCTTCTGCCGCAATTCTCCAGTCTCACATTCCTCTCGGTCACTGTTTCCGAGTTGCGCCCTGTGGACGACCTGCCTCCAGTCGCGTCGCTCACCCATGTGGAGCTCCATTGCACGTTCACAAGCTACACAATCCTTCTCCATTTCCTATCCGGCCTCCCCTGCTTACGATTTCTGGCATTGCACGCCATCGACTTCGTGGATGTCGATATGGATGGAGGAGCTCCGGTTCAAGGCCTTCCTCCGTTGTCTCTGGAGGGGTTGAAACTCGGGCTTCAAGCCAACATTCCGTTTGAAATGCTGGTCGCCCTCCGCGCTCGCAGGCTATACATCTCCTACCCGTGTCGTACGTCGGGAGAACAGCTGCGACGTATATCCGACTGCTTCCAGTCGTGGAAGAGCCATATCACTACAGTTTACATGGTACCGTCTGTTGGTCCCTCAAACTGTGGGTACCATATATGAAACGAGATTCCTATTGACATCTTTGCGCTAGACAGCACTTTTTCCGAGGGAATGCGAGTGCTCGACCTCTCGCCCTGTTCGCCCCTCACGCATGTTGTCATGGAACATGCCTTCGTTCTTGCGATCGACTTGGATGCAAATGGTCGCGAGAGCCTCCGCATAACTTCCAATCGTCAGACTCTGGACCTCATGCTGCGGAGCGCGGCTTCCTCGCAGGCCCAGACACTCTCGCTAACAATAAATCTGATACGTCCGAGTCGCCCTATCGATCCTGAGAATGGCGTGCATGAGCTCTTCATCCAGCTCCTGGAATCCTCCCAGTTCTCAGCTCTTCGGAAGCTGGAGATCGTCTTCGACGGAGTGGTGTATGGCTTTGGGAGATACACACCTACTACCGCGGCTCGCTGGGAGACCCAGGTTCGCGCAATGTTGCCCGCCTCTTTGGCCCAACACGTTGTTTGTGTGGACGGAGCAGATTGGGGACACAGAATGGTCTCGCGGGGCAGCGGCAGACTGCGCATAAACATGACACACGATATCATCACGGATTTGTGAGATGCTTTCATTATTGCGGTATGTATGCTCTCGGGCCTGTTGTCCTAATCTCACGCTGGGACAGCTGCTGGGACGCGCATTGCCTTATTTATAATTAGACCCCCCATGATCGCTCCCCGAACTTGCTTCTCGATATCAAGATGCTTCCTGATATGACCGCCCAAAAAGTCCCACCGCGGCTCTTTAGCCTTGCTCTCCCTTCATGTCCTCCGGCACCACTTACCTGCGCATCCAAACATGGGGGATGTTCCTCGAAACCCTCCTCTTCGGCTTCTACGTGGTCACCTCTTGCGCTTGTTTCCGCGTATTCTTCCTGGCCAGGTCGCAGCGGAGGCCCGGGGCGCTCTGCGAGATTAATTGGCCCATGCTCATTCTTTTCGTGATCTTCCTTGCCAAGACGACATCCTCGGTTGCGCTGCACCTTCATTTGAATCTGTGCATCGCCTCTGCCGTTGACCCAATGGATGCGGTCCGGCAGTTGAGGAGCAGCGCCAATCCGCTGAATATCTCAAAGGTTGGGACCATTGGACGGACCCGGGACCGCACTGAGCCTCGACGTTATATAGTATACCACGAGCCTCATTGAAGTCGTCCTCGGGAGTTGCTTCCTCGTGTGTATCGCGTTTCTCCTATTTAATCCACTGTGTACTCACTTCCCCCCTCAGGTATACCGGTGCTGGCTTGTATACAAACGCAACTACCTCGTCATCCTCCTCCCGGTGTTGCTTTGCATCGGCGGAACCGTCGTTATGTGCCTGGTCGTTCGTATCGACAGCATCCACAAAGTCGATGGAATACTTGCCCAGTCCCGTACTCTCGGAGCCGTCTTCTGGGGCATCTTCCTCACAGTCAACCTCATCACCACGGGTGCGTTAAAGGTTTCTTCGACTGTGTCCCGCTCATTCGTTGGTCTACAGCCCTGATCGCCTTCCGTACCCAACACCGATTCGTGCCTCACGATGATTTGCCCGTCGAGAATGCCTCTGCCTCGACGTCGCCTACGAAGAGACCTCTCCCGCGCCTACTGCATGCCCCCAATAGAGTGAAACAAGTAAAAGACATGGTTGTCGAGTCCGGCTTGATCTATACCACGTCGTTGCTCTTGACGTTCGCCCTCTTCGTCGCCAACACCGAGGCCGTATACGCTGCGATTGATGTGGTCAGTACATATCCGAGTCTCCGCCGGGCGTGCGACTGGCTAAACGATGCGCTCGCAGCTGGTCCAGGCTATCGGCATAACATTCAATCTCATCGTCGGGCACAGCAGGGAAGAGAACCGCATTAACGGCGATATCGATGCAGAGCACGAGCTACATCCCCTCGACCAACGCGCCGGCGTCTCTCTCCGCTTGGTGTCGACGGAATCTGCCAGTAGGCAGAGCAGCGGCATCGAGTTTGCCTTCCCGACATACTTTGACCCGCGACGAAATGGCCAACAACCCGCACAGCAACAGTCGAATCAAGGGAGTTGGAGTCGGGCAACGGGATTGAGCGCGACCCCGCTACCAGAGGAAACCAGTAGTATCGCCGATGGGAGCATTCTTACGGTAGAAGTGTCGCATGCACATTCGCAGCAGACGGAATGATACCATGGACTTTGCACGAGCAGTGTAACTTGAAGTCAGAAAATAAATGCAGATGAAGTACAAGAGCAGTAGTACGCTATTGCTGCTCGGGATATAATGATAATGTATTTGTGCACGCGGTCATTGCAGCATATTGTCAGCACCATCTGCGCCCACCATAGAGCGACTGACGCAAGTGCGTGTCGCCGGGAATGATGCGGCGGACCTTGGGAGGGTGACGGATGTGTACGTGGTCTGCGGGTGGAACCAAGTCGTCTTCGCCGTTGAGGTAGGCCTCCACAGGATCCAGCCGACGCACAGGCTGCGAGGTTGGGGTTCAGGATGTTACTCGGTGAATTTGGGGGCAAGGGTTGGGTGCGGCACGAGAGCGATGATGAAGGGCAAGCTTCGCGAGGATCCCCTTCAGTGAGGAGAACGGAGACGCTGAGAGGGGAATGAGTATCGAGAAGCAGGGCGTCGTAACTGAAAGAGAATGCTTACAAGCGGCAGACTCGCTAGAGGCAGAAGACGACTCCCTATTACAGGGGCGCGATTTGGTTTTGGGAGCTTGGGCCGTGAGCCCCTTGGAACCGTCTTGCGATATTTGGTGGGTTTGGGGCGGTACTCGAGGATAGTTCCCTCGAACTTGCCGGTGAAACAATTCGCTGCATAGAATTCCTTGACAGCGTGGTCAGACGGCGGGGGTGCGGGGGCGCGGCGACGATGGACACCGCCGTGGTTGATGAAGGGCATGTTTGGGAAGTATGGTGGTGGTGGTCGAAGAGAGAGAAGGAATGGAGGGGCTGGGTCGGTTTTCATACATCCGCGAGAGTGAGACATTGGGCTGTGTGGGGCTGCATAGGGGTTCTGGGGTGGTCGCGGACGATAGAGCAGTCTTGAGTTGGTTCATTCGTCCAGTATGAAAACGAATCCCGCTGAACTTGAAGTGGCTTGGTTTCGTGTTTGAAGAATGGATTGAGCAGGGGAGTTACGCAGGTCGTCTGGCATCTACAATGGCGGTGCCTAGACTCGGAAGTTCGCAGGAAGGACGCTTGAGGTCGTCGAGGTCGTGGATAGATGGTGAGCTGCTGTCACGTTCTACTCGCCTGCATTTGACACCACGATGTCTAGGTCATTGGCACTCTCCTACGCGACCCACGCCGCTACACCGATACAGCGACACCCCGGCCCCGAGATAGAGGTGTCGACGCATCGACTGACGCCAAAGCTGCAAAAAGTATCAGCAGGCCGTCTACCACTATAAGTATGCCACTGCTTTCGAGGTCGCATCTTTCTCCGCTCTACGCTTCGTAACTGACTTGACCGGAAAACAGGTCCAAGGAACGCGCTAACGACGCGCGCTCGCCACCTACGGTAGAATACACCTGTGGATGGAAGTTTCAGAGCGGCAGAAGACGCTGCCGCTGCTGAAGAGAACGACGGAGACCAATTGTGCACAGCGTCCACCTGGTGCGTGAATTTAGCTGACATTGCGATGTTTTCGCTGAACACTGCCATTTCGCCAGATTCGCTTCATATGTCTGGCCAACTATGTACGGGAACCACTCAAACTGTCCAATGAGCTCCAATGTCTTCCCTCAGTTAACGTTCACGGCCACGACCCCCAAACTTGTTCGAGGACCAACCGAATTGACCTCACATCATCAAAATGCGCGATTTCTCCTAGACTGCGCCATAGCCCAGTGACTAGAGAGATTCTCGCATAACATGACCTGGCCAGCGAGCAGCATAAAACGCGCAGCTCAGGCTCCGGACTCGGATTCCCTCCAAGTTCCATCCTCAAACTACCAGTGCATATGCGGCTGCTCGATCTCAACGACTTCTGGACAAAGTTGACGCTCAGCGCCGTTCTGGTCCTCATGGGAGGTGTCTTCGCCGGGTAACTATCGCTCTCTTCTAGACAATCACAGACTGCGAAGCTGATATGGTCGGGCTTGTAGGTTAACCTTGGGCTTAATGGGTCTCGACGAGCTGCATCTCAAGGTTCTCGTGGCTTCCTCAGAGGACCCCGTCGAGCGAGCGAACGCAAAGCGCGGTTCGTTGTATTCCATCCTTTGCAGCGTTCTTGGTGCTCATCGGTCCCGAGTCCTTGATTTGCTCCAGAAGGGACGCCACTGGGTTCTTGTGGTGAGCATGTTTCTGCCGGTGCCTTCGCGTGGCGTTGGTCTGATTCGCTTTCGGCAAGGTCCTGTTACTCAGCAATGTCGTACGTATTGTCTGCCACTGCTCTGGCGTTTCATGCTCAAGACCAATGCAGGTTATCAACGAGAGTCTGCCTATCTTCCTCGACAGCGCGGTACGTTCCACATACTGTTTACGATGTGTTTCTGACGGTAAATATTTCAGATCGGAGGAGGCTTTGCGGCTATTGCGTTGAGTACCGCTGCTATCGTTATCTTTGGGTGCGTTCGGACTACTCCATTACTACTCGACGCTTACTTCCCTTCGCAGAGAGTGCGTCGAACTTTACAACTCAATCGAACCCATCGCTGACTCTGCAACAGAGTCATTCCTCAAGCCCTCTCCGTGCACCACGGCCTCGCCATCGGTGCAGCCTTTGCCCCGCTCGTCCTCGCTCTCATGTACCTCTTCGCGCCCATCGCATATCCCATTGCCCGGCTGCTCGATGTCCTCCTCGGCGCGGATGGCTCGCACAGGTACCAGAAAGCACAGCTCAAGAGCTTCCTCCAGCTGCATCGCGCGACGCTGTGTGACGGCGAGATTGGTATTCTGGAGGGCGCGCTGGAGCTGGGTTCGAAAAGTGTGGAGAATATCATGACACCGATGCGGGTGAGTTACTAATGACCTCCTTTTCGGTATCGGTGACCGAGTATTGGTGCGTGTAGGACGTGATGACGCTTTCTGCAGACTCCATCGTGGACGACCGACTCATGGAAACGATGTGCGTGCCTAGACCGCCTTGTTCGTAATGGCTAACGGGAACTCTTCAGCCTTCGAAGTGGCTACTCACGGTTTCCTGTGCATATCCCAGGCGAGCAAAACAGATTCATCGGGCTTCTTCTCGTGAAGAAGGTTCGTATTCACTCACTTCTCCTGCCACGACGCTGAGTTATTGACAGCTCCTACGATACGACCCCGCCCGCGCCCTTCCCGTCTCAGCCTTCCCTCTCTCTATCCTCCCCGAGGCACCGCCCAACATCAGCTGTTTCCAAGCACTCGATTATTTGTGAGCATTTCCGAGTCCTTTCACGACTTGGGAATTAACGATTGTGCAGTGAAACGGGTCGAGCGCATCTTCTTCTCATCAACCGCACACCTGGCGTCTCCGGAGGCGAGATGGGTATTCTGACGCTCGAAGGTACAGTACATGCATTCTTTTCGCCGCCGCATCATCCGCTCAATGATACTGACCGGCATACGGTAGATATCATCGAGGAGATTCTCGCACACGAAATCGTCGACGAGACGGACTGGTACGAGGACAATGTCACCAAGGAGCCTGCGAAGCGAGTGACGAGTGACGACGGCGACTATCATGCGGGGGTGAGTTACACCGTTTCTGGTTCTCTCTTTGAAAGGCTGACGTGGAACCAGCATCGTCGAATACCGCCGGACCCGCAGCTTGTCGGTCGTGAGTGGCCCGGGAGGACGCAGCCTCAGTCTGACGCTGAACCCCGCTGGCCCTGTGATTGATACAGAGCGGGTGCCGCTGCTTGGTGCCCGCACGCCGTCGCTCTATGTATAGTCTCAGTAATTGAAGACTGTACACGCGACTCTCGCGGACGGTCTAGGCTACATACAGGATGTTCCTGATACGACTTGTAATGACCACGACACCTATGCTACCACAGAGTCATTGCGATTGAGATGAGTATGTATTTCGAAGCCGAGATCGTCGTCGTCGTCTGAAGGACTTCACGGTCCCGACCACGACTCTCGCCCGGGGCATTTTATTTAGGTCTCGTACGAGCCGCGCGGATTCAGAGTCGGAAGGAAGGAAGGAAGTTTTAATAAATATCAATCAACTCCGGTACATTCGAATATCTGGTCGACTTCTACCAAAAAAGTGAGATCAATCACCCGCTGATCATGATTAGACTCGCTGGCCAGAGTCTAAAACGGCTTGGTCCAAACCACCGCCTCCATCCCGTCGTTTCGTGTCCAAGTCGGACTGCCTGTCTGCTGCGAGTCTCCGTTCGCTCTTAGGAACAACAATCCTTAGGCTGGCAACTCCGCGGTTACTAGTAACTAGGCTCCAAGTTCGGGAATTGGGAGGGAGTGCCACTGTTTCGCTCAAACAGATAGAAAGCTCCTTGTGCGCCACGCGGAAGTCATCCGATTCGTTTACAAGATGAGTGGGTGCACTGGAACCGGCATGAACCAGTGCTATTATTCGGCTGCTGACCCAGATATACCGTCAACCTCCACATAGTCTGAACCGCGCGGAGGTTTGCGCCGTGCGACTGCATCACAGGGAAGCTGAATTGTTGCGCATGACGCGTGTAGGATGAGTCTCCTCAACAGGAAAAGGCTTCGGGTTCAGTGAGAATTACGAAAGCACTCTATCCATTCTTTTGATTCATTGCAGGACGATCTGGAACTCAGAGCGTAAGCACACAGGTTTGAATGCCAGTGGAGTCGGACTAACAATAGCGTTTTAAAACAGGTGTGGCCAAGCACCTGAGTACACCTACGATGCGCTCCATACCAACTCTTCTTTCAGTTCTCGCCGGCGTTTTGCATGTCTATGCGCTCGGAAGCTCGTGCTCTGGGCCACTCGGAAGCGGAGGCGCTGCTGCTGGAGGTAATCCTTTCACCTCACTACCGACCTAATTTCTGAAGAGACGGCGCAGATGTATATTGGATGCAGACCATTACACGACAGGGAACGTCTCCGTTTAATCCCAGCGGTTCAGCATACAAGGTGTTTCGCAATGTGATGGCGCCCCCGTATAATGCGAAGGGAGACGGTACGACAGATGTACGCTGCTCGCTCAACATTCATTCGACACGTTCTCACTCGATTCATAGGACACCGACGCCATCAACCTAGCCATCTCGGACGGTGGACGGTGTGGTAACCTGACATGCCAATCCAGTTCCGTCGAGCCTGCGCTCATCTACTTCCCTCGTGGCCAATACCTCATCACGAAACCCATCTTGCCGTATTACTACACCTCGCTGTGCGTGTTCCATGGTTCGCCTCGAATCAACTTTGATTTATCTCTCAATAGCGTCGGAGACCCCAAAAACAAACCGCAGCTCATTGCCAGGGGAGATTTCAGCGGTATTGCGCTGATTGACGCGGATGTTTACACTGGCGGCGCATTCCCGGCAGGTGGATGGAACTGTCCTAGCACCGATCCCGAATGGGTGCGTATTCTATGTACATCGTGATCACTTCGCTCATCATACCTGCAGTATTGCCCCGTCAACAACTTCTTTCGATCTGTTCGCAACTTCGTCATCGACACTCGCAATATACCTTCCACTCAGTTTGGTACTGGCATTCACTGGCAAGTTGGTCAAGCAACATCGCTTATCGGAATCGACTTCCTATTATCGACTGCGCCTGGCAATCAGCACCAGGGCATCTTCATGGAGAATGGCTCAGGTGGTTTCATGGCGGATCTAACTATCAGCGGCGGCGCTTTCGGTTTATGGATCTCGAATCAACAGTGCGTGTCGTCCACGTTATTCCCGGCTTCCTACCATCATTTTCGCAGATTTACCATTCACAACGTGAAGATTGACGGGGCGGATACAGCCATATACCAGGTACGTGATAAGTTTGTTTGATTATAGGGCCTGATACGCTTTCATCTTAGCAATGGAATTGGCAGTTCACCTACAAGAACATCGTTATAACCAACTGTCGCATCGGCTTTGGACTCAACACGAACGGTCAAACGGAAGCGACACAATCTACCGGGTCGATAACTGTTCTCGACAGTTCAATCAGTGCCACTACTGCGGCGGTTCAGGTCAGCTTCTCCACTTTGCTCTCCTCAAATCGTTGTTCAAAATTTACATCCAGACGAACACGGACCAGTCAGCCAAGCTTGGAGGCGCCATCTTCCTACAGAACGTCAATCTGGCGGGCTCGGGTGTCGGCGTCATTGACGGTGCTGGTCATACCTTCCTCGCGGGAGGCGGAACAGTCAACCAATTTGTTCTTGGGAATGAATACACTGGTGTGTCGGTAAAAGGTTTCTGGAACGTGCTAATATTCTCCTAGGCAACTCGACTACACATGCATACAACACCAAAGCCACTCCCGGTCCGGATTTACCGTCGCAATTGCTCGACGGGACGAGTAGTAACAACGGTGTCTTCTTCCGCACGCGACCTCAGTACAACAACTATGCAGTTAGCGGTTTGTTTCCTCCGATTTGTATCATAAAGATGTTCCTTAATCAACGACGCAGAGTTTGCGTCGGCCAAATCCAATGGCGTCAAGTGCGACGGCACCACCGACGACACGGCCAACCTGCAGGCGTTCATCAACAAGTTCTGGGATGCAAGATCCTCTATCTCGACGCGGGGGTATGCAAGGTCTCGAACACAATCACCGTCCCGACCGGTTCGACTATCGTCGGGGAGTTCTGGACCACCATACTGGCCTCTGGTACCGCATTCAACGATGCCAACAACCCGAAACCTGTCTTGCAAGTCGGAAACTCCGGGGACAAAGGCACCATTGAGATCTCTGACATCGTCGTGTCTACAGTTGGAGGCTCTGCCGGCGCCATTGCGATCGAATGGAACACGAATGGGGATGCTGGAGCAGTGGGTGCTTGGGTGCGGAACTTGTTTTATCGTTTCTTTTCTCCGGGCTGAATACTCTGCGTCGCTGTCACTTAGGACGTTCATGTTCGGGTCGGCGGTGCTATTGGGACTAAAATGCAAGTCGGTCAATGTCCAACGAGTTCGACAGCGACTTCGTGCATGGGCGCGTTCCTTGGCTTGCATATTCTCGGTGGTGGATATTTCGAGGTGAACAAGTGCTCATTTTAACTGCGTGATTCTGACGGTGCATCAGAACGTGTGGGTGTGGACGGCGGACCACGACCTCGACGATCCCGCACAAGGGAGGATCAACGTCTTTACCGCCCGCGGGGTCTTCGTCGACCATGCACCTGGGCCTGTTTGGCTCGTTGGAACTGCGTCTGAGCATGCAGTATGTTCTCGTTCAAATATTTGTTTAAATATCGAACAATTGCGCAGGTTTTCTACCAATACAGCATCGTTGCCTCACAGTACGTTTACATGGGAATGATCCAGACCGAGACACCATACTACCAGCCAACTCCGGCGCCGCCCAATCCGTTCACCGCTAACAGCGACTGGGATGACCCGTCGTGGGGAAGTAGCGGCTCTGCTTGGGCTCTTAACGTTGCTTCCTCCTCCGACATATTCGTCTACGGGGCTGGTCTCTACAGTTTCTTCATCGTGAGTTTGGCTCGGGCTCCATACTCAATCTAACCTCCTCGAACAGAGTTATTCCCAAGATTGCAAGACCTCCGTCAACTGTCAGAAATCTCTCGCCCTGATCGACAATGATAGCGCGGCGACGTACATTTACGGATTGAGCACGATCGGAGCGACCACCATGTTGACCGTTGGGGGGACCAACGTCGCCAGTCATACAGATAATGTCGACGGACTCCAGAGCACCCTCAGTCGATGGGCGGCCACGAAAACCTCACCCAATCCGCCTATATCCTCTGGGACTCCCGTTGGTTGTGCGAGTCTCGGGACACAGGCTGCCGCTGCACTGAAGTTGCTGTTCAGTCCGGACGGCGGTTGGTATGATAGAGATTGCGAGCGTTCAGGTTGGTCCTGTCATCGACTCTCTTCATGTTGCACTTACACATCTCAGGGATTTGCGGACACTGGCCTGATCCTGGTACTAGCTCGCCTGGTCTCTCTGATACTGAATGGACCAACGTCAACACAATGGAGACGATGTACAACACGATGTGGGAGACGGGACAGGTACCAGATTGCAAGCATTGTGTGCGGACATCTAAGTTGCTTTTAGATATTCAGCTCCCCTCTCTCCTCCGACGATATTGTGGAGTTTCAAGCCACCGTTCCTAACGAGTCGAAGGGATCTTCAATCCTTCTTCCCGTTACACAGTCATTCAGTGTGTCTTCAGTTCGAAATGCCATGCTAAATTGACGACCGTTCTCAGCCTCTCAAGACGATGCTGCTTGGGCCGGATTATTTTACCTTAAAGTCCAGCAGTACAATGATGCTCATGGAAAGACTGCATCGGGTGATCTCTTTTATTATGTGCGCTTCAAAATTTGCCCTGTGACTTGATATCTGATTTCGATAGAATGCGGCCCTCAAAATCCAGCAGGATATAGCCGCAACATGGCTTTCCAACTCTACTTGTAAAGGCGGAGGTGATTTTTCTCAAATTCCTTCCTTCCTGCCCGCAGCCCTGATACCGGTCCAAGTTCCCCAGCATAAGGGTGCTAGCGAGGGTCCAAATACCATCACCACCCACCTCTACTTCTCCCTCACTGTTGTCCTCGCACAATATCAAGACTCTGACGGCACACTACGTGCTCAGGCTCAGACGGCAGCCGATTGGTACATGACCGGGAATGGACAAACACTTCGAAGTAGCGATGCTCTCTGGTTCGATGGCCAAAACTTGACCTGCAACGGCGCCAATCACTTCGTGTGGACATACAATCAAGGACCGATTCTCAGCGGAATGGGGGCGTTCTCGACACTGACCGGTGATCCCAAGTACATTGAGTTCGCCCTTGCTACCTTGGATGGCGTGGTCGCTACGGGGACAGATGCCGGGCCGCTGCCGCAACCTACGAAGAACTTTGACATGCACTTCGAAGTTGTGAATGGAATTTTGGCGGAGGGATGCGATGGCGTCTCGAGTAGTGCCTCCTCGTAAGTCAAGGTTCTGCAATTCTTCTTGTGCCTCTCGCTCACGGGCGACCGCAGAGACTGCAACAACGACCAGAAATATTTCAAGGGCGCTTTCATGAAGCATCTTCAGTACTTCCTCGACAATGTGAACAACACGGTCCGCGACAAGTACGCCGCATTTGTTGGCGCCCAGGCCAGCGCTGTCATCCATTTCGGAACGCGCTCCGACGGACAGATCGGGGAAGTGTGGTATGCTCCAGATGAAGGTGGGAGTGTCTACGATTATATCACTCTAACCGCGGGATTGGACGCCTTGAATTGTGCGCAGAAGGTGAGCACTTCGAGAACTAATCAAGTCGCGTCGCTGACCAAATTAGTATGCGGTTTGTTAACGCACTTCTTATCCATATTTGTAACGAGTTGACTTAAAGTTACGTCCTCTGTACCGGCGAACTTTGCCTAATATAATTTCGATACCCACTGGTAAGTTACGGTGGTAACAACTCGATGGATTGTTTTAATACAACCAATATTCCGTTTGCAACACACCGACGCATTCTAGCAGAGGCCGGAAGATCTGTGGGATGAGACGCAGCGATGAAGTCGATGATGACTCATTGATGAGGTCGGAGATTTCACCGGAGATCATCGTGGTCGAGAGTGGAATCGACGCATCAGGATCAATCAGGCGCATCAAGCTGTCATGGGCGCATCAGAGAGACATCACACGCGTGACAGTTTGCACTTGTTCCCGCCATCCAATCCTCACTGATCATGAGACGTGTTTGGATGCGTGTCGAAAATGCTCCTCTGGTGGCTCAGTGGATCTCTCCGAGGTGCTTTTTCTTCGTCCCCTTATCGCACTGGCAGGTTAAAATGCCAGCGCGATACGAATTTAGGACACTTTTGCGGACTGTAATAAGCATCTAGTTGCTATTCCGCATGCGGCAAGCTCGTTGTTATCGTCATCTGTCGCAATCCTGGTGAACTCAACCACTATCCTCAGGCTGCTGCAGATTCTGGCCTCAACGGAACATCTGATTCTGCCAGTGGGCCTTATCCAAGCGATGGTCATATATGTGCACAATATGGCGTAGATTTCGCCACTCTACCCGAGAAAGATGACCCCCAGGAACGACTCCGAAGCGAGTGGCTGCGCGTGAGTCCTCTCTGTCCCCACTCCGACCACCCATGGCCCCTCCGACGTCCACCGACTTGGAAGCGTCCTCCAAGCATGAGGACTCCGGCTCTTTCCCCATCGAGCCCGAATACCAGGACCAACAGAAGCAGAAACAGTCGTGGCTGGGGTATTTATGGGATACGGCAGACCTTCCTGCGGCCGAGCGACGAATGCTCTTCAAGGTGGACACGACCTTGCTTTTGTTTGCCTCGGTATGTGTTGTGCCAATGCCTTCGGTTAAGCTCAACGGCTGGCGATGCTAGCTAGGGTATTTTATCAAGAACCTCGACCAGGTGAGCCATCGGGCGCAGTAACCAACAGTGTTTCCGCTTATCACCGACCGTCTTTCTTTCAAGTCGAATATACAGAGCGCAGTGAGTCACGCGACCCACCAGCACTTGTACTCAGTGCTGATTTCATTCTACCTTTCCAGTTCTTTGCCGGAATGAAGGAGGACTTGTGCGTCGCGTGCTTGCCATCCCGCTCCGAAACCAATGATTTACAGGAACATGTTTGGAAACGAATTGGTGCACGCGACGTCGTTCTGGACGGCAGGGTGAGTGCCCGCTAGACTTACCCTCTCCTTGTACGGGCATTGACAGAGGCCAGATATGTAATCGGGCAAGTCCCCACCAACTTGCTCTTGACGCGGGTATCGCCTCAGTATGTCATTCCAACGGTGCGCTCTCCATCCTTCCGTTCGTCGTCGTACATGCTCAAGCATTCTGGCAGCTCGAGCTGCTTTGGGGCGTGATGACTCTGGCGACCTACTCCGTCAGGTCCGTCAAGGGGCTGTACACGCTACGATTCTTTGGTTTGTCTTTCCTTTCCTCTGGATTGACTCATGTTGACGCCCGTCCGCCCCACAGTCGGCCTCTTCGAGGGCGGGTTCTACCCTGGAATGCACTACATCCTTGGCTCATGGTACACACCCCGCGAGCTCGGTAAGCGCTCGACGTTGTTCTGGACCGCCGGGTCGTTGGGAGGGATGTTCTCGGGCTTTTTGCAGACGGCGGCGTACAAGAATCTGAATGGAGTTCATGGGCTTGCGGGTTGGAGGTGCGTTGGCCTACCTGCGACCGAGATATCTGAAAACTGACGCGCTTTCTGTAGATGGCTTATGATCATCGATGCTATTGTGTGCGTTCGGGTCATGTATCTTCGCCTTGCCATTGGCTGACTGGCAGTAGTACACTTCCCATTGCGTTATTTGGTTTCGTGTTCCTCCCAAATCTGCCATGGTCCACGAAGCCGTCGCTACTGTTAACCGAGAAGGTCTCTACCCAGAAGCTCACTCGTTTTACGGGCTAACATCCACATAGGACATTGCTCTCGCCCGCGCGCGCATGAAGGCTATCGGACGGGAACAGCGCCAGCCGTGGACGCGGGTAAAGGTATGTCGCAGTGCTATATTCTTGACTGCTACGTACATACTCACTTACTTGCCCAGCTCCGACGAATAGTCACCGGCTGGCACATCTACATCCTTCCTTTTCTGTACGTCCTCGGGTTCAACGCGGGCGTACAATCGCCCATGCAATACTGGCTCAAGAGCTTCAACACCGCACCGCATCCTGTTCCGGGGACCTCTTGGACGGTGTCGCAGATTCAACTCCTTCCCCTGCCGACTACTGCGGTATTCGTGGTCGCTGCGTTGACTGTCGCGTGGATCAGCGACGGTCCTGCCAAGGGTGCGTACTTATTCTTCTCTGCCCCCTCCGGGCAATTCACTCACTCCGTTGACTATGAAGGTGTTCGATGGCCATTTATCGCATGCGGTGGCATCTTCACGATCATCATGGACGCCGTCTGGCTTTCGATGCCGTTGTACACCAACATCCGCGGTCACTTTGCGTACTTTTATCTCCTGATGCTCGGGGTGCGTTGGTGTTCTAGATTTGATCTTGTTGTGTTTGCGCTTCTACTCATTCGGTGAAACAGTCCGCGACGGGAGCGTTGAGTCTGAACTGGCTTAGCGAGATAACGCAAGCGGATGTGAGTCTATCTCTCACTTAATTTAGACCGGTTCAATATGTATTCCAGAACGAATTGCGCGCGATCGTCGTAGCGCTCGCAAACGACCTCGCCTACGTCGTGCAGGCAGTCGCGCCGAACTTCGTGTGGAAGACAACGGAATTCCCGCGCGCGAGGAAGGGATACCATTGGTCGATTAGTGCGTCTTCTCTTTACTCTACTCTACGCTACGCCACGCTAACTGTGCTGGGCAGTTCTCCAATGTCTTACCCGTACGCTTCATTTCCGTCGTTTTTTATTTCAGATCTTACTTCCATTTAGTCTGTTGGACCCTTCTCATTGCGTTCCTCGTGCGCCGCGATCGCAAGAAGGCCGAGAAGGAGGGGGAGGCGGGTCGCGGCATCGTGTCTACAGCCACGATGGATTCGGAGACCAAGAGCAAGCTCGAGGATTGATATTGAGCGTTAATGATTAGATTTTTTTTCTAAAGCATGCGATAGCCACTTGAATGGCACTATGAAAAATTTAGACGAGCATAATATAGTAGCGAACAATTCGTTCTGAGGCCGGCCGAGTCCAGCTGAGTTTCTAACTAGATTGAGCAGTCGAAAAATGGTGGACTTTCTACTGCACAGTCAACTTGCGGTTCGGTTGCTCCGCCACTACAGAGAGTCAGAGAAAAATTGCCTTTTTTGGGTGATGGGCGTACCGGCGCTTGGTTGTGTTTGATCCCGAAGGTGCTGAGGTAAGACGGCTCCACCTGTGATTCAACCGCGTTCTGTTGCCCGAACAGCTATAACGAAACCGGGAAAAGATCCGACCGAATTCGCATCGAAAGACACCCGAAGTGGTTTTGGTCCACGGTGGTCAAGTAACTTCTCTCGCGGCTCTTCCGCTCAACGAGCCACATCCTGCCCTCGTACTCAACCTGAAGCTATTCCGTGCTCCCCGCGGCACCTTATGTCCTCGAAATGAACCCCACGGACGAATCGATACCGCTTCGAGTCTCGAGATCGACCAAACGGGCTTACATCGGTACGCGTTCAGGGCCACGAGACCGACACGAAGCCTCTGCCGTGGATTATCCGAGTCGACTACAAAAGGCAGACTGCATTCGTGGCAGCAGCTTCCACCGCCCGAGATGACGCTGTCTTCAGGTCGACTTGCTATTCTCCTCGCGTGTGCTGGGTATGTTTCTGCGCAGGCGATTCTGTGGGGACAGTGGTGCGTGTTCTGCAAGTCTCTCGTTGGTTCAATCTGCTGAAGGACGCGCGTCTGTTTAGCGGTGGTACAGGATGGTACTTGTGCAAGTTCAGCTCGTCTTCGTAAATCTCATTGTCTTCAGGACTGGCGCTACAACGTGCTCCGAAGGCGTATGCACAGAGTTGAATGCCTGTACGAGTTTACGCTTGAGGTCACTCACGACTTGAACTTGCTCATCTCGTCAAAGTCTACTTCCAATGCGTCCCCTCGACTGCCGTCTCCACAGTGTCTACTCCTGTGTCTACTGCGTCCACTCCTGCGTCCACTCCGGCTTCTACCGCTACAACTGCCGCCGCACCGACAGGAACAATTCGTCCGTTCTTCCCTTCCCTTCTGTGTCCTACTGACGAAGCATCGCAGTGAACATCTCACCGCAATGGGCCGCGGCATACACCAAGGTACGTATTCCATCCTGTCCCCAACTGCGAGTTATCGCAAGCACGACAGGCCACCACAGCCGTAGCCAAGATGTCCCTCCAAGACAAAGTCAACCTCGCGACTGGCGTCGGGTGGGAGAATGGACACTGTGTCGGCAACACGCCCGCCATCTCGTCGATCGCATTCCCGGGTCTTTGTCTCGAGGACAGCCCGCTTGGTGTTCGAGATACCGATCTGAACTCGGTGTTCCCTGCGTGCGTCGCAGTCTTCCTTCCTTCCTTTTGCCCCTCTTTCTGAATTAATGAGGCAGAGCGATTAATGTCGCAGCGACGTGAGTTTCCTTCAGTTCATACCACCAAAAGAAGAATAATCGGGCGACAGATTCAACCGCACACTGATGAATCAGCGTGGCGCCGCGATGGGCGCGGAGTTCCGTGGCAAGGGCGTCCACGTTGCTCTGGGACCCATGATGTTCGTCGTTATTCTCACTCGTCCTTTACTCACCAGGCGAACAAACAGGAACCTCATGCGAACACCAGCAGCGGGACGGAACTGGGAAGGCTTTGGCGGGGATCCGTATTTGTCTGGGTACGTCTTTGATTTCCAAGTAAGCCATGCCTGGCTCATTGAGATATCCAGAGAGGGCGCGTTCCAGGTGCTCTTTCCCTCTTCGGAGATTTTATCATCATTTATGCGATACTTTCAGACGATTACTGGGATGCAAGCCTCCGGCGTGCAGGCTACGGCGAAACATTACATCAACAAGTTGCGTTTACTTGATTTATTCGTGAACGTGGAATTGATGTGCATATCAGCGAGCAGGAACATTTCCGCGAGATGAGCTCTTCGAACGTGGATGACCGGTAAGTCACACGTTTAATCGTCTACCGCTTTCGAGGCTCAGAAAAAATGGGCAGAACGGTACGTAAACGTGCAAAAGTCAACAAGAATCAGCTTATCACGAGACAATACCCTAGAATCACGAACTTTACTCTCTACCTGTGCGTCCTTTGTCATCGACTCTGGAGGCTTTGAACTCCGGCTCAAACTGCACCATAGTTCCTCCGGAGTGTCCAAGCGAATGTCGCTTCAGTGATGTACGTCTGCCACTGCCAGTAAACCCCCGCGATCGGCTAAGCTTGAACTTCACTTTAGGTGTAGTTACAGTTGCGCTAGTCCTTTTCTCGTCCTAGATTCAGACAACTAATTCAATCGAATTCAATCTATTTCAGACCAAAGTACGTCCTCTTTCCCCGCTGATGCTGAGGACTCAAACAAGCTTGAATAGTCAATTCCAGCTTCGCATGCGAGAACGACAAGACGTTGAACGGGATCTTGAAGACGGAGATGGGGTTCCAAGGATGTGTGTTCACCTCTCCCGCTTTCTCATATTCAACTCGATGGCTAATTTAAACGCAGATGTCATGTCTGGTTTGTGCTCGAATTCTCGCCGAACACTCTAAATGCTTATGCGACTGTCAATAAAGACTGGTGGGCGACGCACTCGACATTGTCTGTTAACTCTGGATTGGATGTACGTGTAATTGTTTTCATACTTTCAGCTGAATAAACTGCTTGAGTACAGATGACAATGCCGGGTATGTCTCCAATTGAAACGGATGTTCCAACATTGATAACACACCAACACAGGCGACGTTACAGCCAGCTCGGGCACAACCTACTTCGGGTCCAACTTGGTATATTCGTCCATTTAGCGAAGTAAAAGTAAACTCAACCCCACTATCAGACCGCCGCCGTCAACTCGGGACAAATCTCGCAGACGCGGATCACTGTGGGTGCTCTCTTGTCGACTAACTTGTGAGACCATAATCACCGCAGGACGTAGCCACCCGCATCCTAGCCGCCTGGTACCTCGTTGGACAGGACTCGAACTATCCCGCTGTCAACTTCGACGCGTGGAATCCCTCCTCGTCGTTTAACCAGCATGTAAACGTGCAGGGTACCCACGGAACGTTCGTACTACCTGCCGTGCTCACTTCACGTTCTGATTCCCGACCAACAACAGCCTCATCAGGCAAATCGATGCCGCGTCAACGGTTCTCTTGAAGAACACCGCCGCTGCGTTACCGCTCAAGGCACCTGCGACCATCGCGGTCATCGGGAATGGCGCGGGGAATTCGTCGAAGGGGATTAATGGGTGGGTTAAGCCTCGGTATCTCGAGTTGAGCGGTGGTAATGACGCGCACGATGATAGGTACTCGGACCGTGGTGGAGACGATGGCGTTCTTGGTATCGGTGTGTTCTCTGCTCTTGCTTCGCGCTGGTTGTGCTGATCCAATGTAGGATGGGGAAGCGGGTGAGAAAGACGCTCATTCGACCGTTAATTTTACATAAACTTTGAAGGACGGCCAATTTCCCGTATCTCATCGCGGTCAGTCAGTCTTTATACCAATCACTTCGCTTATTGAAGCGATACAAGCCTCTCGACGCCATCCGCACGCGCGCCGCTACGTCTAGCAGCGTCGTCACCGCCTCGACGAGCGACACGGACCTGAATGCGGCGACAACTGCTGCGACGGGGAAGGCTGTTGCGTTGGTGTTTATCACTGGTTTGTTGTTCAATCTCTGAAACTATAAACGCTGAAATGTATTATGTTAGCGGACAGTGGCGAAGGATACATTACCGTCGAGGGCAACGCCGGGGACCGGAATAGTCTGGCTGCTTGGCATAGTGGGGCGCGTATCTTGTTTCCTCGAGAAAGACCAGATGCTGAATGATTTCCGCAGGACGCTCTCGTTGCAGCAGTAGCGGCTGTTAACAAGAACACCGTCGTCGTTGTGAACGCGGTAGGCCCGATAACGATGGAAGCGTGGATCACGAATCCGAATGGTGCGTGCTTTGTATCAATCGGCTTTGGGCATGGTGCTGAGATACTTCTCGTTAGTCACTGCTGTGGCAAGTGCTCCTCCATTCGATATAAGCTCAGGTCTAACAGCGCTCGAAGGTCTGGAGCGGTCTTCCGGGACAAGAAGCTGGTATTTCTTCTTGTTCAGCTTGTGGGATCGAACTAAACACTCACCAGGCAATGGTCTCGTCGACGTGCTCTACGGAGCCTACAACCCCAGCGGCCGACTGCCATACACGATCGGCAAAGCCATCACCGACTACTCCGCGCAAGTAACCACCACACAGTCCGGCGCGATCACTCCTATCGCGTATTCTGAAGGCATCTTCATCGACTACCGGCACTTTGACCAGGCTGGAATCACCCCGCGCTTCGAGTTTGGGTTCGGGCTGTCGTACACGACGTTTGTGTATTCTGCGCTGAGCATTAGCGGCTCGACGGCGGGTGGGACGAGGCAGTCTGGTGCTGGGTCGTCTTTGGATCCCTGGTCAGTCTCCTTCTGTTGAATGACTAGCGATCTCTGAAAAAGGCGTTCAAGGCTCCACACTGCAGTAGTCACCGTAACCTTCCAGATCCAGAACAGCGGCGCTCTGGCCGGGAACGAGGTCCCACAGCTCTACCTCACCTTTCCCACTGCAGCGAACATGGCGCCGAAGAACCTCAAGGGCTTCGATAGCGTGTTCATCGGCGCAGGACAGACGGCTACCGTGAGTATGTCGCTCTCGAGGTTTAACTTTTCGACCTGGAATGTCGTTACACAACGTACGTGCTCGGGCTTGACTCAATAGCTGCGATTCTGACGAACTCGACTGTGTAGGCTGGGAGGTGATCACCGGGACCACGACGATTTCTGTTGGCGCGAGTAGTCGGGATATCAGGCTGACGGGGACGATTGTGAATTAGCTCAGGCGTTTCTTAATAAATAGTACCGGGTACTTGATGCCACACGCACACAGTCCGATTCACGAATTCATTGAGTGGAGTTGCGGTTGTGTCGAGAATGAGCAAGCTGGCGCTGGTCACACGGGCTTCCCATCCACCACCATGTCGCCCATCCGCGTTGGGGTCCTGACAGGTTTGCTCAGCAGCCACGGTGCACTGAGTAACTGAGACTGCCTCAGTCAGCGATACAGTCTCCTCAAACAACGCAGCGGACAAGTCCGGGCCTACTATTCGCGATATTCTGGCCAGCAACGATGCATTCGTCTGCAACGATCACCGTATCGTCGCGGACGATGTCCACGCCATACAGTCTACAATAATGGAATGGTGCAGTGGCGGAGAGCTTGACTGGATTGTTACAACGGGTGGGACGGGATTTGGGGTCCGCGACCAGACACCCGAGGTGCGTTCTCAGTCAGATTCTTCGTCGGCCAACCTCATGAGCATCTTCTACAGGCCCTAACGCCTCTCATCGAGCGAAATGCCTCAGGTCTCGTCCACCTTATGATGAGCTCCTCGATAAAACACACGCCGCTCGCCGCACTGTCGCGTCCAGTCGCCGGCACTATCAAGAACACGCTCGTAGTTACCCTTCCGGGCAGCGTCAAGGCCGTGAAAGAGAATATGGATGCGCTTCTGTCTGGCGGAGTAGTGAACCATGCAATCGAGCTCATTAGAGGCGGGACTGGGAAGCAGGTGCATGCGACACTCGCTGCTGCTAGCTCTGGGCACATGCACCACCATCATCATGACCACGGACACGGCCACCAGGAACCACGGCCCCGAACGCTCGCACACGATCCTTCTGCTGGAGGTATTTGGAAATCCTTACATGGATCTCTCGGCTTATTCTCTCGATAGCTTCGGCGCGACATCGAATATCTCCTTACCCTCTTATATCGCTCGAAGAAGCGCTTAAAACCATTCAGGAGAAGATCAGTCCTCTAGGAACGCAGAGGAAGCTGGTATGTGTATGTGTGGGCCGCCTGGAAGTATCTTGAAAACAGCATAGGTTACGCAGGCTCTTCGTGGGCATGTCCTGGCAGAAGATGTTTACGCCCCTCAAAATGTACCTTCCACCTCGACAACGAGCGTCGACGGATACGCTCTTCGCTGTATGAGCTTTCGTCCTTCTCCATTGACTCCATTCTCACTGCGGTCTAGCGTCCGACCATCCCGGCGTGTACAATGTCCTTATCTCATCCACCTACACCATCAGCAACCCCCTTCCGGCAGGCTCGATATACCGCATCAACACTGGTGGCCCTTTGCCTGCGGGCACCGACACCGTTATCATGGTCGAGGACACCCGTCTTGTCTCAGCGGTGGACGGGGAAGAGAAGGAGGTCGAGTGTCTCGTGCAGGTCCCTGTCGGTGAAAACGTGCGCGCGCCTGGGTCGGATGTGCGCAAGGGCGATCTGGTTTTACAAAAGGGCGATATCATTTCGAGCGGGGGTGGCGAAATCGGCACTTTGACTTTCGTGGGGCGCGGGGATGTCGAGGTCTACAAGCGGCCCGTCGTGGCCATCCTCAGCACGGGAACGAGCTGTTGGATCTGCAGAATCCGCGTTCTCTGTCGGGCGACGACTGGGGTGGCATCTGGGACACCAATCGTCCATCGTTACAAGCCGCGCTGGAGGGTCTGGGCTATGAGGTCGTCGATCTTGGCATCGTTGCAGACGAGTTGAGTGCCTTGTCCTCCATCAACAAACCTGCTCACCATACTCTTAGTATCTCCACACACGTCGCCGCCCTCCGTCGCGGACTCGACTCTGCCGACATCATCATTTCGACCGGCGGCACCTCCATGGGACCCTCCGATCTCCTCAAGCCCGTGCTGGAGCAGCATTTCGACGGCACCATTCACTTTGGGAGGGTGACCGTGAAACCAGGCAAGCCAACGACGTTTGCGACCGTGCCTTGTGCGGGGGGGAACGCGCAAACCGGTATTTGCGCTCCCTGGCAATCCTGCCAGCGCACTGGTGACGTTCTACGTGTTTGTCGTGCCCGCGCTGAGGCGTCCTGGGAGGATGGCCCGAGGCGCGGTGTCACTTTCCGAGGGTCCGCGTGCAACTCGCCAGTGCCATGCCGCTTGACCCGCGAACCGAGTTTCATCGCGTCGTCATCCGCGTGGACAAGGACTCGGGGATGCTGGCGGCGGAGAGTACGGGCGGGCAGCGATCGAGTCGCGTTGCGAGTCTCGCGGGGGCGAATGGGTTCGTCGTCCTTCCGATGCGGATGGAGGGATGGACAAGGTTGGAGGTGGGGGAAAGGGCGGAGGCGGTTGTCATTGGGGAGATTTTGGTTGGGTAACTGGTGGTAGAAAGTACGCATTCTGTTACTTCGCGAGTGCGAGGGCTGGAACTGAGCGATGCTTCCAGACTGTACTTTCTTGTACTGAGTAGCGCCGACAAGAATCTTTCCCCCGTCCGAGTCCGTTAACCAGTGACTCGTGTCAGACCTCTCCCTCCTTCTCCCCAGCCCTGGCAGCCTAGCTGGGCAAGAACCTCCGGTTCCGCTGCGACCAGTCAAAGCTATGACCCAGTCTTAGATCATCTTTCACGTTGTTTGGCTGCGAGAGTCCAGAATGTGGTATATGTGAAGTACAAAATCTAGCGACCTTCATGTTCACTTCGACGATTCTTTGCAATGAGCGACCTCACTTCATCTTCCGCCTTGTGCGATCTCATGATTTTAGACAACTTCGATGCTTTCGTATACGTGCGTATTTCACTGTGCACCTTCTCCGCGTGTGATTTCACGTAGTTATCCATGGCAAGTTCGATGTCCTCCATGGCCAGCGTGCGAATGGGTCGAAATGCGAGAGCGATGTGGAAAAGCTCTTCCATGATGAGCGTGAGGTCCACGATATACGCCATGAGGCAGCGAAGAGTCTTTGGCCTGGGGAACGACAGTCAGAGAGTTTCCGTCAAGACAATGGCTCACTCACACGCTGTGATATGCCTTGGTGAGATAGGCGGCGAAAAGAGCTGACAGACCAATGCCAGCGATAGTTGGCACGACAATGGGCGCTATAGGTCCTGCGGCTGCAGCAGCAATGGCAGCACCTATGCCCACAAGTTTGTACACTTTGTCGAGGTTTTGACCGCTTCAAGTTGGCGACGTGAATGGGACGTCTGCAATGAATTTAGCACAACTTACAACCATGAGGTCGTCTCCGACTCCCCGGGAACAACAAATTGGACAAGTTTCTTCATTTTCGGGATGAACTCGGGGCTCTCGAGTAGCTGCAGAAAAATCAAGGGCGATCAGTTGAAAGTTACGGATGATGGGTAAATTCGTACGTTGTCCTCGTCCAGGAAATTCCATGTCGCAATAATCTCAGAATGAAGAATGCCGATGCACTTATCAAGCTTCATGCCCATAAACTTGGCACCCGCAGCGAGTCCAGACCAGTACCCTACTCAGGCGGTAAGCAAATGGACGACCATGATGTGGCAAGGGCAGTCATACTTCGCATCCCGATTCTATGAATAATGAAAATGACCCAGAGGAGAAACACACAGCTTAGACGTACTCGATGGAAGCTTTGATCTTTGTGTCGGCGCTACCGCGCTGTGCCATTGCCGACATTACCCACACAAGGCTGCAGGAGATCGCGCGTGATGTTTATGAGATTGGCTACCGCGGGCATATCGCTTTTGGACGGACCTTTGCCGGGGCCGAGCCCTGTAGGACATGTCAGCATGTATTCAGAAGGACATGAAGTAGACGTTCCGGAGGCAAAATTAAGACACCGTGCACAAAATTAAGGCTGCCGTTGGGCGCGGCGTTTGGCTCCAGAAGATATTTGTTGAACAGTTTGTCAAATTGAGTAAAGACCACAATTAAAGGAACTAGCGTGATAGTTCAATAAAGGACGACTACCAGCAGGTAAGATACCTACTTTTGTTCGTTGCTGCAAGGTCGAGGAAAATTTGGTCACCGGTTTCAAATACGCGTCCACCAGCGTGGGGAGTCTGGATGCAAAGCCTGTGGCATACATAGATTGAGAAGATGGGGATGTTAAGGAATCATGGGATGGCGGACCATATGGCGTGCACTCTGTCGTGAATCGGAACTTGCGATGTTCCAGGAATTGTTTCGCCTCCTTGAGATTCTCCTCTTGGCCAGGTTCAAAACCCATGGAGTCATGCAAAACGAAAAGGCGATTTTGCTCAGACATGAGTTCATCGTCGATTTTGCATACACCACGACTCTCGGCGGATATGGTCTGATGTTGGGTCATCAAAAAAGGATCCCGCTTGATTTCGAGGACTCACTGTAGTGACGCCAAATGCGTGGTGAATCAGTGAAGACTTCCCTACCCCGGCCTAATACAGTTCGAGCAAACGAGAAGGACCACAGACAGCGCTTACCTTGCCAACAACGAGAATGCGAAAACTGCGGGGATTATGAGCGATGGGCGAGACATTCACCACAGGGACGGAACTCACCGATGATATTCGTTCACAATTTCACGGCTCACGAGCTGGGGGCTTGTTGTCATTGTATGCAGGAGAGAAGCGGGAACGAGGTGTCCAGAATCACAACCTTGACAGTGCAGCGAGTAGACACGAGGTGCGGTGGGAGGAAAGATATTCACAGTGAAAACACGCCTCAAACACGCGTTGGAAGTGCGGATAACGACGATCATAACGTTCCTGTGGCGGACATCTAAAGATATCCCCGGCCTGGTCTCCAGGGGTCCAGATATCCACTCTTGGACATTCAAACAGAAAATTATGCCTCCAGATTTGTTATGTTAAAATTCATGTCAGAACCTAAAGCAGTCTTGACTCTTGAGGAGGACGGAAGCGGGAATGAGGTGGCCGCCGAGATCACATCCTTGACAGTTTGGCGCTTGGAAACGAGGGTGCTGTCACTGCTGTGGGAGGAAAGATATTCACCATCACTCATGCATATAAGCATCTCCTGCTTCAATCGGTACCTCCGTCTCTGTCAAGTATGCCCCCGATCTTCAGCAAACCTAGCGAGCACTCCTCCTCTTCCGGCTTTTGGACCCGCTTGTTCCGCATGACACCCCACTCGTCGGGCTTGCCATCGCCGGCCACCAACTCTCGGGTTCAATCCGACAATGCGTCCCTCAACTCGGGCGCTCAACCTGTTGCCGAGCTCCCCGGGGATAGCATCATCGACATTCGTCGCACGTGCCCTCGCTTTCGTATCCTTGTTATCGGCAGGGCAAATGCGGGGAAAACAACACTCTTGAAGCGGGTGTGTAACTCGGTCGAGGAACCCGAAATTTACGATCAGGGTGGGAAGAAGGTACAGTACATTCAGCAGCATTGTTCTCAATTTTACGCACATCACAGATTAAAGCAAAGATCTTGAAGGAGTCAATGGAGGTTTGAGTTCTTCCTCAGCACAACTGTGAACATCTGATGATTTCCAGCGTGGGGAGCACAATATTGAGAAACAGATGGTTTTCAAAAGCAACCCCGGCTTTATCTTTCATGACTCCCGCGGCTTCGAGAGCGGCACAATCGGGGAGACGGAGAAGGTGAAGAACTTCATCAAGACTCGGGCAGCCAGCTCCAGTCTTGCCGAACAACTCCATGCCATCTGGTAAGCCTTCCTAATGATGCTATGCTTTGCATGCCGGTTAATGAGGGGACAGGTACTGCCTCCCGATGGCCGACACTACACGACCATTTTTGAAAGCAGATGAGGAGTTTTTCGACTTGGAGGGTGTTGGAAATGGTGAGTTCACTATTTTTGCTCTTTCATTGACCAATACATTTTCCCAGTCCCTGTTATTGCAATTTTCACAAAGTGTGACGGACTTTTCACGGAAGTTTGCACCAACCTCCTGGCTGGTGGTATGGACTCCGATGAGATGAATACGAAGAGGATTGAAAAAGTTGGGGAAATACTGACAACTCGTTTCTCGGCGCTCCAGCAGCAAAGATTTGCACCAGCAGCGCATGTCAATATACGAGGTGAGATACCTTCAAAAGAAGGGTATGTTCTCATTCTGTTACCCAGACATGGGAGAGCCTCGGCACACTGGGACTGCACAGAAGAAAGCCTTTGCAGCCACGCAGGATGAATGTGTCAAGAAGCTCGTCCAGGTCACCGCAGGTGCACTCACAAATGAAGCACTCCAGCTTCTATTTGTGTCTGTACAAAGCAACAACTTGGATCTTTGCGCATTTCACGCAATCAGAAGGTTTGTCCTTGCCATTGCCTATTGATTGCACAAGAAATACAAACAATGTTATTAGGCTGCTGGGCCAGTTCACTATCAGCACAATGAGTAGGTCGGAAGGGCCATAGGCCAAGGACAATGCTGATGCACTCTAGAAACTGTGGTGGGCGGTTGCTTGTCATGTTTCCCGCATGTTTGGGTAAGTATTTTTGGTTTCTTGATAACGATTGAAAAAACCACGCTAATCTGGCTGGGTTGATAGAGGAGTGAAGATGTGAGAACATTCTGTCCAACAAACCAATTGTATCTGACGACTGGATAGTATGTAAGTGACCTCTCAACAGACAGATATCCTCTGTGCTACTGCCCTCATGCTGACCAGTGAACAAACTCCGCCAGGATGTGAGTTGCAATTCCTCATCCTGCTCTGTGCTGCTACCCTTGTGCTGACCAGCAAACAAACTTTGCCAGCATGTGAGTTGCAATTCCTCATCCCGCTCTGTGCTGCTGCCTGCATGCTGACCAGCAAACAAACTCCGCCAGCATGTGAGTTGCAATTCCTCATCCCGCTCTGTGCTGCTGCCCGCATGCTGACCAGCAAACAAACTCCGCCAGTATGTGAGTTGCAATTCCTCATCCCGCTCTGTGCTGCTGCCGGTGTGCTGACCAGTGAACAAACTCTGCCAGCTTGTGAGTTGCAATTCCTCATCCCGCTCTGTGCTGCTGCCGGTGTGCTGACCAGTGAACAAACTCTGCCAGCTTGTGAGTTGCAATTCCTCATCCCGCTCTGTGCTGCTGCTGGCATGCTGACCAGCAAACAAACTCTGCCAGCTTGTGAGTTGCAATTCCTCATCCCGCTCTGTGCTGCTGCTGGCATGCTGACCAGCAAACAACTCTGCCAGCTTGTGAGTTGCAATTCCTCATCCCGCTCTGTGCTGCTGCCGGCATGCTGACCAGCAAACAAACTCTGCCAGGATGTGAGTTGCAATTCCTCATCCCGCTCTGTGCTGCTGGCCGCGTGCTGACCAGTGAACAAACTCTGCCAGGATGTGAGTTGCAATTCCTCATCCCACTCTGTGCTGCTGCCCGCTGTCGTGCATGAAAAATGTTTGGCATGAAACAGGGAATAATACCTTATCGCACATCTTCTTCAATTCCCAAGAACGCTAACTTGTAGACCAAGATTAGTCATCCATAAAATACGTCACCAGGTGTGACCTTCGTTATAGGTGTGACATTCACCGCTGGATCAAGTTTTGGGGCATTTGCAGAAAAGAGTGATGAGAGTCACGAAAGTCACATGGTGACCGTGACGTGACCGCAGTCCGCAGCCCGCAGTCCGCAGTCCGCAGCAGCTGGAATTAGTATATAAAGGGAGCCTGCGGGCCGAATACGTACAGAATCCCCCACTCCCGAATCTACTTAGTATTCTTCTAGCTTACTCCCAGCTTGTACCCTAGCGGGAATACTACCTCTTTTCTCTCTCAAAGCTTAGTGTGTTCTCCGAAAGACCGCATTAAGTTACCATCTGATCCTATCTGTTCCTATCACCCCACGTTGATCCTATCATTAAGTTCACTCTCGTGTTAGTGAATTTGTTGATACTATACGTTGTTATCAGACTACTGTGTTTGAGATCTACGTATATACACCCACGAGTACTGAGTCCAAGAAGGATTTAGTGCACCCCCACGTTTAAGCAAGACAAGTACTGAGTCCACGGAGGGCTTAGTTCCACGACAAGTTTTTACGCAAGACAAGTTTACGCATCTACTGTACGGTACAGTAGATACCCACGACAAGTTTATGCAACTACTGCAAGGAGCAGTAGTTACCCACGGATTTACGTTTCAGTTAGAGCTACGTACGGCTCTATCTACCCCACCCCGCAACAACCCCAACTCAAGTCCTTTTTAGGCACAAACCCCCTTCTTCACCAAGGACGATCCTTGCGTGCAGTTCCCTGAACAAAGTTACTTCCGGGACTGTACGTTGGAAAACTCTTTTTCCAGTCGACATCATTGGAGCCCACCGCGAGGCATTCTTTGGTGAACAACAACAAACTTAACCCCCCCTCTCTCTCTACCACTCCTCCACTATTTCCTTCCCTCATCCTCACCCTTACCCTACAACCACATCACCTTCCAGGTTCATAATGACAAGCTGGGAGAATATTCATGACCCCGAGAACTCGTTTGACGCGGCGAAGGCTGCTCAAATGCAGTATGAAGAACATGAACGACGTCGCGCAGGTCGTGCGTCAACAAGCAAAGCTCGATTTACTGACAAGACCCCACAATCCTCGAAAGGCAAGGGAAAGGCAAAGGAGAAGGAAGCCATGAGTGATTATCTGGATGACCTTAGTTCAGGATCCGGTTCTGAGCCTGAGTTCGTTAAGCCATGGCAACGTACTCCTCCATCCTCTCCTGAACCTACCCCCTTCCGTATGCCTCCACCACACACCTTTAGTGCGCCATTGCGAACCTCCCTCGATATGCCAATCCCTGGAAGCAGGGAAGCCCCCAAGACCTTCCACGGGAAGTATTTCGAGGTTGAGAGATTTGTACGCCACCTCGAACATCTATTTATCAAGAACCGAGTTACGGATGAGAAAGAACGCTGTACCCTTGTGTTAGATTACTGTTCAACTAACGTACAGAACGTTATCAGGAGTATGGAATATTTCCAGATACCCAGGTGGGCTGGATTGCGCCGCGAAATCCTGAAGATGTTTGATGCTGAACGAGCATTACACAAGTATCGACCTGCAGACGTGGTGACTTTCGCGAAGGATTCCTCGAAGCAGAAACTTACAAGCATGACTGCATGGCGGAAGTACAACGTCGGGTTTCATGCCATTGCGGGAGGATTGCGTGCACAAGGACGGCTCACGGAAGAGAATTACCGTGGCTATTTCTGGTTTGGGATTCCTCGCGATCTGCGACGGGAGCTCGAGGCTCGAATCCTTCAGGGACGCTCGCTGCAGAACACGTCGCAGTATTCCATTCGTGAAATCAACACAGCCGCCGACTGGCACTTCCGGAGGAATCGCGCTGAGGCATTGTTACTTGATGCAGGCGAATTTGGATTTGACGCATATGAGGCTGATGACGATTCAGATTCAGACTCGGACGCGTCGGATAGCGACTCTGATTACGAGAGACGGCGGGCGCGACGAAAGAAGAAGAAACACGCAAGCTCGAATGCTCGGAAAGATCGCGAATCAAAGACCAAGGCCTCAACCTCGAAGAGTAAAGTGAAGTTCTTAGGGAACGAGGAAGAAATCGCCGGGATGATCAAGCAATTGAATAGCATGAAGCTTGAAGATCCAGATTATGCGCCGACGTACTACAAGGTGCTCGCTTTGGATCAGACTGGTAACGCCAAGGAATGCATGAAGTCCCCTGCAGAAGCGCGATTCAGATCGTCAGCGCCAAACTTCCAGCCTGGATTCCAGCGACGTACCAGTTTCACATCTCCTCCAACGAATAACCGCGCCCCAGAGCCTGCTGCTCCATCTCCGTCAACTTCAAGACCGACTCCAGCCACGTACCCTAACAACGTTCCTCTCGGGGAGCAGGCATGCTTTGGTTGTGGGAAGCCGGGACATCGAATCAGTAACTGCGACGGCATAAACGGTCTTGTCTCTCAGGGAGTGTTGGTTCACAACCCGCAGACAGGTCGGTTGCAGATGGGCTCGGGGGTACCCTTGCGCAGACTCCCGGGTGAATCTATGTTCGAAGCAGCAGAGCGTTTGTCGAAAGGACAGCAGAGTTCGTCCGTGATGCTGATGTTCACCGAACCCATCATCGGAACATCGCGCGCTGTCAGGAATTTTTATCAGATGCAGGCCCGGATTCACGAGTTGACCAGCGACGAGTCGGACTGGATGGGAGCAGGTGCGGAAGACATCGAGTCGGATTCGGAAACAGATGACGAGCATACGGTATACCTATCGGTGCCTAAATCTGTACAGTTCGATACAGAGTCAGCACCAGTTTTTGAGGCAGATAGAACCATACCGAGTACTCGTCAAGCCCGGCGAGCGGTATTCGACGGCGTTCACGTACCGCCTCGCCCGCGTCCAACACCGCCGCCGAATGTGACTCGAGTTCGTCCTCCGACTCGAGCAACGCCACCTCCAGCGCCCGCGCCGTCATCAAAGGTCGGGGATAACGTCCCAACGGCCGAGGTGGGCCCCCCGCGCAAATCCCACCCCACAGCCTGTGGCAGTACCTGCCAGACCCCCAACTCCACCTAGGCCTTCCTTGAAGAAGCCTCCGGTGGTGCCTGAAGTCGAGCCCGTTGACGTACGAGTGCCTCGGACGGAAGCAATGGATGTCGAGATCCCCGTTGTCCCGATTCGATCGCATGAGGCGCCAATCCCCAGAGATCCTGCCGATCCTGAGCGTCGAAGGTCGTCCGGTAAGCAAATAGAGAAAGAGAAGGGAAACACTCACCGGACGGTAGCACGTCAATCCGCGATCTCGCCTACTGTGAATCGTACCGACGTCACAAACCGCGCCCTGGATACAAGAATAGAGGTGAGTCTCCGCGAATTGATGGAAGTCTCGAAGGACGTACGTACCGAGTTTACGGATTTAATCCGTGCACGTAATCCTCGAGTCGTTCTTCTGGGCGCTAGGAGATCGGTGAATCCGTTGGTTGGAAATCTGGCATGGCCTCGCACGGATGGGATCTTGATCAAAGTCGATATGGACACTGGTGGGTCGACGATCCAAGCGATCATAGACACCGGCTCGCAATTGAATATTGTTCGAGGCCATGAGGCGCGCCATAAGGTTAAACGAGTCGTCGACACGACTCAGAATATCTGCATGAACGACGCTAATGGAGGGTCCGGTCAGTTACGAGGAATGATTCGCTGTGCCGAACTTACTTGCGGAGGATTGTTAACGCTCGGAGACTTGTGGGTATCGGAGGTCGCGCCCTTTGAGCTACTTCTGGGACGGCCGTGGCAGCGCGCTAACAAGGTCAGCATCGACGAGCGAAAGGAAGGGACCTATCTAGTCTTTAAGGACTCGGTAACAGGTCGCCCGCGCTTTGAAATGCTTGCGGCGCCTGCCGAGAGCGAGACGGATGACCCTTTCGTACACTTCCAGTCAGCATCGTGCCTGCACATCAAAAATAACGACACTTACCAAGGCGGCGTAACGACGGCAGCAGACGCGACAAGAATCAGCAGCAAGCCCGCGACGAACGTAATGCTTGAGGTATGTGAGGTAAGCAAGGTCCAGTGGGCAGCGCCGGTGAATAGAACAAGACGTCGAGATCCCTTGTCGATAGTCGGGGAATTGCTTGATGCAGGAGCGCAGATCCCTTACGTCGTTTGTGGTCTCGGCATATTGCTTGCGTGTCGGGTTTTGCTTCGAATCTATCAGAGCTTGAAATCTAAAGTGGACAAGTATCATCTGCGTACGTTAAAACACGGTCACGTACCTTCGAGTGACGCCCTCGACCCGGAGATCAGCCTGGAAGAACGAGCGGAGCGCTCAATCGAAGACGATGGCTGCGACGGCGGAATAGACAAGATGAACAAGGAGCAAGTCAGCGAACATGAGAAGCGGAGACAAGGAGACGGCGAGCTAAAGTTACTAAGCGAGACACAAGCTCGGAATAACATAACTCACCTTGCAGACGTTTTCCCGCCACTGACTCTGTGCGGTGCCTGGACTGACTCGGGCAGCGGCGAGGCCAATTTCGAAAACGGTTGGGCTGGCTCGGCTGATGAACGAGGATGTCGGTTTGAGTCGAGTCGCCTTGCAATAGGAAGGACCTATATGATGGATCGAGTGTGGAATTTTGGCACCTTTTCTTTCTATTCAGCCCCCACTCGCCCCAGGCCAAAACATACTCACCACTGGATTCATCCGTCGTCGTCTACCGTGCCATCGTACACGATGGACCTAGGCATCTCAACCACGCCCCCGCTCTTGCTCAACGCCGACCCCCGCCCGCTTCAATTCATCCCGTACCACCCAACTCGCCCCCTCCACCGTATCGTCGAGGGCGAGGAGGCCATGTACAGCGCCAACGAGGTCGCGGCCGTTCACGCGCTCGCGACCATGTCGAACGCTCCCAGCCTTCCAACGAGTCCCACCAGCACCATCGACAGGGTGCTTCCTCACCGCAATCTAACCTCCATCGACCCCCGACTTCTTCGGCAGCTGCCCATAACACTGGACGCGGACGTAGCGCCCGAGCAGCGCGCTATTCGCCCCCTACCACAATGAGCGCGGCTGCAGCTGCAGCCTCGCGAACGACCACCCACGCCGTTCCCATACCCGGACGAAGGAACGCTAGCGCAGGCGCGACGAATTCAGCTGGCGTTGGTCGCGGCGCAATACGTGGTGGAAGAGGCAACCGTGCCCGAGGACGATCTGATGGAGGACGCGGGTGTGCAGCCGCAGGGTAAGCATTTCCTGCACGAAAATCAGACAATGGTTCTAAACGGATTAAAAGTCATCGACGAACCTTCGGATATACCGCCCCCACCGTCAACCACACCGACTCCGCTACTCCCGTTACCTTCCGAGCCCCCGACAACAGCAGACGGGCCGACCGCGACATTCGGCCCAGAAACGACGCACCCATCCGGCCCAGTTTTCGAGTCGACACTGGACCCAGTCGACGAGCTGGCGAGAACCGTGCTTTCGGGAATAGTGCACCTGGGGTTGCCGCTGGACAGCCCACCCACCGCGTTTCCGGAACCACTTATCCCGCCGGTATCCGAGCTCGGGGAGGAGTTCAGCCGCCAGCTCGACCTCCTCCTGCCCGAAACGCCCGCCCTCTTGCAAATGCGCCGCGCTTTCGAGGTGGTGCGCCAGCTCGTTCCACGGGCCCGCTTGACCGAGTTGCACAGCCGAGTGATTGCGGGTGTCTTGCCCATCGTCGAACAGCGTGCACAGGAAGCTCAGCGGCAGGTGGACCCCGGGCTCATCCATGGATGGGTGATCCTCTTTGACGCAATGCGACGTGCCCATACACTCCTAGCGCAGCAAGCGGACGGCCAAGTCGCGGTAGCACTCACGGCAACGAGGGTGTATCGGTTCTGGGTGGCACAAGTCAGTAGGGAGATCGACGAGGCTGTTGAAGCTCAACGCCGTACACACCATTTAACCCAGCTTCTAATGGGTGTCCCGATGCCTCCCTTCGACCTCTCTTCCCCTTCCAACACGACCCAGAAAACGTTCGGCGAAGCGGTGAACGACGAAGAGTGGGGTCGTGAGGTAGACCGAGCGTTTGCGCGAGAGATGGCGCGGACCGAGTCGAGCTTCGCGGCAATGCTGTTGGCAGACGAGCTCGAAGACCCGAACATGAACCATTCGTTCGAAGGGTCCGACGACGAAGAGTATTTGCGAAGGTTGGCGGCAGGATCAGAAGAAGGTGGCCGCTGTGACCGGTCCGAAATCGGTGACCCAACTCCCACGCCGACTCTCGGTATCGAACCACTTTCTTATTCCCCGACGCCGTCCGCACCCAGCTTCTCCTTCGACGACCATGTTACGAGCGACGCCGAGGATGGGGAGATAACTAGTGGTATGGGGTTTTCTGCGAGGTCGTTTGCCGCTAACACCCAGGCTTTAGAATCCTTCTCGTCTGAGGACTCGTATGATGCCGTGGTACGCGAGCTCATCGCAGAAAGTCGCGAGTTGTTCCGTCAAGGACGCGTCGACGAGGGATGGGAGATGTGGAGCCTAGCCGTGAGGTATGTTGCACGCTGCGCACTGCCGGTTGTCGACGAACACTCTCCCAGCGACGACTCGTCGTCCCAGAACGGAAGCAACTTGCCGCCCCCGCTTGAAGACGTACCTTGGCGATGGGATACCTCGCCACAAGACGAGGAATGGGAGTCATACGGAGAGGAGTCTTGAGACAACGATGAATATCGGCACAACTCAACGCCCGAGCCCTCCTGGGGTCCGGAACCGACGCCTTGGGACCAGCCCGAAAACGACTCAGTGGCCCCCTTGCCATTGGAGTCCATCATTCACCCTCAGTACCTCGTCGACTCTGGTATCTCCGCTAGTACTTCGATCCACGACTCTGGTTACTCGCGTCTCGCCCCTCCTGTTGCCAGTCAACTCCAATTTGGTACCACCTCGCGTCTCGACATACACGCGCACATTGTATCCATACCTCCGCTTTCGCCGGCAGTGATGACTGGAACATTCGCTGCAGGTTCCTCCAGCATTGACCAGCGACCATGGTATCGTGCGACGCGCGTTTACTTGGACAACAATCTGGTGTGGACTCACTTTCCGAACCGCCACCCGACCTATATGGAGGCTCCCTCTCTGCCGCTGACCGAATATGCAAAGGCCGGGGCGTTCAAGGTCGCTCCGCTGAGCATCGAGCGAAGGGCATCGTCATCCACGGCTACGTCGTCCGTGGCTACGCCCTCGCCTCCGTCGCCGACTCCTACTGATTCATCAACGCCGTCTCTTCAGCTTTCAGACCTCCAACCCCTTCCTTTTACGCATTTCCTGGCGGAAATGAAGAACCAATTCTTTCCGAGCGAGGGAGAGGACAGCGTCGGTGGCCGGATGATTCGCGAGCTCGAGCGGGTACAATTCGAGGAGGACGCGCATCGGGTGTTGGTGTTCTTGGCCCTGCACAAGGCATTCCATCACGCTTACGACCGCCAAGGACTGGGTCAGCTACTCGACCGGAATTGTATGCACGACCCGGACGGGCTCCGAGTGGAGTACGACTGGGACAGCAACCATGCACCTATCATCGTCGACGCCGACAGGACAGTCCGGGATGGGGTATATTTCTGTAAGTTTGGTCGCGGGTTGTTCTTTCGCGACGCTGAGCTGCCAGCAGATGGACCGCACTTCGACATCTATCACGAATCTCTGTACGCGCGTCAAGCTGTCCTCGCTTTCTTGCGCCGCGTCCTTCCCTTCCTCGTTCGCCAGGGAGCCGACGTTCTTCATGCGTTCTACAAGTGGCTCCAGCATTGTCACTACCCCACTCGACGACGCCGGTTGCACGTACACCCATTCCTTCACAAGCACGAAGTGGGATTGTGTGAGGTTGTCTACTCACTGCTTCACGAGAATGGTTATTATCGGGAAGCCGAGGAGTTCGAGCATTTTCTCCGCGTTCGTTACATGTGCGAGGAAGTTCTCGTCCGCTTCCTTAGCGATGGCTACCTCGACCTCGACATCAAGAACGACGAGCAAGGCTACTGGACGCGCGACCTTCCAGGGCTCATCGAATGCGAGTCGCCTGGCGGTTCGGCTAACGGAAGCAGCGACCCCAGCGAGTCCGACGTCAGCGACACATCGTCCCTGGGATGGCTGTACCTTGCGGGGGAACCCATGGGGAATGGAGATGGCCAAGAAGGATCGACGCTCGAGGCAAGTAACTCGGGGGCTAATCACTCTGCAAGCCTCCGGCAATATTCGCCGTCTCTCCCGAACCCGACTCTCCCGCTCTCTCGTTCAGCCTCCGCCCCGGCAGCGGCGAGTGTTCCTCCACGCCAAGGAGTTCGACAGGTCGTTGCGCCGACGCCCCAGTACCCGCTGCCCGACTTTCTCAACGTCGACACATCTGCTGCGGACACCGAGCTCTATAGCCAGGATAACGGATTCTTCGACGGTTCTTCAGAAGACGAGGAGATGCTCGCCGACAACGAGGCCCGCGACCGCGAAGTTATTGAGGTTGCCGCCCGTGGGCGATGGCCTGCTCTCGCGCAATGGTTTTTGTAAACAACGTACGTTTTTATCACATCTGTTCGCCGCGGATGTGTTAACACGGTCCTGCAGTTCTTGGAACGACGTAGACTGCAGGTTGTTCGCACATCTGTCCGCCGCGGATGGGAACACCTGGTCGTTCGTGTTTGAAACAAGCAATGCACGCTCACGACGGGCTTGGGTAGCGCCGCCACGCCTATCCATGTATACTTTTTCGTTCACCTATCTCTTCCTCGCTTACCTTGTTCCTCTCTCGAATGCATCCGGATCCGACGTGCTGGCGTCTTCGGGACGGATCCCCTCCTCGACTCTCTCGAACGCACTCAACGTGCCACTCCCACTGTACATAATCACCGCGTCTCGACTTCTCATCTATGCTGCCCTCTTTTTCCTTGTTCCGTTTCTTATCCTTTCTTGGACCTTCCCGCGCGATAACGACAACGACGTCGCAGGGACCTGCCATGCCGTGGACGACCAACATCAACGGACGTTCCACAGTAACCACGGCCCACTTTCCGCGCAGCTCCAACAGCTCCGCCATCCGACGCTTCAACAGCGTCATCTAACGACTGACGACTACTCACGGGTCGAGTATTTCACTCGACTCGCACGATTTTCTTCGAGCTTACCAAGCTCTCACGGCGCGACGGGACTCGCGCAGTTTTTGGGGGAAGTTGGAGCAGGGCTCATGTGTGTTGTGACGGTACTTGCGGAGCGAGTCCTCACTCCAGTCGTACGCTTGCTTGTAACCATGCTGGATCAATACATTGCTGTACTGCTGTATCTTGGTCTTCAGCTGAGTGAGCCATCTCCTTGCATTGCTGCATGCCCGCCACTTGAGGGAAGTTGTTTTGCATATACTTCTCCTGAATGGAAGAGTGTCGAATGCGGCAGACCCAGTTTGGGATTCACTCCAGAGGGAGATTGGGATGTACTTGAGGAGGATGACGAGTATATCGTGTACCCTGTGGAGATGGAAGACTCGAAGGGAAAATCAGTGCCTGCGTTTACCATGTACAAGCGTGTTGATAAGAAGGTACGGCCGGTCTCGACAACCTTCTCACCCGAATACGAAGTCAAGCGCTGTATTCCTGAAGACCCCGCGCTCACTCTTCCTCCTTTAACTCGCCATCCTCCACCGTTTGTGCCTACGAAACGAATAACCGCAGAACGACTCGCGCTTTTGGAAGTCAATGCTGACGGATTTCTTTCGGAGGAAGAGGAGAAACTCGTACTTCATGTTCTTACACTCAACGAGCAGGCTCTGGCCTTCGAAGACAGCGAACGGGGGACATTCCGAGATGACTATTTCAGTCCTTACAAGATCGCGACCGTGCCTCACGTCCCTTGGGAGTATAAGAATATCCCAATACCGCCTGGAATTCTTGCGAAAGTCATTGAGGTACTCAAACTAAAGATCGAAGCTGGGGTTTACGAAGGTTGTCAGTCCTCATACCGCTCACGCTGGTTCTGCGTCGTAAAGAAGAGCGGGAAATTGCGAATTGTTCATGATCTGCAACCACTCAATAAAGTTTCGATTCGGGACGCCGGTATGTTGCCTATCGTCGACAATTTCGTGGAGGGATTCGCTGGGCGACAATGTTATACCGTGTTCGACCTCTACTGGGGATTTGATGCTCGCAAGATGGATCCTGAGAGTCGCGACATGACTGCCTTCATGACACCGCTCGGACTTCTGCGTATTACCTCAATGCCAACTGGCTACACGAACTCGCCAGCGGAATTTCAGAAATGTATGGTCTTCATTCTTCACGACGAAATTCCTCACATTGCGGATGTTTTCATTGACGATCTTCCAATCAAGGGCCCTGCGTCAGCGTACCTCGATGCTGATGGGAAACCTGAGACACTCCCGGAAAACCCTGGGATTCGCCGATTTATCTGGGAGCATATGGTGGATGTGCACCGTATTGTGCACAAGGTGAAATTGGCTGGTGGGACTTTTTCCGGTACGAAGGTTCAAATCTGTCGACGCGAAGCATTAATTGTGGGTCAGCTGTGCTCACCTGAGGGACGTACTCCAGACCGCAAGAAGGTATCAGCTATTCTGGACTGGCCAGCATTGACAACTCCGAAGGAAGTACGTCGCTTCCTAGGGCTCTGCGGGACGGTACGCAATTGGATTCCGAACTATTCCAGTATCATCCGACCTCTAACGGAACTTTATCGACAAGGGATAGACTTTGTATGGGATGATCGACAGGTGGAAGCTTTTGAGGCAATCAAGCAGTTCGTGGCTTCTGCCCCAGCTCTCACGCCCATAGATTACCCATCCAAACGGCTGATAATCTTATCAGTTGACTCAAGCTCCATTGGAACGGGCATGGTGCTCTCGCAACTGGATGAGCAAGGAAAACGGTGCCCAGCGAGATATGGTTCCCTGCCCATGAGTGAACGAGAATCCCGTTATTCCCAGCCTAAGTTGGAGTTATTTGGCCTGTACCGAGCTCTCCGACATTGGCGAATTCACATTATTGGGATGGAGAACTTGCAGGTTGAAGTCGACGCCAAGTACATTGCGGGACTGCTCAACAGCCCTGATCTGCAGCCGGATGCTGCGGTGAACCGCTGGATCCAAGGCATTCTTATGTTCCATTTCGCACTCGTACATGTACCCGCGACCAAGTTTCATGGGCCGGATGCGCTTTCACGCCGAGGCCTCGCACCCGGTGAGACCGCGGAGGATGATGACGACACATGGCTGGATGAGATTGCATTGCTGAATCAGCAGGTACCGCTCGGAGAACGTGTTCACCCCGCATTAATAATGCCGTCATCATTCTTGACTCGGACCAGACAGGAATCGGATTTACGCGAGATCGAGCATTTCCTACGGACACTGGAGGCTCCGGCATTTCCGACCTTGGAATTGCAGCAGCGCTTCATTCGGAAAGCCACCCAGTTCATTATTCAGGACAACAAGCTATACAAACGTAACCCCCGGGGACCACCACTACTTGTTATCTTGGACTCTGCCGCACGCCTTCAGATCCTCACTCAAGCACATGAAGATCTCGGACATAAAGGAGTACGGGCACTCTGGGAAATGCTTCGAGGACGCTTCTACTGGCCCAAGTTACGCAACGACATATCTCATCATGTTGCATCTTGTCACACCTGCCAGGTACGGAGTACACGTAAATTCGAAAAGCCAATCTCCGTTTCCACTCCTGTCGCCGTATTCCAGAAGATCTACATTGACATCATGATGATGCCCAAATCGGGACGATTCTCCAGGATAGTGGCTGCTCGGGACGACCTCACGGGAACTTGCGAGGCTCTGGCAATCGAGGACGCTACCCGCCACTACTTTAGCACGTTTCTTTTGGACTCACATCTATTGCCGATACGGCTGCCCAAGGCGCGTAATCACTGACAACGGACCGGAAGTCAAGGCTGGCTTTGAAGAACTCATGAAACGCTTGCGGATTCCTCATGTGCGGATTTCTGGTTATAACAAGCACGCCACAGGCAAGGTTGAGCGAGGCCACTTCACATTACGGGAAGCCATAGTCAAATCGTGCGACGGCAAGCTCTCCCAATGGCCTGACAAACTCCCCTTGGCCCTGTTTGCAGACCGTATTACCGTGAGCCGCATCACAGGTTTCTCACCATACCAACTACTCCATGGGACCGACCCAATACTACCCTTCGATCTCTTTGAAGCCACGTTCCTGGTTACGGGGTTCAAGCCAGGCATGTCTACTTCCGAGCTGTTGGCTCTCAGAATCCGGCAGCTATCCAAGCTTAACTCAGACGTACAACAAGCTTCGGAGACCCTAGTTCAGTCACGATTCCGATCCAAGAGCCAGTTTGAACGCAAATTTCAGCATCGTCTCCTCAAGCATGATTACGACCCCGGGGAGCTTGTTCTTCTCCGCAATGTCGGGATTGAGAATCAAATGAGCATGGTGCGCAAGACTGGGGATCGCTATCTAGGGCCCTACCAAGTTGTTCGCAAGAACACCGGAGGCGCTTATATCCTGAGTGAACTGGATGGAGCTGTTTTCGCCAAGAACCCCGTCGCTGCTTTCCGCCTATCGCCGTACATCACCCGCCACCATGCTTTTATGCGACGGGGAAGCCCTGGAGGCAGCTCGTCAGATCTGGACGAATCGGGAGATTCGGGAACAGAGGATAGCACAGAGTCAGAATCCGAATAACGGCAAGGAGTTTAACGGAAAAACCGCAACAAATCGACCAACGGGGGTGGATGACTCGAGGACGCCACCGACCAGTATATAAAGACGGCAGCCTTCGACGACCTCCCCAGACTCCTCGACCGCCTCCCTTGCCTCGCTACATGACTACCGTTCCCGACGACCGCTTTGCCTTCGGAATTGGCGATTTCTACTACCCAGGGGAAAGCCCTCCGCCTCAGTCCATTATCCTTGAGCACCCCCGACCTCTTCCGCCCCCGCCACGTCCGCCGCGTACCGTTCACTTTATAGTGGGAGACGATGACACGGAGGACGAGTGGCGCCACTACGATCAGCATACTTCTCCTCCTACGTGCAGCGACAGGTACGCATGGGAGTCCGTCAATGTGGGGATGCCTCCTTACTGGAAGCGCGTCCTTCTCTTGGGCTCGAACTACAGCGACTATGTTTACCCGACTCGTGGTCGGCTCGGCAGCTTCGACGGCCACACCATGCCCCCATCCATCCTCACCCAGTTCCTTCGAGCCGGGCGCAACCCTCGCACTACTGTTTCCCTCATCGCTTCGGTTGGCGATCCCTACATTCCGCGCGTTTCTGTCCGCAATCTGGTGGACACGCAGTCGGGCAACTCGTACTTCGGCCTCGATACCACCACCGACAGGCGCATTGCTGTCGGCACCAGGCTGAAGACCGTCGACGATCTGCATGGAGTGTGGACCGTTACCCACATCTGGTCCTATGACTGGTGGTGGGCGCATATGGAATTGTATGATGAACAGAGGCGCCGTCGGGCCACAGTGCGAGCCAGCTACCACCGCGTCAACGGACGAGTGTCGTACCCCCACATCGTTGCCACCATGGTTCTGCAGGAGATGATGCGTGCCCTTGTGTGGATCTACAGAGCTGTGGCGTTGTAGATGGAGCTAGCTTGCGTATGCATGTTGTGTGCTGTTCTTTCTTGTTTTTCTTTATGCAATGTTCTTTCTTTTTTTCGTTTCGGGATTCATTGACCTTGGGAAATTGAAGAAGTGGCTTGCAGGTATTTTTCCCTGTTACCAACTGGGGACAGTTGGAAGATCTGTTCGCCGCGGATGTCGTGCATGAAAAATGTTTGGCATGAAACAGGGAATAATACCTTATCGCACATCTTCTTCAATTCCCAAGAACGCTAACTTGTAGACCAAGATTAGTCATCCATAAAATACGTCACCAGGTGTGACCTTCGTTATAGGTGTGACATTCACCGCTGGATCAAGTTTTGGGGCATTTGCAGAAAAGAGTGATGAGAGTCACGAAAGTCACATGGTGACCGTGACGTGACCGCAGTCCGCAGCCCGCAGTCCGCAGTCCGCAGCAGCTGGAATTAGTATATAAAGGGAGCCTGCGGGCCGAATACGTACAGAATCCCCCACTCCCGAATCTACTTAGTATTCTTCTAGCTTACTCCCAGCTTGTACCCTAGCGGGAATACTACCTCTTTTCTCTCTCAAAGCTTAGTGTGTTCTCCGAAAGACCGCATTAAGTTACCATCTGATCCTATCTGTTCCTATCACCCCACGTTGATCCTATCATTAAGTTCACTCTCGTGTTAGTGAATTTGTTGATACTATACGTTGTTATCAGACTACTGTGTTTGAGATCTACGTATATACACCCACGAGTACTGAGTCCAAGAAGGATTTAGTGCACCCCCACGTTTAAGCAAGACAAGTACTGAGTCCACGGAGGGCTTAGTTCCACGACAAGTTTTTACGCAAGACAAGTTTACGCATCTACTGTACGGTACAGTAGATACCCACGACAAGTTTACGCAACTACTGCAAGGAGCAGTAGTTACCCACGGATTTACGTTTCAGTTAGAGCTACGTACGGCTCTATCTACCCCACCCCGCAACAACCCCAACTCAAGTCCTTTTTAGGCACAAACCCCCTTCTTCACCAAGGACGATCCTTGCGTGCAGTTCCCTGAACAAAGTTACTTCCGGGACTGTACGTTGGAAAACTCTTTTTCCAGTCGACACCGCGTGCTGACCAGCAAACAAACTCTGCCAGTATGTGAGTTGCAATTCCTCATCCCGCTCTGTGCTGCTGCCCGCGTGCTGACCAGCAAACAAACTCTGCCAGGATGTGAGTTGCAATTCCTCATCCCGCTCTGTGCTGCTGCCCGTGTGCTGACCAGCAAACAAACTCTGCCAGCGTGTGAGTTGCAATTCCTCATCCCGCTCTGTGCTGCTGCCCTCATGCTGACCAGCAAACAAACTCTGTCAGGGTGTGAGTTGCAATTCCTTATCCTGCTGTGCCGCTGCCATTGCATTGACTGGGAGATTCACCTCAAATCCTCAGTTGGTGAGTACATCTCCTTTTTTTTTTTTTGCAGTTTGTCAAGATAGCTCCCAGGAAACAGTCATTAGAACTTGTACCTCCATCCTCAAGCACTACATGACCTTCGAATCCTTTGACTCCACTTCTGGTTTACAAGTTGCTGTTGGTCATGTTTTCCGAGTTGCTGCTGGTCAGAACAAACTGAACACACCATATTGTGCCTTTAATCGTCCTTCTAGCTACATGCATGTGCACACAACAGATCTTCCTTGATGGTTCGGCAAAGAAACAGACCTTCACCCCTGCATTTAAACATGCAGTGGCCGTCTATTTCAAGCAAGCTTCTGCATCTGGCTTTTTGGCTAGAATTGAGCATTGGATTAACCGGAGCTCAGTGGATTTCAGCTCTCTTCACCCTGGTCTTGATGTCCACTTAATTCTGCACCAGTCCACTTACAAAAACTGTAGACATGCAGAAAACCATGGCCCAGGAAGTTGTTGATATGATAAACAAATACCGCCCTTGTGAACAACCTTCTCTCTGTCTTCCAATGCAATCTGACCAATCCAATAGTCATCTTTGGAGAGGTGAAAGGCTGATGTGTAGGAGTCCAGTTGAGGATAGAGGACAGTTAAGCTCTCTTACTTGCCAATTTTTGTTTGTTCTGGTTCAACAAGACATGCCCTCACTTTACTTTATATTTTTGCGATCAGACCAGCCGGTGATCTGACTGGCAGGGCTTCCCAGTGAAAATGAAGACCATTATGTGACAGCATAGCAATAATAAACAACAGAAGCAGGCTTGTCTCACTTGGTAAACCTGATTCAGACGATCTGGCAGTTAGACACCTCAACTCCGGTGGTATCTACTATCAAGATCCAGTACAAAAGATAGAGCTGCTGAGCGCCTTAGAGAGAAATGATATAAGCCCAGCCCAGACAGAAACTATCCTCCATCCCAGGCGGATACAAAGCTTTTGTTTCACTTCAACTTCGTAAGTCCCTTTCCTCTCCTTGGGCATGCAATTTATCCATCCCTCAGCCCAACCTCAGCCAAGCATGCGATTCTTCAACCTTGCCGCACAAGTAGTCTATGCCGCCCCTGCTCCTGCCCCCGACACTGGTCTCATCATGTCCCACATTGTCCCTGTCGGTGAGTATAACATGACCTACTGGGTCGACGCCCCGGGTACTGTGGCTGCCTATAGGCTTAGGCCAGAGCAACAACCAATGCTGTGTTAGCTGGTCAGCGGCCGTCGGGACCATGCTAGAGAGCGATTTGCTCAATGCGGCGAACTGTACCTGTGGCAACTGCTGGAGCCCCACCTTCGGAGCGGGATTGGCCTGCAATGTCCTCCTCAACGGTATCTGCGTGACCCAATGTCTGTCTAACCGTCCCAACGGATGCAGTTAAGGTTGGATTTGAAGGATTGGAGGGGGTTGAGCAATTGATAACGCTAGTTCTTTGAGGACTGGAGCCTGATCATTCCTAATATCATTGTTTTGAACTTGAACTTGGAAGCGAGGAACAGGACCCCTGATTATAGGCTGAGAGGTCAGATCTGGATTTTGGCCCTCGGCAAATTTCCGTCGGAACTTCTTTCGGGGCCTGTGTCCAAAATTTCGTCTGAATTTCACCTCTGACGTCACCATTTTCTCACAATTTCCCCAAAATTTTCCTCCAAATTTCTTTGGAACCGCTCTACAAGCACAGTGACGTCTTGACGCTTTATGTCCAAACTCGGACCCGACCTGTCCCCAAAACCGTGCAATTTTGTCCGAATCTGTACCATACCTGCATCCTGAGCTCGCAAATTTTCGTCCGAACTCTGGATCTGACCTATAACTGGATTATCAGGGGTCCTCGAGGAACTTGACAAGAGAGGTGGTCGCTCTGCTCCCATAATTTCCTTGAGAATATGGAACCTGCCAGACTGAGAGTTTTCAGCGCTGAACGCAAAAACATCACACGTTCGGAGAGATTCGGACTTCGGAGGCGAGCATCCGATATCCAAGTGATACGGAACATGGCCGGGCCTAGACCTGCACTGCATTTCAGATGTGTCGATAATATACGGGGTATCTGAGTGTCCAGCACTTTGAGTACTCCTGGAAACCATAGCTACAGAAAATGGAACTTTTGTTTTTATCCATATCGACTCGGAGTCGAGCACATTGGTAACACTCAAGGTGACAAGAACGTGTCGGTGATCAGGTTTGTCTTCAAAAGACGCGATCACGTGACACACTGCAACACAAAACGTGGATTCCTCAGTAATCACACCTGATACATTTTTCATCTACCAAGTAATGACAACAAACCTAACATCAACCTAAATACTTCTCAGTTGTTTGTGCATGGATGTGCGGAGGGGTAAAAGATGTGAGCTCGAAATTGGGGCAAGATTTTGACACCGATGGTAAAACATTCTGTGTGGACAACTCGTCCCAGGGCCTGCAAAATATTGCTGCGGGCAATGAGACAGAACGGAGACATCCCAAATCAGAGCTGATTTTGCAAATCCTATTGTAACCTTTTGCGCCGCACCATGATTGTGACAACGAGAAACAGGGTGGTCCCAACGAGGCCCGTGATCTGCGCCAATTAGTTTATCAAATAGAGGGGAATGCAAATGGTACCCCGCTGAACAATGTCGGCTTCCACCAGATGAAACGCGATGTGAGGAGGGCACCACAGATTGGTGGTCCTGGTTTGCAATCAGCGCTATCTGGGACTCAGAGGTGAATAACACCACTCACCAGCAAGTGCAACAAATCCTTCAATGGTAAAACAGAGGCCCATGCGCATTCTAGAAGCATTTGTCAGAGTTGTTGTGAAGTTTGATTGATAGCAAAATCCCCACCCAACCTCTGCAGCATCTTCCGTGAGCTCTGCAATGAGCGCTGGCATGAGAGCAGCAACTGCGAGAAGGATAAGGTTTACATGCAAGCACATGGGAATAACTCACAAACACCAGAGAAATATCCTATGAGTATTGCTAGCACCACAACACTTGCAACCGTCCTCATCAACAGCATACTGAATATGAGGATCGAACATGCGGCAGTGGAGGCTGTAATGACAAGCGCAGTGCCGAAGAGCTCTGCAAGAAAGGCCGAAGAAAGGCGGCCAACAAGGCCAGAGCCGTTCATTATAACAAGCTTTAGGAGGGAAAGGTGGGGTTAGGCGCATTGGAGCCAGAGAGGGAGATAGAGACACACAACATAAAATGCAAAGTTGTTGCTCATGCCATGCGTAGTCACATCCAGCTGGAAGAAGAAGGTTGGGTACCAGAATGTGGTGCTGTAGGTCAGGTTGCTGAGCCAAGATCAGACGGCTTGAGTGTGGTGGAAGCCAAGGACTCACCCGGCCGTAGCGAGGACGTAGGGCCAATCACGTCCAGCTTTTTTCAGAGACAACCAAAATGCAGAGAGCCCATCCGACAGCGCAGTCTTCACATTCTTAGCCAGTGCTCTCTGAATCACCTCCAGGCGTGGCTTCACCAACCAACAGCCCATGAACAGTAGGACCGCTGTCAACGCCGCAGTAACGCGCGTCGCCGTAGCAAAGCTCAGCCTGTGGCCTCCATTTGCGTGAGGAACGGGGAGGATGTTGTTGAGTAAGATTGGATACACCAACGCCCCGAGTGGAATGCCAGCCTGTGTGAGTGTCATGGCAAGCGAACGCCGGCGGTGAAAGTAGTGCGAGACGACGGCGAGGCTCGGGATGTACACAAATCCCAGGCCGATTCCAAAGCCGATGCCCTGGGCAAGCAAGACCTAGATATGCATGAAGGACGAGAGAAAGACATGATATGATGCAAACCTGATACAGCTGTTGAGGTTGGCAGAACGAAAGCATGAAGAGGCTGAAGGCCTGGAGAAGGCAGCCAGAGTATATAACGGAGCGACTGGAGCGAGCATACATCATCAGAACATAACGATAAAAGTCAGGGCGGCGTACACATAACCACGATCATACACTGGCCCCGAGACGACGCTAAGCGAAAGTCCTAGCAGGACACTGATGCTTCCAATCCACCTAATCCCGGCGTCAAATCATGCATAGATTGTGAAAGATGTTAAACCGCACGAGATATTGGAGGGTGATGATTGCGACAGATAATCGCGAACGTAGAAATCTGTGGAAGGAGTTTGATTTAGGTCAGCGCGCGAAATAGGACACACCTTGATAGACACCAAACGCTGTCGTGTATCTGCGCATTGTGGTAAATATGACAGGCACATCGGGCAGTTGAATACTAACCCAAAGCCAGCGAAGTTGACGAGAAAGCTGCGTCTCGTCAGACACGGTGAATAGAAGGAGGAACACTGACGCTCCGAAGACCGTTAACCAAGCGACAGCACCGCCCTCCGGATATACTATGGCCTCGTCTTCTTTTAAGACCGCATCCAATGTCGCGTTCGAGTCCCCGCGTTCTTCCAGACCCGGGCATTTCTCGGGCAGCATTCAAACCGCTGGGGGGGGGGGGTCGAATAGATCCGTCCAGAACCGCCGTAAGGGTGTGTTAAGTACACTCACATATGGTATGGGAAAAAGCGATGCTGTTGACGACGAAGTGCCCTGAGTCGGAGACGGGCTCAGTGTTCCATTCTTTTCCCAAGCCGTCTACCACCTCAGCATGCATCGGCATCCTTGCTAACCTTCTCCTGCATTATCATACGTACAACGATGGCCAGCGATCGGCGCAGCTTCTTTCTCTCAGGAGAACGCCACCGAAAACGTTAGTGCAGCGATGGGCGCTCCGCGGGCGATCCGCCTACAACTCACGGACGCACGCAGGTACACTGGTCGGCGACATTCCTCGAGCGCGCCTGAGCTGCAAGGCATCGGCAGGAACGAACGAATATAACCTCAGGAACACGCACCGGGGGGATCGAAGTCGGAACTCTTCCCGTGTGAGCAGAAAGTTCATACGCACGGAAATCAACGATATATGCAAAACAGATCCCGTCGAAGCACCTGTCGATGGCGGCGCAAAGACCCCGGGACACTGTCCATTATCAGCACCACGCATGAGTCGACATCAGTGGTATAGGCGGCGAGCAATTACATATTATTCCCGGGCCCCGCACCTCGGCGGCCAGTGAGAACCAAGAACTGGCAGATAGATCGTCATTGAGCGGGAGACAGGGAAGATCTGGGCTGAGGTGGCCCGGCTTTCGAATTGGATGCATTCAAGGTGCGAGGGTTCCGGGCGGCGGCGGCGGGACTATCTGAGTCGCGTTTGCAGTGTGCCGGTCAACGGCGAAATGGCAGGCGTGGGATAATCCACGTAAGCTGAGTCACAGCAAGTGACGCCACTGCTCCCAACCACAACCAACCACAAATCTGTGCGCCGTGGGTTGCCACAAATCTGTCCGCCGTGCGTTGAATCGTCTCATGCAACGTTATTCTTCACCAATCAACGTTTGGACTCACACAGATCAGTGTCTGAAGGCTCGAAATGCTCGGATTGCCTCTACATGCTACAGTATGCCGCTTCAATCTCTCGCATCTGCGTGTCTTCCCCCCTTCGCAATGAACTCCCTGAGCTCTTTCATCCTCAAGCCTGCGACGCCCCAATGCCGAGGCAGACAACTCCGCCGCGTTCGCTTCATTTGGAGAGAACAAGATTGTGTTTCCCGCCACACTTTGTGGATCTCAAGCTCGCGATGTGGAACTACTATGGGCTGGTGAAGAGCTGGAAGGAGGTGCTGGAACCGTTGGAGCTCGCGACGGAGCAGATTGTCAAGCGGGTGAAGCGGTATGTGTTACGCTCCCTGCGCTGGGGTTTACTGACTTTTGCATTCGGAAGATGGTCTCACAAGGTGCCCATGGAGAGCGTCCAGAACGGGCTGTCTGTGGAGGCGACCGAGAAGATCAGGACTGCGGGTTGTGTAGCTGCCATCCCGTAGTCTCTCGTCAGTAACTCATCTAACGCTACCACAAGAAGTCCTCCAATGGAAAGAACACGTCAAGAACTACGTCGAAGCTAACCTAAGCAAGGTTAAAGGTGCGTTTGCGGTTCACCGTCCCCTAAACCACCCTCATTTCGCCGAGGCACACACACCCTCATCCAAGTATTCGAGCTCTACAACACAGTCGCCCAAACCCGTCCTCGGACCTATCCCAAAGCCCCGGCGACACACTACTTCCTCCTCTCTCTCTGGAACGATGCTTCTGACAAAGCGGCGCTCGACACTCCCATCGTCTACTTCGACCGTCTGCGAATCCGCCAGCCCGCCGACTCCAAGTTTGCGCTGGGGGCCCGCATGTCGATGGTGGAAGCGTCCGAGTCGAGCGCTGGGGAGATCCGCAGTACCGGAGCTGTTTCGCAACGATATTGAAGGGCGGAAGCGAGTGTAAGGAGTACGACCCGTCCGATGCGGCGCCGAGGGTCGATGCGAGGCAAAATTTGCATGAGGCTGCGTGAGTTTCCTTCTGCGCAACGTCTGTTCGTTGCTGACACGGCTTCCAGTAGCCAATGCTGAATCTTCCGACCCTGGCAAGGCTACCGAGGAAGGTCGGCTTTGCGGGCTTTACGGACGACGAGGAGGTAGTTGAGTGAGACGTCGGCGACGCCATGTCCACCACGAGGCGAAGGCACCCTCCCCAGTATTCCCCCCCCTCCGACTCGCCACGGCCTACTGGATCCTTCGTCCGTTCTTCCGTCCCCGCGACTTCCCTCTCTCAAATTCGAAGACTGGAACGCGCTGGATCTCGAGACGTCCGTCTTCCCTCGAAGCATACCTGAAGCGGGCAGGAGATGACGGAGGCGACTCATCCGCATCGTATTTGAGGTTGACGAGGACGATGGTGTCGATGCCGCTGGTCGAGCCTGGGGACCAGGTATTCTGGCAGATGTCTATTCCGTACCATGGCGGTACGAGTGACTCGTCGGTGTTTTACGTCCCTGCTGTTCGTTGACGCTCAACAAGTATGTTCTCATTGTGCCGCTCAGTCGTCTACTGAAACTGACCCCGTCGGCAGTGTCGAATACATACCTTCGTGACCAGCGCGAAAACTTCATCGCTGGTCAGGCTGCGCCGTACGTCGTCCTATTCTCACTGAGTCTGCTCTCACACATGCACATGCACAGAGACTTCCCCGCAAGTCCGAATTCGTCGACCGCGCAACTGCGAAAAACATCTTCCCAGGCGGACAGGTTGCGATGGGCTTTGGACAAGTTCGGTACTTGGGGCGAGGGCGAGGAACAGACACGGATGCTGTTCGAGGAGGCGAATCGTATCTTGGCCGTGTATTTAGGTGGGTTACGTTTCTTTCTTTCTCAGGGAAGACAACGAGGTAGTAATTGATTTCAGAGTCCGGAATGTATCGACGGGTAGCTCGGGAGTCGGAATGAAGTGCATCTTATTCTCTACTTGGCCGTCTGTATCCATGACCTCCTGCACGGTGCCGAGCGAGAGGCGGCGTTTCGCACAGACGGGGTTTGGATTGGAGGTTTGGGAGAAGACGCCGTTGAGCTCCCTGTTGGCATGGCATTGGAGTAGACGTGGACGTCAGGGCACTTCCTCATCTGCGGGCAAGGACCAGTTACGAGGAGCGCCAGTCGCTGGAGTCCACCAAGTGAACAGGAACGTGGAACGCTGAGGCTCAGAATCATCTTCAAGTTCACGATTGTTTCTGCATAGCCTCGCATCTTCAAGGCTGATGCACCGGTACTCGGTAGAATCCTGCCAGATTTGTGCCCGCTGGCAACCCAGAAGGGAATCACACAAGGCTCACCCACGGTCGATGGTTTTCGGGCATCGACACGTCGCGGTAAACGGCGTCACGGTGATCTCCTGTCATCTACTTCGTCCGAATGCGAGCCTACTTAACGCACCCATACGGACATTTGCAAGCCCATCGATTTAAATGCTACCAGACAAACGGCAAGGTCTGCAGGACTCGGGCGAAAAACGGGGGGACTCGAACTCGACGTTGGATGGGGCGGTCTTGAAAGATGACGAGGCGACGGTATACCCTGAGGGTGGTGCTGTCGCTTGGTTAACGGTCCTCGGAGCGTGAGTGCTAGTGTTCCTCCGTTTTATCGATCGCCGCCAACGTTGCGCAGGTTTCTCATCAACTTCGCTGGCTTGGGGTTGGTGTTCAACTGCCAATTGTGCCATTCATACTCATCTGTGCAGATACACCACAGCCTTTGGTGTTTATCAAGGTGTGTTATATTTCGCACATTGACCTCGACCTTTACCAAACACTTTTCACAGATTTCTATGTTCGCGATTATTTGTCGCAGTCGTCACCATCGTCTATCTCGTGCGTCTTCACATCTCTTACAATCTACCCACAACTTAACGTTCGGAATAGGTGGATTGGGAGCATCAACGCCCTGCTCGGAGCCTCGCTTAGCCTGATCTCGGGGCCTTTGTACGATCGTGGTTATGTGTACGCCCTGAGCCGCATGTATCGTTGTTTCTAACGTTGATTCCAGTCGCTCCGTCATATACTCTGGCTGCCTACTTCAAGCTTTCTGCCTCTTCATGCTTGCGTTCTGCCAGCGTCAACAGTTGGATCAGGTTCGGCACCGCATCATGTCTTTCCCTCGCCATTCATGTCAATAGGTCCTACTTGCTCAAGGCATTGGGATTGGGATTGGTCTCGGATTCGCATACATCCCTAGCATTGCCATCGTCTCGCACTACTTCCATCGTCGGCGCTCGCTCGCAATGACGCTCACGCAAGCAGGCATTCCACTCGGAGGGCTGCTGTATCCGATATTGCTGAACAACATCCTCCCCGTGCCGCACGCGAACGGAGGCCACAGACTGAGCTTTGCCACGGCGACGCGGGTGACTGCGGCATTGACAACGGTTTTATTGTTTCTCGGTTGCTGGTTGGTGAAGCCACGCCAGGAGATTGTTCAGAGAGCGTTGGCCAAAAACGCGAATACTTCACTATCACATGGGCTCTCTGCATTTTGGTCGTCGCTGAAGAAAGCTGGACGTGATTGGCCCTACGTCCTCGCTACTTGCGGGTCAGCACCTCGCTTCAACCAATACCTCATACAACCTAATATTTGCTCACAGCAACTTGGCATATAGCATCACATTCTGGTATCCTACATTCTTTCTCCAGCTCGACGTAACTACGCACGGCATGAGCAACACCTTTGCATTTTACGTTGTGCGTCTCTGTTCCCTTGCTCTGTATTGGGCCTAATCTCACCTTCCGCTCCTAAAGCTCGTCATGATGAACGGTTCCGGCCTTGTCGGCCGCCTTTCCTCGCCCTTCCTTGCAGAAACCTTTGGCACCGCACTTGTCATCACGGCCTCGACTGCTGCGGGTACCATCGTCACATTCAGCATGCTGGTGTTAAGGACAGTCTCGAGTGTCGTGGTTCTGGCAATACTTGTAGGATATTTCTCGGGGATTTGTCAGTCATGATTATTGCTGTGTCTTGGTGTGCAACTTATTCTCCTTCCAGATGCCGCTCTCATACCGGCACTCATCGCGGAGCTGACCGAGGAGGGTGCAGAGGTTGGGTAGGGATTTTACTTTTCATTGAATTTACTCGGACCAAAGGCTTTTTAGAATGCGCCTAGGTCTCTGCTTCACTTTGGAAGGATTTGTCACGCTTGTCGGTGAGTATTATATCTTCCTCCCAGTCCATAAGGCTGATTGCGACCCAGGCTCACCGATTTGTGGTGCTCTCCTCACCTCGTGTTTCATCTGGTGGAGGCCAACATTGTTCAGCGGGGTACAATCTCATTGTTCTGGGTTTCATAAACTAATGCATTGCAGATTATGGGCTTCCTTGGGACGATCCTGTTCCTCGGCGCTACGGTCATGGTGCGACGCAGAAAGTCGCCACAGACACAGATGTGAAAAGGGCCGACCCAGGGGTTCAGTTTGTCTGAAGATTATACTGTACCATTTCACTCAATTAGTTCTGTTATGGTCACAAAGTGGCCAAATATACATAGTAATTCTGGAATTTCGCCCCGTCAAGTATCTTTATATGGGTATTTTGAGGCGAGCAAGAAACATTGGTTTCAACTTTCTGCGATGACACACCTACTAACAGCTTAGCTTAGATGTCAGCGGACCAACAGCGGACCCGGGTACCCGACAGGCGCTAGTCTGAGAGAACTTTGTCCTTCTAACATTTAATTTAGGACATTTAATTTGATTCGGTGTACCATCAGGACGCCGGCGACTAACTTGCTCTGTAGCACTCTGTACTTCCAGGTCATTTTCTATATTCCTGTTCAGCTTGCAAGTTTGATTCAATACAGCAACTGCGGCCTAGGAACATGTACACGTATACAACGATTTTTACCAGAATGGCGGTTGTCAGAATTACCCCTTTTGGCCTACTGGCGTTGCAGACTTTGGCTTTGTTGAACGTGATGCATGATGATTCAGCGCTAGAAAACTCAGACCGCCCAATCGCCGTCCTCGTGTCGTCTGTTCCCTGGAAACCGCCGTGTACTTCTTCCTACCTGCCGTACCCAGGGCTGTTCTCCATTGACAGTTCCGTCCAGGTCCGGCATTGACAGTGGTCGCAGGCTCGTAATAGCCTGGCGCCACTTCCATATAAGTATCTCGGCGCCTGCATCCTTCTTTCTGTCGCCACCATGACCTGCCTCTCCTTCCTCTCTGTTTTCACCGCTCTCTTGCTCCATTCCTCTGCCAGCGCGAGCGAGCCTCTCTGTGCCCAGACTTTCAACATCCCTTCCACCGTGCAAGCTGGCCCCAGCCAAGCGCAATTCACGTTGACATCTGCCCCCATCGACGCACCAAAAGTCGCACCAATCACTAACTCGTCCTACGACTGGTGGTACTTCGACGTCGCCTCCACCGACCCCGCAGACCGTTCCACGGTGGTGGTGACCTTCTTCACGAGCACACGGAGCGCCTTCCCGCTGCTACACGCCTCCGACACGGTGACGCCCGTCTACATCTGGGGCACGTATCCGAATGGCACTCGCTGGGACGGAGTTGCGAACGGTACGAGCGCAACGGTGGTCGTTGACGGGGATGCGTCGAGCGGAAATTGGATTGGGACGGGCTTCAGCTGGAGTGCTCCTTCCGCTTCGGTCTATCTTATTACGATTGATTCGCCGGAGCTCGGCATCAAAGGGACGATCAGCTTCCGCTCGGTGTGTTTCGCTGTGCTATTTACAGGCCGAATGCTGACGGTTGGCAGATCGCCCCTGCCCATCTGCCTTGTGGACCCGTTGCGGTTGGCCAGACCTTGCAAGTCGGACCACGAATCGGTTGGGCAAATGTCCTTCCCGATGCTGCTTCTGTCGTAGACCTCCACGTCGGAGGAACACATGTGAAATTCCAGGGTACAGGATACCATGACAAGGTCAAGTTACTCGGTATTTCTTAACAAACAACTGCTAACTTGCGCAGAACTGGGGCGACGTCGCATTCACTACAAACGTCGCGTCGTGGTACTGGGGTCACGGACGCGTCGGGCCGTACTCCATCGTCTGGTTCGATCTCCTCGACCTCAGTGGACAAGAGCACCTCAGCGCCTACGTCTCCAAGAACAACAAAATCGTCGCGGCGAGCTGTACATCCGATAGTATCCAAGTCCGGCCGCTCCCCGCTGTGTATCCGCCCGTCCTCAGCACACCGGACCCAATTGGCTACCACATTAACATCGACGGTGTCAACGAGGGTGTGAACATGCAGGTGGATGTTCATGTCTTGGCACCGCTCGTGGACGCGAATCCGGCGTATGCGCGTTTCTTTGGAAACTTGACGGCGGTGTTGGCTGGGGGTCAGCAGTTTCAGGGTACGGCGCTGTTTGAGCAATTCAAACTGACGCAGTGATTCTTGTCGAATTTTGAACGCTTTGGATTGCGCTACCGTATTACCTACGCTTCAACCTGAAATATAATTTCTTGAATATCTGCGAAACTCCACTGTTCACGTTTTCATACAGCGTTGAGGTTTATATTCACAGCCTTGAGTTTTACTTTCGACCGACCATGGCCATGCCAGTGTTCTTCTCCAGCAAAAATCAAGGATCAAAGCATGCGGTTTTGTTTTTGTTGTGGCATAACGCGAATGATGCCCTACCGGCCCACTGGCTCGACATTATATTTCGACGCATGCGAGGAATGGGGTCCAGCGTCCAGATTCCGACTCCAGAAGCGCGTTTGAGCTGACTCGGACGATGCAGTGAGATGTGTGTTAAAGTGTTTGGTGGGCTTGAGCGGGATCGCGGCGTGGAGTCTACCTCAGCAGAGGCCGGCTGGATTTGCGATTTGCGAGCGAATATCGTCGACAGACATGGCGGCCTCAGCCGGAGCACGCGATCACGTGCCACTATGCAACGCGTCGATTCCTCTCCCCGGCGTGATTTCTGTCAAATCAACCTGTTTCAGTTCATCTATACCAGGGAATGGTACATTTGGTGAGGAAGCTCCATTGCTCCGTCCTATCCTACTATCCGCCCCAACAGTACGGCAGATACTTAAGTTGAGATAACCGACCTCCGCCGACCGCCAGGCATGGGACGCGCGTGGACCTTATCTCCACTGGCAGATTTCAGATATTTCCTTCATGCGTGGGTGTGTGGAAAGAAGGGAAAATGTCGAAGATCAGTGGGGGAAGTTGATATGGATCCGCGGAGCAAGGAACATTGTACGGCTCTAACCATTTCATGGTGACACCGATGTATTTCTATCGGCCAATAAGCCATGGAACCACCAACTTATCAACATTATGCACTTGTGCGCGTATATTCTATGTACATCTAAATCCACACCGAGACAAACCCATGTTGTTCGGATCCTCAGGCCTTTGGCTTTAATTCACGTCGGTATTGCTGGTGGCTTCTTGTGTCGCACCATGACCGTGGTGGCGAGGAACAGGGTCGTCCCAAGGAACCCCATAATCTATAGGTGCATTAATTCATAAAATACAGAACAAAACGCATAATCCCTACCCCGCTGAATAATGTCGGCCTCCACCAAACAAAACGCGATGTGAGTAAGGCACCGCAAAGTGGTGGTCCTTCGTTGCGATCAGGTATTTAGGTGGGGAGGTAAAGGATAGCACTCACCGATCAGTGCAAAAAATCCCTCCACGGTGAAGCAGAGACCCATCCGCATCCTGAAAAGAATTTGTCAGTTTTTCTTTGTGTGATATGCAATGGAAATGAAAGTACGCACCCAACCTCTGCAGCATCTTCCGTTAGCTCTGCAATGAGCGCTGGGACGAGAGCAGCATCTACAAGAATAAGGTTGGCATGCGAGCACACAAAGATTAATAACTCACAAACCCCAGAAAAATACCCTATGAGTATTGCCAGAACAACAACACTCGCAACTGTCCTCAACAAGAGCATGCTGAATATGAGGATGGAACATGCGGCAGTGGAGGCCGTGATGACAAGTGCAGTGCCGAAGAGCTCTCCAAGAAAGGCCGAAGAAAGGCGGCCAACAAGGCCAGAGCCGTTCATTATAACAAGCTTTAGGAGGGGAATATGGGATTAGGCACAGAGGGGGAGACACAGACGCACAACATAAAATGCAAAGTGGTTGCTCATGCCATGTGTAATCACGTCCAGCTGGAAGAAGAATGTAGGATACCAGAATGTGATGCTGTAGGTCAGGTCGCTGAGCCAACATCAGACGGCTCGAGTGTGGTGGAAGGAAAGGACTCACGCGGCGGCAGCGAGGACATAGGGCCAATCACATCCAGCTTTCTTCAGAGAGGACCAAAATGCAGGGAGCCCATGTGATAGCGAAGTATTTGTGTTTTTGGCCAAAGCTCTCTGAATCACCTCCTGGCGTGGCTTTACCAACCAACAACCCAGGAACAATAAGACCGTTGTCAATGCCGCAGTCACCCGCGTCGCCGTGGCAAAGCTCAGTCTGTGGCCTCCAATCGCGCGCGGAATGGGGAGGATGTTGTTCAGCAAGATTGGATACACCAGCGCCCCAAGTGGAATTCCCGCCTGCGTGAGCGTCATGGCAAGCGAGCGCCGGCGGTGAAAGTAGTGCGAGACGATGGCAATGCTAGGGACATACGCGAATCCGAGGCCGATACCAAAGCCGATGCCCTGAGAGAGGAGGACCTAGGAACATGAATAACGAGGGAAAGTCAGCCTGCAATGCAAACCTGATACAGCTGTTGAGGCTTGCAGAACGAGAGCATGAAGAGGCTGAAGGCTTGAAGAAGGGAGCCAGAGTATAAGACGGAGCGACTGGGAGCATACATCAGAAAACAACAATCGTGATACACGTGGCTCGGGGCGACGCACACATAACCACGATCGTACAAGGACCCCGCAACGACGCCAAGCGAAAGTCCTAGCAGCACATTGATGCTCCCAATCCACCTGTTCCAAACTCAAATCGTGCACAGATTGAGAAATGTTAAGACTCACGAGATAGCCGATGGCGATGATTGGGACAAGTAATCACGAACATAAAAATCTGTGAAGTGTCTTTGGTCAAGGTCGAGGTCAACGTGCAAAATAGAACACAACACACCTTGATAAACACCAAACGCTGTGGTATATCTGTGGACGGTCAGAGACCACGACGAGTATGAAAGACACAGTGGGCCGTTGAACACTCACCCAAAGCCAGCGAAGTTGATGAGAAAGCTGCGCATCGTCAGAGGCGGTCGATAAGAAAAGGAGGAACACTCACGCTCCGAAGACCGTTAACCAAGCGACAGTACCGCCCTCCGGATATACTGTTGCCTCGTCTCCCTTCAAGACCGCGACCGCATCCAATGTCGAGTTCGAGTGGCCGCATCCTTCTTCAAGTTTTTCCGAGTCCTGCTCCTGCAGACCTGGGTGATTCGCGTGCAGCATTCAAATCGATACGGGGGTTGGCTTGCAAAGGTCCAACCGCTGTGGGGGTGTGTTAAATAGGCTCGCATACCAAGGAAAGTGATGATGCCGTGGTTCGGAGATGACAGGCGATGACCGTGACGTGTGGACGCCGACTCGGAAAACCGTTTAACGCGACGCGTTGCTGTCCATTAACCGAGGAATCGCTTCTGAGTTGCCATAGCTGTTGCCATGTGGCACAAATCTTCCGGGATTCTACCGAGTATTGGTGCAAGAACCTTGAACATGGGAAGTTATGTAGAAACAATCGTGAACTTGAAGATGTTGATTCTCAAGGCTCGGGCCTCAGCGTTCCATATTCCTGTTCACCAGTGGGACCACCATGACCTCTGGTGCCTCACTGTATTAGCATCCTTGATTACGGCGTCCCGCACTATCATACGTACTCGATGGCCAGTGACCAGCGCGGTGCAACGATTAACGCTCCGCTGGGACGTTCAGGTTACAGCTCACAGGTACGCAGGCACAGTTCTGCACTTGTCGGCGACATTTTTTCGAGCAAGCTGCGAGCATCGGCAAGAACGAACGAATATAACCTTGCGACCACGTACCGGCACTCGTCCTCTAGCCTTTTCCCATGCGAGCGGGACGCCGCCTCATTCTCACCCTCGGAATTTAACGATATGTCCAAACCAGATCCCCGTCGACCCTGGCCGTTGGCTGTTGCTTCAGAATCACTGGCAGAAGCAATATCACACACCCCAATCGACCGGGGCAGAGGCAGCGAGTTATCCCTCGCACCTCAGCAAGAGAAAGAATAGGAACAGTGGCAGATAGAGCGGGCGACGGAGGAAGATCTGGATATCTGGACGGGCTGCTGCAACGGAGATCAAGCATAAAACCATCGGGTTATGCAGGAGGGACATCAGCTATATCGTCAATAAATCTTTGAATGAATGCAAACAGGAATTTACCGCCTAACTCAGCTCGGGCAGATACATGGCCTCGCCCGGATAAACCCACTGCTTGTATCCGGCGTATTTCCCACATTCTCCGCAAATAAATCTTCGGGTGGACTTACTACATGAATGCATCCAACCTGGAAAGTAGCTGAGTGCTCAACGAGCGAGTTGGTTCAGGAACGGCAGTTGCTATGCAGCGGAGGGTTAGCTATACCATTGAAAGCAAAACACCACGGACCACAACACCCCTCCCCTGCCTCACCACATAAATCACCCGAAGCCCCACGGCGTCTGCTTCCCGACATCCCCGTCACCCATTGCCATATTCAGAATCCGCCGACGCTCCCGTATGAATGCAGATCGGATTTAGGTTGCGCGAACTTTTTGAGATATTTGGCGGTCCGTGGCGGTAATAGACTGTCGACGATTGTTAGCCATTCGGTAGAGCGGTAGAAGAAAATACGCGACGCACTCTCGAAAATTTCTGTCCCTACGTTGAACAAGATTTCCACGGACTTGTGAAATGCGCTGTTGCTGCGCGTGTAGCAGGCTCGCGCTGTGGAGCTCGACTGTTAGATTTGTGCTTGAATATCGACAGGCATATGGTGGTCGTCGAGTGGACACGTCACACATCACACGTGCATCGTGACGTGACGTGACCTCACGCGCTACACTGGCAGACGCGGAAAGTCTTCCTCGAACTCGCTTTCCGACGGTCCCAGAGCCCTCCGAGTCTTTGCCACTGCCAAATTCCGATCGGAACAACATGACGGCTGACCACTGCGTTCAAAAACTTGAAGGCGAGCGGCGAGCGCCAAAAATTCAAGGCTGGCCCACCCGAATCTGTCTCCGAGACTGGCAGTGTCTCGTTTCACGCTTAGAATGCCTTCGCGGACGTCGAACTCTCAACTGATACCCGAAAAGAAGCAGTCGCCACAGCCCAAGCAATCAACTGCGTCGTCTATTGGACTCGAGTACTCGGAGCGTCACCCAACTTGAAGCGCTGGTAAACACAGAAGAACCTCGCGCATTTTTCTGCATTTTTCAAGTGCTGTTTCGGTCCGAGTTTCCCATGTCTCGGCTCAATAGCCTTAACTGGACCCAGTAGGAATCCGCAGTGCTGCCATACGTTGATCTAGATGGGTTTTCTACATTCAATAAACGGTGGGTCCGCAGTAGTGTGGAATTCAGTGACGGTGGGTCCGCAGTCACTGTGGGAAAGCATTTATGCTCACGAGGGCGCTGCGGTCTTTCAGGGTCGTATATCAACCGCCGGCGCTCGTCCTGCTTTTCATCTTTTACCCAATAACCAACCAACGACGTCCATGGACAAGAACGAAGACTCGGAATCGCAGCCCCTGCTCGGGGATCTCGAGGCCCAAATTGGCACCGGCAACACCGAGGCTGAGCGTCCAGTGCACGTCTGCGCTCGGTGTGCATCTGAGATCCGCGCCGAGCACCCCAACGATGGCGTTAGAGTCCCAGCTCGCACTGCGCTCATTTGGAGTACGTCTGTCTGCGCTGCCGTTGGAATTCCTGCTGAACTACGACAATAGTCGCCAGCGTCTTCTCCACAACGCTTTTCATCCTATCTATTGTCGTCATGGCGCTTTCTTACCGTACGCGGCGTTTTTTTCTTGACGTGTTCATTCGCTCTATTGAACGACCAGGTTTCTACGCCGGCGAGCTCTTCGTGTGCCTCTGGGCGTTCACAACACAGACGGTCCTCTTCGCTTTGTGAGTTCTCACTGCTTATAAGGATTGTCGCTTGCCGTTCCAACGATCCATCGCATTTCTAGGCTCTACGCTGGATGGCCCCGCCGCAGACGGCCCCTCCCCAAGCTCAGCAAAGCAACTGCGCAGATCAAGGTCCTCTGCCTGCTCGCGTTCTCCTGGATGCGTAAGTCTACGTTGTCTTCCCTCCACTCCACTACGTGTTTACACAAACCTGTATGACAGCTCTGGCCACCGGAGCCATCGTCGAGAGCCACCAGGCCTGCACGTGGGGATACTTGTGCGGTGCCTTCGTTTGGGTCGACCTACTCATTTGGTTCCTCATGATTGTTCGTAAGTCCCCTCCCTCTCTTACATTCTCCGAGTCCGCATTGTGCTGATATATATGATTAACTCCAACTGAAGTTTTTGGCGCGGCTTTTGCGACTTACCGCCGCGCGGTCAAGATCCACGGCAAGGAGCTCGTCCAGAATCCGAATAAGATTCCTGCTTGGCGTCTTTCGGAGGTCAATGGCGTGGAGGGAGCCGTCAAGCTCTGAAGGTCCGCCAGTTGATGACCTTGTAACCTCCGACAAGAAATTTGTATGCGCTGTCCATTTTCTCGTATCGTGTCCCGTGTATGAGACCCGTTTTTCGGTTCTCATCGTTGTTTCGCCGCCGCCAATGGGAAGGTCGACTCGGAAAAAACTTCAAAAAAGAAGAAAGCAAATTATGGTTCCAGTACAACATGTTCGAAAGTTCAAAAAATCCTGTGATCGTCCGTGATTCCTCGAGTTCTTCTTATGGGTGAAATAGCGGGTCATAATTCAAAATTGACACAGCTTAGTGTTTTTTGACCAAAATTGACACAGGTTTCATGTTTTCGGCCTGGGTTGGAAGCATCGACACACAGGTTGAAAAAATTGCCACCACCTTGTTTGAGGTTGAAAATGTGACACAGCTGCAGGAAGTCCATATATCTCAAGCCACAGGTTATAGATTTATCCAACTCCTAATCCAGAGGTTGGAACCATGGCGGAAATTCTACACAAACCCTCACAGTCACACACACACATCAGCTCCATCATCAGCAGGTGATTCCCACCACTGCAGGGTTTTTCAAGTTGCTCCGAGAGGTGCTTCGGAAACCACAATATCACATCTGGGATGAGAAAAGAGGCAGAGTAGACTCCTCCTCGACACAGAGCTGTAGTCCTTGATTTCTTTTTAGTTCTCTACTTGAGTAAAAAGGTGCTAATTCAACTGTATGGTTGATATATGGTTGCAAAATTAAAATCCGCACAGGTGCAGGTTTTTCTGAGTGAAACGACACAGGTTGAGCGTTTTTGACACAGGTTGGAGGTTTTTGACGCAGGTTGATGATTTGTCCCAATCTGAGCACATGTTTACACAGTCAGTGTAGGTTTGCATTTTGTTCTTCATTTTTAGAAAGTGGACCAGATGTGATCCTGATCATCACATCAATCAAGCAGACCGAGATAGATTTGATCCGGTGCTCGATAAATACAACTTCATTGTGGTAGTGCAGTGGTCCCAGCAGGATGAAAGTAAGCCAAGATGCTATTGGCTTGCTCGGAGGACAAGAATTGAATGTGTGGTGTATTAGAAAGGAATCTAGCCTGATCCTTGAACCAAATAACTAGCAAATATGCTGCACAAAGGAAAGTACGCTGGAAATGACAGAAGCTATGTAAAGAATGAGCCACAAAGTTCATCTCTCCTATCAAGGTTCACCGCAAAGGCGAGTGGAAAAGTCAGAGTGTTAAGAGCAGGAGTGTATGGTTGCCGCTGATGGTATCATGATGAAATCAGCTAGATCATTTTGTATTTGATGTCTATTTTCAGGTATAAAGCTCTGAAAAAGTAATAAACACAGGTTGCCAAAACCTGTGTCAAACTTTCACTGACCTGTGTTGAAAACACACTCAACCTGTGTCAATTTAACCCTAATATTGCAACCTTATATCAACCATACAACTGATGATGAACATCAGATATCATCAGTTGCGATCAGGATGTGACCCTGTCGACTAAAGACTAGTAAAGTTGGGACTCAACCTGTGTCCATCAAAACTTCCAACCTGTGTCGTTTTTTCTCTTACTCTACCTAAAAAAAAAAAAACGACACAGGTTGGGCTCAACCTGTGTTGCACACCGTCCGAACCTGTGTCAATTCTCGAATAATTATGACCCAGTATTTGAACCATATCTTCTACTGTTTCGCGTTTAGTTCGGCCAAAACGAAGAACAACGCTGTTGATCCTGACGTTTTCTTTTAACACACGTTCGAAGGCGATGGAACGCTGGGCCACGAAGCATGGTTGTACCTGAGCCGTATTTGCTATCGCGGCGCAGCGATCTTTTACAACTGTCCATTATAACGCATCGATCATGGTTAAAGCGGGAGACGAAGAAGAAGAAGAAGTGATAGATTCCCCTTGCTGATGAGCATCGCAAAGCATCGGAAACATCGCAACATTACCCGAGAGTCGATCTCTGACTGACAGTTCAAGCATATAGCACGTTCCGCACACTCGTCCACGAATAGCAGTCAGAACAGAGTTATGTAACCGAATCCGCAACGCGTTCGGGGCGACTCGGGCACAGCATCTACATATCGGCGATACGTGTTTGAAATCGCCGTTGACCGAAGAATCAGCACAGCAGCTGTTACAATCTCCCACCCGCCGACCAATGATAGAGTTGGGCAGTTGCCCGTGATCGCGTCGAGAATAGGTCTCCTCTTATCGTGCCCAGCAGTGTCTGTGAAGTCGATCGTAGGATTCGGGAATCTCCACGAGGCTACGCGCCTGCGGAGCGAGCTTGGCGCCTGCGAGATGTTCGAGAAAGGCCAGAGCCATGTCGGTTCCTGTGGCTACGATTAACATCGAGCGGAACCGGAGAGGATAACGAGCCTGCAGCTACGCCAGAGTTGATCCAGATGTTTCCGTGGACGACCCAACGAGCTTTCGGCATCCAGTCGATGTCGTTTGCGGTTGAAGCCGTTTCCTACAGCAATGTAAGGGACAATTATCCACAGGGATATCGGTACGCACTGTGATGACCCGGTGAAACGCCTGTTTCTTCGTTGCTCTCTTTCCGAGCACCCCCCGTAAGAGCCAGCTGTAGCGCACAGCTGCACACCGACAATATATACTTGGCTCCGAGCGCCTGGGCGCGTATGAACGCAATCTCCTCTGGCGGCATGCTACATAGACCGGTAGACATGTTCGGCTTCTGGCCAGCAGGAAGCCAGAGGATATCATACTGCATGCCCTTCCGCGCGACCTCGGCGTACGTCTTGGTTGGGTTGAGCGTTGCCGTCGAGGTAACGACGGGATCGAGGGTGGGAGCAAGATAGTCGAAGACAACTTGGAAGGGAACGGACAGCTTTCCGGGCAGAGCCGAGGAAGAGGCGACGTGGTCAATGCCCGCCAGTATTTCGACGGGTCGGCCAAAATCTGAGAGGGCGAGTGCGTCTGATATGCAGACGCCGACGGTGAGGATGGTGGGGGGAGCAAAGGCCATGATACCAGTCGTCAAGCATGGCTGTGGTCTTGCTCAGCGACAAGATGAAGGCGCTGCATGGAGAAGATGTGATGCGTGACCCGGAGTGACTCGGGATGGCTCGGCAATTCGGACGTGTGATCCGCTTGTGGCTTTCCGCTGACCACCACCTGCGTCGCCTCTGTGGCCCACTCGCAGCCTCATTACTCTCTGTTGCACCATTTCCTCCCACTCTCACCGACCATCTCCCTGCAAGGTTTGACGCAAGCGTTCGTACGCAACGGGCCGTCTGCTGTGCATGCATTCTGTGCTGATGAGCGGGAGATGTTGAGCTTCTACGATATTTTTGGACACAACTCAAGAATCAGTATGTCAGATTCATCTATACTGACATGCACGCGCACGCTGACACGTTTGGTCTTCGCAGTTATCGTTCGATGCCTCTCCCGGCAAGGCTGTTCCCGGGCATTCAATCTTGGACGGTTGGCTATTGTTCCCAACTTTACGATAGATTGCGGAAGATGTACCCGTGTCTTTGGATCCGCCTCCATCATGTTCGTGATCATCGTGTGTCCGTTCTCCCAGCAATCTCACGCCCAATGTCCTGGAGCGTGAACTACACTGGGTCGCGGTGGCGCTCTCACTGCTGTATTACTTCCCCCTATACGACCCTACGCGTACTCGATCACTGGAACCATCGAGCGGTCGCAACAAACCTGGGACAAAACCAGCGAGAACGATGTGGGTTTGGAGAACTCAGCTATCATTCTGGTCCGCATGCCTCTTGATCTTAACTTGCGTGTCGGCCAAGTACGCGATTCATTTGCAACATATCGAAACCTCACCGATTGGCAGGTTATCGCTCGTAATCTCCCCGAATCCTCCGAGCGCTGTGCGAATGACCCGCTTATCTATAGCGGGAGCTGACAGATTCTCGATGAACCACAGCGTCGAAAGGAAGCAAGTCAATAACGAAGTACTCCCTAGAGAATTCGAAGGGAGAGAGTCTTAATTTAGAATCGTGAAGCTGAGCTGGAGCCTCAGGAATCAACCTTTCCAGCAACGCTCCCATCATCGGGGAAAGACCCGAGCGAGTGCGGAGACACACCCACGGGCGGATAATAGGTTCCGTTTTTTTTTTTGCGTCGCTCGAGTTCTTTCCTCTCTGCACCCTGAATTCCAGGTCTGCATATGTGCTTGGTATACGACACGGAGGCATTCATGGTGCGTGGAACATTCCAGCGTTGAAATTCTTTATTTCCAAGTTATTCAACGTTACCAGTCGGCGGAGAAGCTCTCGGAATAAATGATAGAATCCCGAGGCATGCTTGTATCTTGCGCGACCACGCTGGCATCGCGTGGAGGGTACTGAAGCAAGGTATGCAATTGCAAGGTGGATCACGGAAACTCCGAAAGAGGAAGGGGATTGTACAGGAATACATATCACGAATCAGGCCGGTACAAATCCAGGACCCATCCCAAGTACTTCTTCGTCGACGGCATCACTTGCTCCCCGATGCCAGCCTACTTAAAGCACCCACATGGCCGTTCCGAACGTTCTCAAGGCCCCCGTCGGTTTGAATGCTGCCTGAGAAACGCCCAGGTCTGGAGGACTCTGAAAAACTCGGGGACTCGAACTCGACATTGGATACGGTCCTGAAAGAAGACGAGGCCCATAGTATATCCGGAGGGCGGTACTGTCGCTTGGTTAACAGTGTTCGGAGCGTGAGTGTTCCCAGTGTTGTATCGACCGCCTCTGACGACGCGCAGCTTTCTCATCAACTTCGCTGGGTTTGGGTGAGTGTTCGACTGCCCGATGTGCCTTTCATACTTACCATAGTACGCAGATTCACCACAGCCTTTGGTGTTTATCAAGGTGTGTCCTGTTTTGCGTGTATACCTTGGTCAAACTCGTTCCACAGATTTCTACGTCCGCGATTATTTGTCGCAGTCATCGCCATCGTCTATCTCGTGCATCTTGACAAGTCTCATAATCTATTCACGACTTGACATTTCGAATAGGTGGATTGGGAGCATCAACGCCCTGCTCGGAGCCTCACTCAGCCTCATCTCGGGACCGTTGTACGATCGTGGTTATGTGTACGCCGCCCTCAGGCTGAGCCGCCATTATCGTTGTTTCTAACTTGATCCCAGTCGTTCTGTCATATACTCTGGCTGCCTTCTCCAAGTCTTCAGCCTCTTCATGCTCTCGTTCTGCAAGCCTCAACAGCTGTATCAGGTTCGCATCACCTGTCTCTCTCTCATCGTGCCATGCGTATGACCGTGTCCATAGGTCCTACTCGCTCAAGGCATTGGCTTTGGCATCGGCCTCGGACTCGCATACATCCCCAGCATCGCCATCGTCTCGCACTACTTCCATCGCCGGCGCTCGCTTGCCATGACACTCACGCAAGCAGGCATTCCCCTGGGAGCGCTACTGTATCCAATCTTGCTGAACAACATCCTCCCTGTTCCGCACGCCAGTGGAGGCCATAGATTGAGCTTCGCCGCGGCAACGCGTGTAACTGCGGCGTTGACAACGGTCTTATTGTTCTTAGGTTGTTGGTTGGTGAAGCCACGCCAAGAGATGATTCAGAAAGCGCTGGCTAAAAATGCGAATACTCCGCTGTCAGACGGGATGTCTGCCCTTTGGGTGTCTCTGAAGAAATCTGCCCGCGATGCGCCGTACGTCCTTGCTACCACCGCGTGAGCGCCCATCTGCCACCACTTCTCAAGGCGTCTAATGTTAACCTAGGATGGTGATCTACGCGATCGCATTCTGGTATCCGAACTTTTTCCTCCAGCTCGACGCTACTACGCATGGCATGAGCGACAACTTCTCGTTCTATGTGGTGCGTCTTTATCTCCCGCACATTTCCGCCGCGCCTAATCCCGCCTTCCCCTCATGAAGCTCGTCATAATGAACGGCTCCGGCCTCGTCGGCCGCCTTTCCTCGGCATTCCTTGGAGACCTCTTTGGCACTGCACTTGTAATCACGGTCTCCAACGCCGCTTGTACCATCCTCATATTCAGCATGCTGGTGTTGAGAACAGTCGCGAGCGTCGTTGTTCTCGCAATACTGGTGGGATATTTCTCTGGTGTTTGTAAGTTATGACTAGTGCTGTGTCCTCGTGTACAACTTATCCTTCTTGCAGATGCGGCTCTCATGCCGGCGCTCGTTGCTTCGCTGACGGACGATCTTACTGAGGTGGGGTGCGTACTCCGTTTTTCCACTGAACATCACGAAAAGTCTGACAGATTCCCTGCAGGATGCGGATGGGTCTCTCCTTCACCATGGAAGGATTTGTTGCGCTTGTTGGTAAGTGTTATTCTCCTCCCGACCCATAGCCCTTAACGCAACGCAGGACCACCGATTTGCGGTGCCCTTCTCACATCTCGTTTCATCTGGTGGAGGCCGACTCTATTCAGCGGGGTACGACTCTCATTCTTCTTTGTTTAATCAACTAATGGACATACAGATCATGGGCTTCCTCGGGACGACCCTGTTCCTCGTCACCACGATCATGGTGCGCCGTAAGAAGTCACTAGTAGCACAGACGTGAAGATGGGTTCAGTTTCTTTGTACTTATTTAGATGTAGAATAGACGACATTTCGAGCAGACGTTGCTTAACGTTGGTCAGTTCTTGTAACCCTTCTATACAGCGGCCGTATAGCTGGTAAGAATCTCACCCCGGACATATATGAAATCTGACAGCAACCCGGGCAACTCCCCATGGCTGGCGTATCTGTGGAGTTGGGCAGTTGCCGCACTGTTCGCGGATACAGAGCAGGCGGTGGATCTTAATGAGTAGATGAACTGATACTGCCCGATTTGATGGAGATCAAGGCAGGAGATGAAACGACGCGTCGCTTGGTATCGCAACAAGCCACGTGATCGCGTTTCCTGGCGCAACGGTCCCAGGGTCCCCGCGTCGAGTGTCCGCTGGCACTATCAATGTATGGTGCGCCGTAAGAAGTCAGATGTGAAGATGGATTCAGTTTGTTCGTTTGAAATTATTTAGGTGCAGAATAGAAAACATTAGCACGCTGGCTAATGTTGGTCAGCCGTATAGCTCGCAAGGATCTTGTTTTGTGCTGGGTTTTCCGTTGTTGCCCACCTACACAGATCTTAAATCTGCCAGTCAAGATAACGTCCGCGCGCAACCGGGGCTACTCTCCACGGCTGGCGATCTGTGGAGTTGGGCAGTTGCCCCATTGTTGGCGGATACGGAGACGGAGCAAGCGGTGGATCTTAATGACCAGATGTATCATTTTCTTGGCATAGATGAACTGATACAGTCCGATTTGACGGAGAGCAGGTCTGGGAGATGAATTGACGCGGAGCTTGGTGTTGCAACAAGGCACGTGATCGTGTTACTGGTGTTGTCCGCGCAAGAGCAACGGTTCCCCGGGCCCGCGTCGAATGCACCACGGGTGCCACCAATCTTCACACTGTGTCATGGCTTTCGAACAGCACTGACTCGGAATTATTGAATTACACTTGGTAAAGAGGAATATGAACGCAGAACGATTCAGACGTGTTTCTACTCGTTTATAGTCTCATGCAGAAGATTCTCATGGCCATGATCACCCAGACTGATACATGGCGGGCCCAGCAACAATATGCGAGTTCAACTGCGACATGTTGAACGGCGTCACGAAGGTGTTGTTGTCCGTAATCGCGATGAATCTGTGCTAGCAGTCAGACCAGCGAGTCGCGAACAGCGAGGGTGTGCGTACATCGTGCCATTAATCAACGGAGCGCTCCCATTACCATAAATCAGGGCACCAGGCTGTAGCGTCGATCCGCTGGTTCCGTTTATATTGAACAGCGGCGTGTAGGTGGTGTTGAGCTGCGATATCCATGCGACAAACTGGACCAAGCGGATAAGTACGGGTTCAAAGCTGATGAACTCGGTCGCGTACCTGTGCGGGCCCCGCAGAAGAGTTGGTTGTGTACAGATCGTTGTAGCCGGTTACCTTCCCGGGCTCCTCCCATGTCAAGTCGACCTGGAAGTCGGGCGCAGAGAGCGGAACACTGCGGTTCTGCGTGATCGCGGGGAGCGTTGAGTTGTCCAAGTCCGTCGAATTGAAGAGCGGGATGGCGGATGGGTTGTTCTAACGGGATCATTTAGCTTGAGTTCGGTTAGAAGCCAAGAAGAAAACACACAGTGATGTTGAGCGCGGGGAAGATCTGAAACACGATTTTTGGGTTCTCCGCTGGGCAGGCGGTTATGTAGGGCGACAGAAGCGTCCACGCCATCGACTGGGTGATTCCGGGAATGAACCATGTTGGCATGGGGAAGAGGCCCTCGAATTGACGGAAAATCATCTGCTGGCGGGCTTCTGTCGTGATTGACTGTAGCAGAAGTTCCGCAGATGGGCGGGAGTCGAGGTGCTCGAGGAAGCCGTATACACCCGACTCGCCGAAACGCGTTAGCTGGAGTAAAGTTAGCATGACATCGGCCAGCGAGGGCGATGATAGTACCTTTTGGCAGAAATCGACAAACTCTCGAACGGTCGTGAATGGGTACGAGTAATTGCACGGTTTCGCGGCCGAGGCTATCGAAAACTCAGTCGCCTCGAGATCCCACAGAAAACTACTCACGGCCAAGAATATTCGTGAGCATCGTGGCGTGTCCAACCTCCTGGTCCGCCATAAACTCAATCAAATAGCGGTCGTCCGCATTGATCCCAGCAGCCTCGAACTCGTCCACCGAGAACTGCGCGAGACCGTGGTGGAACAGGTCCAGTTCTATCCATTCTTGGTTCAACGCAAGGTTCTAAAAGCGCCTGGTCAGTGGGTTGCGTAGCAATCGATATAGGATGAGAACGTTACCATGGATTGGAAGTCGAAATCGCTGAGGGGAGAGTACACTGGAGGCGTGGAGTTGGTGCCGATGCCGCCCGCGGGTGTAAATGGGGCGACTGTGGCGGTGGCGACGGCAGCAGCGCTAGCGGAGGACGCCGATGAGCTCGCGCGAGGCGCAGCATTCACAGAAGCGAGGAGGAGAAGAGCTGGGGTTAGACGATGCATGAGAGGGATGGGATGGCCAAGGGGAATTTTCGAAAACATCATTAAATACTTGGACTCTTGGAGTTGACGAACGAAATGACACTCATATGATGACCCAGATGTCCGACCGCTCGTCCAGCGTCATTTTCGGCGCATGCACAAACCGTTCCGCTGCATGGCAAACGCGATGACGAAGGCCATGACCAGCAACTTGGATACTTGGTGGAGAAGGCCCGACGAGAGATCGGAGACGGGTTGGTGTTGAATTCGAGCGAATCGGAGTATTATTCGACGGGGAGCGTGAAGGTGAAGAGGATTTGCGCCGACATGCCTGAAACGAACGTATATTCCGGGTCCCACGCTTGCCGCCGGGCCGTGCAGCCGCCGATATCACTCGGATCATGACAAAGACGTGGATCACTCAGAGTTTCTCCTCCAACGGCCATGACCACCACGAAAGACGCGTCGAACTGCCTCCGAGTCCGCTGCTCCTTCCCATCTTCGCCCCCTACTTCCATCGGTGACCGAGACAGAGTCTCTGCGTGCCTACCTACGTTCAAACCCTCCCTCCTACCAAGACGCCTCTCACTTCCGCTTTCGCGCTCTGGTCGATACAGGACGCGCAGAACTCGCTAGGTACGACCAACGCATCGACGACCTTCGAGCCCAGCTCAACGCACTCTCCGCCGAGCGCGACACGCTGGCAGAATACATCGACGGCTGTCGCTCGCTCTTCGAGTCGCCGATCCGAACCCTACCCACAGAGATACTGGCTCGTATCCTGGAGCTTTACGCTCTCGGCGAGCAGCGGCCCGTAACCCGCGGAGGAGAGAAGCCAGTGCACGAGGCCGACCGGATTAGCAAGAGCTACTTAATGAAGCTCGCAACGGTGAGATGACATTGTCCATCGATGCCACTGGTGCGCTGACGTGAATTCTAGGTATGCGGGCGTTGGAGAGAGATTGTCATGGGCACTCCCGCCCTCTGGAATTATATCTACGCCAAGTCCGCCCTTTGGCCGACCTCGGAACGGCGACTGGACCAGTATTTTGCCCGACTTGCTGCGACTCTGGCTCGGAGCGGCTCTTCGCCCTTGACATTGGAGATCTCTGCATACGCAGGCGGCTCGCCTACGGCCCGTTCTATTCTTTCCTACGTGGCAGAACACGCCTCGCGTTGGCAATCGGCGGTTTTCTGGCTGGACGCCGAAGCATTTGTGTCTCTGGACGCAGCTGCTGGCCAGTTTGCTCAGCTGCGCACTTTGGCACTCCACGTGGGCAATGCCTTTCCTGCACCATCTAACCTGTTCGAGGTGGCTCCACGGCTGCGGGAGGTCTTCTTCTCGGGAAACACCCGAAACATGCCTTTGCTGCCCTGGAGCCAAATCACGGACTTCAAATACAGCACAGGCCTCTTCGATGCAACCGACTGCCGCAGGCTGCCTCTCAGCGAACTTCCCCGAGGCTCCACTGTTCAGCTGAATGCGGCGGCGACTCCGGACGACAATGTGCACTCCAGGCAGACTACAGAATCGCTCATGGGGTCGCTGGAACTATATTTCATGATGCAAGCGAACACCTGGGACGAGAAGAAAACTGCGCTGGGGAGCATCTTAGACAACTGGGCACTGCCTGCCCTCACCAAATTCACCCTCGCCCCTCGCCCTAGCGTCAACAGCATCCCAGTGTGGAATTATGCCAAGTTCGCACAACTCTCGGAGCGTTCAGGATTCGGAGCGCGTTTATCTTCCCTGACCATCATTGCCCTGATATCCGAAGCCGAGCTCTTGGACACGCTCAAAGGTCTGCCGAATCTCGTGGACCTCGTCATCTCGGATCTACCTTTTTGGGACCACATTCTCGTCACCGACAACCTCTTGCGCGCCCTCATAATACTGCCCTCCTCCCCCGACCCAGAGCCTACCCGCAGCGCCGTCCTCGTTCCACACCTCGGACTGCTCCAATTCTCGAGCTCTCTTTCCTTCGCGGACGAGGTCCTCCTCAGCGTGGTGGAAAGCCGGGTTGTGCAAGTTGCGGACACGCTGGAGCATGAGCTCGATTATCAGTTCACGCTGGACTTGCGCTGGATGGAGGCCGCGGAACGCGAGCCCGGGAAAGAGTTTGTTACGCGGCTGCGGGAGTTGGAGAAGGAGGAGAGATTGGGCCTGGTGCTAAAGTCGGTGGCGGACTCTGCGTGGCATGCCAAATTCTCTCTTGTTTAACACACCTTTGGAGTCAGAGAAAAGAATAGTTCCAATATCTACATACATAATATCTGGAGGCCACCACATCTAGAGGCCGACTTTGTGTCTTTGAATCAAGCGACATTTTACTGCGTGAAAACTCTCCCGCCTCAACCTGACCGTTCGTAGACATCCGAGTGACTAGGATCCAAATTGGAGTTGTGTTGTAAGATGACGGCCTTTTCGTTCCGAATCCCAGAATCCTTCGTAGAAGCTATAAGGAGTTCTCAGTACGATAATCACCATCTGACAGAGCAAGGGTCAAACTTGTGCGATCCGAGAGCGTCGACCACCGTCTGCGGTCCTTCTATAGTGTCCACCATGTTTTGTGCCCTGAACTCTGTCAGGCATATGGTCCGAGGGGAAAAAAAAACTTGTCACACACCCATTCGCCAAACCAAGGAACACATCGAGCACCGTGATGCCGTCTGGGTTCTCTATGTCGATCGTGAAGTTGTCGTCGCCCCAATCAGACTCGAGTTTCATGGTGAGTGTGTGCACGAAGGGGATCGTCGCAAAGTCGTTGGCGGCGCTGAACGAAGACAGCGGCACCGGATCCCGGTCGCCCTCTGGCTTTGGGTAGATCTGTATCTCGGTAACGTCGTCGCCGACCACGTAAGACACGATTTCGAATAGGGGGTGGAGCTGAAAATTGGTTACGAGCTGCTGCAAGAGTTGCGGCTCCAAACAGAGCGACTGACGGTGAGGCTTTCGCTCTGTGCTGAGATATTCGCTTCTAAACCTTTGAAAAATTGATCAGCCACGATGGTCCATTCGAGCGCACAGAGTGGCACACATACCTATGTCGCCATACATGTCACCGGCCTTCTTAAAGGTGCGTATGCGCAGCGCGGGGTCCGTATCGATGGTGTATTTCCATAGCTTACTGATCAGGGGAACGACCCGCACGAGATCCCAGTACGGTACTTGGAGCAAAATTCGTGTGAGGAGTTCAGGCGGAAAATCGTCCGGGAAAGCGAAGGAAGCAGGGGGGATTTTGGACATCGCTCGTGGTGGTGAAAAAGGGACTTGTCAGCCATCAGTCACGCTGACAAGCACATCAAGGTGATTACATAACTCCAACCGAGCCGTGTCCGGGCACCTCCCATATGTACAAGAGGTATAAAATTCTGGTCTAAGTAAGTTCATTCTGGCCTTTTGGATCCTACGCTGATAGGTCAGCACAAGGTACGAAATAAATGGGATGTAAGTCAACAACTGGGAGGAAACAGGACGCACCGCACCCGGCTCGAGCTCGTAGGTCAGCTCCATCTCGCGCACAATGTCAATGTGCACCTTGACGGCGTCGGCACTGGGGTTGTTTCGATGCGAACGCCCAGGTCTAGACGATTGCGAGGAGTTGTTGTTTCTCCCCGCACCGTGAAGTTGCAGCGATTGCATGCCGTGGTTGGACTGTGAGTTTTTGCGCGCGGGGTCGGTCATGCGGTTGTTGAATACGGCGATGAGGCAGTTGGTGTATCTGTTGCGGAGTGGCGTGAGTGCCCTGCATAGTCCTACTCGGTTTGCCCTACAGTTTTCCAAGAAGAACAGTTCTGCCAAAGCGAAACGATGATTAGTCCTGATTCGAGACTTGAGAGGAGTGAAACGGCGTACGGAGGTACAACGAGCGTTGGGTGTTTCTACAACGATAACGTCTCACTCAGGCTAGCCCTAAATCAACAAAACACTTACAGGCGCACCCCAAAATATGATGAGTGCCAGGACGGCGAGACCGGCTGCAGATCCATCATGAGCCTAAACCGTTTAAAGCACACTTGCATCTGAATGCAACATACCAGTCAACGCGTTGGTTTCCACCGTCAGGCGGATAACACGTGAGATGATGCTCCGCGTTATGGGCAACGAGACGCTACGCTGGTACAGCAGCTGTTGATGGGAGTGAGCCGGATGGAGTTGTGGCGCTTATCTGGAAGCACAGAAAAATACGTACCGCCCATGAGAGAGTCACTGCGATGGCAACGTCGGCGACTGCTCCGCCTACGAGCCAGATCTACCGTGAGCAGACGGTGAATGCGAAGGAAAAGAGGGCATGGAACAGAACACACGGTTTGGGGAACGACCTCGGTCGGGATGAGGGACAAGTGGCCCAGCTGATGAGCCTGTTCGGACAAATGTAAGCAAACAGAGAACACGGGCAATTGCGGGGACATACACGGACTGCGGTCACGATGCCCCCAACACACTGAGTAATCGATATCTACCCCTCATCAGCACACGTTCGTTATCGCGAGTATGTGTAAAGCACACGGACCAGGAATATCCCACTGGGGATGAGAATCGACTTGCGAAGGACGTAAATTCGCCAGCAGTAAAAGCCCTGCACGATCAAGGATATTATCGAATCCAGGAAGGGCACGTCCCACGAGTTGAGGAACGTGTCGTCGAGCTGGGCCACGTTGCCCCCAACCATAGCAGAACCAGTGGAACGCGTCGGCGGTGATCATTGCGGTCTGGAGCACGTCTAGCAGGGCCAGCCCGTACACTGTCCATGTCAATCCTGCCCCCAGTTTCCCGGAAATGAAATGAGAGGCGCACCTAGGAGCTTGACAGCAGGACGGTCCTCAGGGAAATGAACGTGGTAGAAGTCTGGAATGGAAAAGTGAGTACGCATTTCCGCGTCCAAGGGCAGACGACTCACAGCATTGGGCCGCCAGGACGCCTGCGCCGGGTGAGCGTTGACGAAATCCGATGCAAACAACTGTTTAGCGCACCCATGAATCCCCAGTTCAGGCATATCCCCAGCATCTGTACGCGTCGTTGGTACCGTCGTGGCTTGCTAGGGAATCCGCTCACCGTCGGCCCCGTGCTACCAAGAAGGCGCGATAAGACTCTGACAACGTGTATATGGATGAGAGAGGCACGTACATGAATGCGATGTCCGAAGGGATGCCCGTTGGAGGGACGGCCATGGCGTGCGGGTTCGCTCAACGCACACGTACGCGGACAGTCGTGGTGGGGAAGCCAAAAGGTTGGTGGGTGATTATAACCATCTAGACCCTTGACGCCAATCTGCACGAATAATCAATGTGCCATTCCGTCCGATGATCGTGTGGCGGAGTGTACGTGTGGCGGCCACCCTGCGCGACCGGACTTGGCCGAGTCTAAAGGGCCGATGACGCGAACCGAGTGGGCGGAGTCGAAGGATGACGACCGTTGGAAACCTCGCGAACGAATCAACGTTGAATGAGGAACAGAACATTTGCGCAACTATATGTTCACCAAAAGGCAAAACACGCGCGTGTTCGGGCCAGTCATATCGACGGGCCGAAGTCTCGAGCTGCAGCCTGCGGGAAGCTGTAGAGAGACGATAACAATACCTTTTAGTCCCCTCTGTCGATTCCCGATGAAGGATGGCCTGAAGGATTCAAGTTATCGCCGTTGGGTCCCTGCGCTTACGCTTACTAAGGGTCTCGGCCACTGGCGCTTCTCTAGTATTCATTGGTTCGGTCAAAAGAAGAATGATTGCGGTGGTCGAGGCGGTGACCGAAACCTTAAAAGTATGAGAAGAGCCGAATTTTCAAAGTGAAAGAGACCGCACCGTGAGGGGTTGTCTCTCGTCATCGTACGAGACCCTTCTCCGCCGCAATACGGATGAACGGCCAGCGAGGGCGGACCTAGAAGTTTAGAAGATTCCCGATGGAGCGGATTAGGTCGTCTCCTTTATGCAGGTTGTTGGCGGTCGTGGTGGTCGGGAAGGAAGAAGGAAATTGATGCGTGACGGGCCGGTGTTGCCGAGTCTGCTCGATCCGCGTTCAACCGTTGCTGAACAACCTATTGGAAACAGACCTTTTCTAGTTAGCCCACGACAAAATTACAGGGTTTATTGATAGCACTAGTCCAGCACAAATGGACATACAACAACGGGGGGGGGGGGGGGGGGGGGAAATCATGAGAAGACAAGACCGGAAACTCCGAAGGCGGATATCCGATTCCGTATTCCAATTGAATTTTGCCTTCACGCATAGATCTTGTCGGGGAACCCTGGCAACACCTCCTTGGAAGCCGTATTCGGCCCAAGATAGCCTGTACGCTGCCACTTCTGTTTCGCAAACGTCCACTCTGCATCAAAGTCAGCCAGCTGCAGGCAATCGTCGACTTTTCTCAACATACCTTCCATCGTCGGTACAGGATTCCCACTGGCCTCAAACGGATTCTTCACATATCCCTCCCTCCGTAACACCTCGCTATCACGAATGGTCGCCAACTCGATATGATTGTGCGGGCGCGAGAAATATAACAGTCCCAGTCGATCGACGTGTTGTTGGTCCTTCGGCGGCGGATGGACACGATGTATCGTGCTGCGGACATATCCGCCTGTGAGCAGCTGCAGCGCATCGCACGTATTCACCGTTAGCATCCCATTCTGCGGTTTCACCCACTTCCATTCGTTTGTGAGCGGGTCGGTGATTTGGAGGCCTGCGACGGGCTGTCGGAAGAGGAGGGTGAAGGAACCGAGATCTACGGTGCGGGTGACATGCTAATGAGGGAGTAAGGTTGAAGTAGAATAATACCCACCGGTGTGTCCAGGAACCCATGCCGCAAGCTGCTCGTTATCGGACGTGGAGTGTTTCCCGCACTTCATGTACCGGATGTGGTCCTCGCTCTTGATCTCGTACGAGTGCATCTTCACGAGATAGTCCTCCGGAAGTTCAAGCGCGATGGCGACCAGCCTCAGAAGTGGCTCGACAATCTTTTCTTGCACCTCCTGCGGGCGGTATGCGTTATGTGAGCTGGAATGGAGATGGAGCACCTACCCGAACAAAACCCTCGATCTCTGTTAGGTTGCGCGCAATAGGCTCTGGGTGGTTATGGGCAAAATCGTTGTTGAACTCTGACGAATGAGGATCAGAGATCTGTCGTGAACAATGAAACGACGTACTCGGAATGTTGTACACCTCGATCTTATCTTTCAAGCCCGTATTAGGATCCACCCTGCCTCGTATCAGGAAAGCGAAAGCCGAACAAGTCTCATGAACGCACACAACTCGCCCTGCAGGCATATAGCCGTTGAATCCGCCCTTATCGAAATCGTCCGCTACATAGCGCATCTTGGTCTCGAGTGGCAAGTCATAGAACGTCTTGCACAGTGCAAACTGTCGATCCACCGCTTCGGCGGACACGCCAAAGTTCTTGACGTAGAAAAAGCCTTTATCGCGGACGGCGGTGATTAGTGTGTCTGCGAGGGCTTTGCGCTGGGAGGGCGTGGAATAGAGGGAAAGGTCGAGTGTAGGGAGGTCGGCCCAGGGAAGGTCCTCCTGTACATGGTTAGGACTCTGACAAGGCAATACTAAGGAAAGTGCGGCACCTTGGTTTGCGGAAGGTAGTCGAAGCTGCCGAGAGTGGGAACGGCGACGGGCATAATTGTGGGGCGGGAGACCATCCAAGTCCCTCTTTATACTCTCCACAGCCTTTCCGCCTCGGCCCGCGCGATGCCATTTACCACTAGCAGTCCGCACTAGCAACATTTAGTCGTCCCCGCAGTCATTCAAGGTACGAATATAAATGAGATCATGCAACGATCGCATCTCACGCCAATGTGAGTCCGAGCGTGTCCGACTCGGGGCGCCTGACCATAGTAGACGTGTAATAGTAACCCACCGAACATTGTTTCATAGCGGCGTGTTTGCCGCCCAAGCCGACAATAAAACTTGCCTGGATTCAGCATGTTTCTGGAATCCTCGAGAGAGATGTACGTACGTGTAGATTGGGTCGCCACCAATGCTGTGGTGCGGGTTCCAATCAACGGAGGTCTTTGTCTGAGATCCGAGTCACTGTGCATGTACCGCGCGCGCGTCCAATCGAATGTCCCGAGCGACAGCGTCGGCGATTGGGATAGTTGACGATGCGTTCACCAAACAATGTCAATAATCGATTTGAACGGTCATCGGGGACCGCCGGCGGAGTCCTGACCCAGGCAGCTTGTTGTGAAAGCCGTACAAGCGCCGAGTAATTCACTTCTGGAGACTTGATCCATTGGCGCGCGAGCAGAGGCTCGACATCAAACATGTCAGAAATGACCGGTAGGACTCGGGTAGGACAGCGGAGGCAAGAACAGCTCGTTGTGGTCGGTATGGAAGCGTGTCACGTAATTGATGATGTGACAAATCGCTTGCTATTCAACCCAATGACTCTGCTGAAGGCACTGGTACTTTAAATGGAAAATTTCGAACCATCCTCGCTGCTTGACTCCCACCAGCCTTCTCTTGAGCTCGCTTCTCGCTTCTTCTGCTTTCACCTCAAGTCTTGGCGCATTCTCAGGCTGCGCGACATCCGAGTCAAGTTCTCCCTTCACTGCGATTTTGCTACGGTGTTTATGTTCTACCACAAAGCGATATTTCAAGTCCAGTCAAATGATCAACCCTACGCTCCCAGCGCCTCATACACCGCCTTCTCCAGGCGCTCGCTGACTTTATCGAACTCAGCGTCCGGAACGGGTACAAGCTGCGTCCCAACCACCACCGCCACACCGCTCGCAGGGTCGATGAAGAAGGACGTGTTGGCCCAGCCTATCGTGGTTAAACTTCAATCGAGTCTCACAAACCGAAACAACACTTACCGCTCCAACTCCCGGTCCCCGCACGTCGCTTATTTGGTACATCAACAGTGTTCACCAGCAATCCAAGTGAGAACTGTGCGCCGCCGTCCGGGATACCCAAGCGCGGATGCAGTCCTTGTGCGGTTGCCCCGACAGCAGGGAGTGCGCTCTCCGGAAGAGATGGTGTGAAAAGTAAGTCGACGGAGGATTTGCGGAGAATCGAGTTGGAAGTAGCGCGTCCGGCCCCGAGTTGCAACAAGTGACGCAAAATCGCCAAGTAGTCCTCCTGCGTTCCGTAAAGACCTACTCCGCCGAGGTACAGCCTTACTAGATTGCTGTTTAAGCTTAGATCCAAAAGTCTGATTAAAAGGAGCTGACCGGAATCAGTATCCACGACGGGTGGGAAACTCCATCGCTCCAACTTGCTGGTCTCGGGGTTTCGGTATGTCAACGGGAGCAATCGCGACTTTCTTTCGAGCGTATCGAGATGGAAGGACAGAGATGTGATTCCAAGCGGAGCGAATATATGTTCTTGACTGTCCCGCTGATCAGTTCTAGGACGGAAGACGTGCTGCGGTGGAACGCACAAGTATGCTTCAAGTGACTGGCCGGACACGCGCTCTACGACGAAGCCCAGGCAATCCGTTGCGAAACTATATGCGACTATTATGAAGCAGATTAGAACAGGTTGGAAGCTGAAGGCAACTAACGTACAGTTTGTTCCTGGCTCGAAACGCAAGGGAATGTCGGGCATATCTCCCTACGCGAAACAAACGTCAGCCCAGCGCTAAATCCATTCACAAGTACCAACATACCTTAGCCTCCCGGAAGAACGCCTTCAGCTCCTCCCCCTTTTTTTCCTTCAACGCGTACTCGTATGCGTACAGATCGCTCAGAAGTGCACGCGGACCAGTGAACTGCGCGCGCATGGTAATGAAATAATCCAGCCCGCTCGAGTGGTTGAGGAGATGGTTGATGGTTATGGGCGTCGTCGCGGGTGTGGACGCCGTGGGTTTTTGTGTAGTGGGGTCATACGAGGTCACCAGCACGGGGGTGGCTAGCTCAGATAGGATTTCCGCCACAGGTGTCGATAGGGAGAGCTTGCCTTGTTCGATGAGTTGGAGCACTGCAATCTATCGTGTCGCTCAGTACTAGCAGCAGAACGGCATGAGGAGCGACTTGCACTTGTAACGAGCTTCGTCTGGCTGCAGAACCAAAATATCGTGTCCTTGTCGACGGCCTTGCTCGTCGCGTCGTCGAAGATCGCATGGCCAGATTGACGTGAATAAAGCACCCCATCCGCATCCGTCACTGCGAAGGATAGCGCAGGCAGCGCCTTGCTTTCGATAGCCTCTGTCTGAATCGGTTTGAGTATATATACTTTGAGCTTCGAAGTCGGAGAAACACGAACAATAATTTCGTCAAACTTGGCTTTCTGCGCAGGGGTGAATGCAGGCATTTTGGGTTCTTGCGATGGGTACTAGCACGCGAGTGGCCTTATATATGCACGGCGGTCCGCGGCTCTGTATTTTTCAGCTAATCAGCCGGGTTGCTGGTTAGTCGGCTTTCCGCTTTGTCTTGCTAAGCTGATCATTCGGGTCGCCGCTTTAAAGCCATGAAGGCACAAAGATGTTGCGCAAAGACTGTTCCATTGAGCAGGCTGGGCAGCTCGTCCACTGTTTATGGATATGGGCTATCGCAGCCCTTGCCCGAGATCACCGAGTCTCGATGAACTCGGGCCCGCCTCGGTTCCGCTCGCAAGCACGCGCGTCCAGGGCGGGAATACGCGTATTCGGGGTTGAAACCGTCCGAGGCTCCCGGGAGAGCGAAGAATGGATACGATATGTTCTCAGCTCCAGCTTCCGGGAAAAAGCTGAGGCTAAGGTCGGGATAGTCCTCCATCGAGTAACGCGGGACGAAGTTGGGAGGAGCCGGCCGTACGCACCTGGGCTCTGACCGCTGTACGCCTTTGGGTTCGCGCATTTTCACGGTCGTGGGTATGCGGGACCAAGTGCGCCAGGAGACAGAGCCGAGAGTATCTGCGAAGCTGCTCGGGGAGGACTGGCTTTCAAGGACGAAACGCGGATCAGGGTGACGCTGATGTGACAGACACGACCACGTGTCGCAGGTGCGAGCTCGGAGCTGGTAAGGAGGCGAAACTCGTTCCAAACGTGTATGAACGTTCTGGAGGCTTGATGGATCCAGTTCGGTCATGGGTGCTAAAAGACGCGTCTCCGTGTACTACCTCGTTGTGGATTTGAGACGCGTTTTGCAGTGGAGACTCGGACGAAGTATTCTAGGAGATTACACGTAATACGCGTCTCAACGTTGTTTCAATGCCTCTAGCGGTCTTTGACTCGCAGTTACCTGTCATTTTGTTTATTTTGCACTTGAATGCGTGAACACCAAGTTCTTCCGAGTCCTCAGCGTCAATTTTACTAGCAGGGTGTGTTATGTTATACCACACACCAATAATTTCAGTCAACCTTACACGCCCAGCGCCTCATACACCGCCTTCTCCAATGCCTCACTCACTTTATCAAACTCAGCGTCCGCAATGGGTGCAACCTGCGTGCCAACGACCACCGCCACGCCGCTCGCAGGGTCGATGAAGAAGGACGTGTTGGCCCATCCTATTGTCAAAAAATAAATCGAATCTGAAGAACAGAACAGAACACTTACCGCTCCAACTCCCGGTCCCAGCGCGACGCTTATCCGGTACATCCACAGTGTTCACCATCAGCCCAAGTGAGAACTGTGCACCGCCGTCGGGGATGCCCAAGCGCGGATGCAGTGCTTGCGCTAGCGCCCCAACAGCGGGGCGTGCGCTATCGGGAAGGGATGGAGTGAAGAGCAAGTCGACGGAGGATTTGCTGAGAATCGGGCTGGTCGTACTCGTGCGCCGGGTCGAAAGTTGCAACAAGTGACGCAAAATGGTCAAGTAATCCTCCTGTGTTCCATAAAGCCCTACTCCGGCCAGCTGCAGCCTGACTGTATCGCGTTTAAGCTTGGATCCAAAGGCGCTTTAGATCCAAGTGCTCACCGAGATCAGGATCCACAACCGGAGGGAAACTCCAGTGCTCCAACTCGCGGGTCTCGGCGTTGCGGTACGTCAACGGGAGTAATCGTGATTTTTGTTCTGGCGTGTCGAGGTGGAAGGATAGAGATGTGATTCCGAGGGGAGAGAATATATGTTCTTGGCTGGCCGTGGTTTGCTCGATAATCAGGACGAGTACGAAAGCGGTGTTAAGGTAGAACACACAAGTATGCCTCGAGCGACTGGCCGGACACGCGCTCAACGATAAAGCCCAGGCAGTCCGTTGCGAAACTGTATGCGACTATGGAGCTAATCAGAACAAGGTCCCGAGCTAAAGGCCAGTAACGCACAATTTGTTCCAGGCTCGAAACGCAAAGGAATTTCGGGCATATCGCCCTACGCGGAACAAATGTCAGCCCAGCGGCAAATCCATCGAAAAATTAGCAACGTACTTTCGCCTCCCGGAAGAATGCCTTCAGTTCTTCCCCCTTCTTTTCCTTCAACCCATACTCGTACATGTACAGATCGCTCATAAATGCACGCGGACCAGCGAATACCGCGCGCATGGTGATGTAGTAGTCCAGTCCGCTCGAGTGGTTGAGGAGATGGTTGATGGTAATGGGCGTCGTCACGGGTGTCCACGCCGTGGGTTTTTTCGTAGTGGGGTCATACGAGGTCACCAGCACGGGGGTGCCTAGCTCAGGGAGGATTTTCGATACGGGTGTCGATAGGGAGAGTTTGCCTTGCTCGATGAGTTGGAGGACGGCGATCTGGGATGTATTAGATGCGCTGGACTGGAAACGGCAGGAGGAGCGACTTGCACTCGCAACGAGCTTTGTCTGGCTGCACAACCAAAATAGGGTGTCCTTGTCAACAGCCTTGCTCGTCGCGTCGTCAAAGGTCGTATGGCCCGATTGACGCGAATAAAGGACGCCATCCGCGTCCGTCACTGCGAAAGACAGTGCAGGAAGCACCTTGCTCTCGATGGCCTCGGCCTGAATCGTTTTGAGTATACGTTGATCTGGGAACTCGAAGAGACACGAACAATAATTGAGTCAAACTTGGCTTTCTGCGCAGGGGTGAATGCAGGCATTTTTGGATTCTTGGGGTGAGCATCACGAGTAGGGCTTATATATGTGAATCGACATTTCGCCGCCCGAGAGTGTGGGATCCGCTGAGCCGGCTGTAGGGTGGCTGGGGCGGCGATTTAACCCATCCCCTTTCACAATAACGATGAGTAGTGTAGTCTGGTCCGTGGGATCACCACGTTTTCATTGCAGTTCTGTTGCCGCTTTGTATTGCCAGGCCGGGTAGCCGCCTTGAGTCAACGCAAGGCATGAAATTCTGGACTGCACGACGATGTCGGGAGAGACCTTTCACTGAGGTGGCCGCTCCAGAGATCCGAATAATGGGTGCGCTCGTGGGACGGCTATGATGAGGCCCGTCCATACTTCCCAAGTACGGTCATTAGCTACTAACTTCGAGTCTTAGTTGTAGATGCCGTGATTTCGGTCGGAGATGAAAGTCCCGCATTTTGGGCGTCCCGATTTTGTGCGTCCCGAGTCGATGCTCAAAGCCGTGTTCCAGAAGATCGACGCTTGCAAAGAACATTTCAGATGGATGAAGAGCGCCGAGTACGTCACCGGCAGAAGGGCCTCGGGCGGGGTTAAGATTTCCTATATGCGCTGACAGTTCAATGAGTACCATTGTTTGAGCATTGGGAGGAGGTGCTGGCGTCGTAAGCGCAGCGGCTCAAGAATGACCCAAGGCGGAGGACGGCATTGCGCATCATATGACAATCCTTGAAGTTGTATCGCTTGACGACTGTCGAAAAAAAAAGGAAGTGAGGTTAGCTCCGCCGCTTTGCGACTCGTATAAAACTCGCCAGTATCGAGGGCTATCAAGAGCGTGCCGAGGGTCCGTTTACTCACAACCATCTTCTTTAACTTCGGCGTCCCGATCATACTATTGCTGGTTGTTCGTTAATCGGCCCTTTTCGCTCCCGCGCCGTTGCTGATCCATTTTTTTTTTTTTTTTTGCGGCCGCGAGGAATTTGTATACACCGCGGGAAACATCGTCGACAGTGAGGTATTCGACGAGAACTTGAATGTGGTATGCATCGAAGATGAGCCCGTCCATCAAACACCTGACCGCGACTCGGATGCTTTGTCAGCATCCAGCCAGCGACGAAATCTAGGTTGAAAGGTGGATTTTGAAGATACTCTCAGGTTATAATTACTTGGGACAAATGCCAGATGTATATCGCGTACCACTGCCCGCCGCAACTCCCGCAAGGTCCTGGTCCAGGACCTTGCGGGAAGGTCTTCCATCTGCTTTCGCAGCAAGCGCTGCTGCTGACGCTCCTGCGCACGCGCGGTCGTCGAGAGGGAGGTCTGTGATGGGAAGGTTGTGTATGGCTCGATGCTGGGTCTCGACCGTCTGGATGGCTGGGTCGGCGAGAAGATAGTCGAGCCGCGGCCTAGCGGCTGGGGAGCTTCCACCATGTTTCCGTTGTCGTAAAAGAGTGTTTGGGAGCGGTGTTGTCGCTTTCTTCTCAGAACTAACACCACGAGGAGGAGAACCAGGATGAAAACTATGCAGCCAATGACTATGCCGACTCAGGCATGGATTGTTTGCTGCAGGAAATAAGAAAGTATCGGCGTAGCATGGCCGGAGAACCTACCTTGTAAGGATGGTGTTGGTCGCTGAGGAAGAAGGACTCTGAGCAGCATCTGCCGAAGCAGCATTCAACGTGCTTGAGCTTGGAGATGTCCGAGTCGTCGAAGCTGATGATTGGCTTGAGCTTGAAGAGGGTGTCTGTCTGCACCAATGTAAGCAAGAATAACAAGCCAGTAGTACAGGACGGCTGCGAGGCATCGATCAACAGAAAATTGTCCGACTCTGCCAGAAGTGCCGGATCGCTGTGAATGTATCTGAGCGCGGATCCATCCTACGAGGCGTTGCTGTGCACCGCTAGCTCGTACGTCCTTCAGGCCATCATCAAGAAAGGAATGGAGCTTGAATCGAACGCACCCAGCGGGAACATTGATAGCGACATCAACAAACCCTACACTCAAATCGACGTTATCCGCGAGCCGTGTTCCATTGTTGACAGCCATAATGTTGAAAAAAGCGCCAGACGGGTCTGTGGACTGCTTAGTGAAGTTGATTCTGGCGGGTCCGGCTAGGAAGGGCGACGGGGGCTGAAGAATCAGAGCATTTGCCGTCCTGCTAATTGTTGAAATACGGCTAAGATGAACAGAATACACACCAGAAAAACACTGGAAAGAGAAAAATGGCGCGCATAACGCACTAGGCAAGGAACGGGAGTTGCGGGCCTCGGCACCATCAACCGTACCACCCGGCGTACTACGCACCGTAGACGGTGGTACGGTACGGTGCCGTCCGTACTGCACCGTACCGTGGGTTCAGCCTCCACAGCACACTACGGTTACCGCCGTATCCGCACGGTCCGGTGCCGATCCCTACGCAAGGAGTCGATGAACTCTCTGAAAATGAGGTCCGCCGAGCGATGGTGAGTGCCCGGGCCGGAGACGACGACGGGTTGTCCATCTATGGACGCGGTCTGGTTGCGTTCTGGAGCGTTCTGTCGGTTGACAAGATGGTGGACGACGCAAAGAGTGGGGATCAGGCCCGTGACGTGACGTGACAACCCCAGCCTTGAGCCATGAACCGCACCATCGAGGCCATTGGACCATTGCTTCGCCCATGGATGCCAGAGAAGCCAGAGCCTCAGCCACAGGCTCACCGCGCAACTCTTCTGCCTGCAGAAGCACCACGACATGGCTCTGGAGTGCTGGACGACCTTCCCCCAGAGCTGCTCGCCGAGATTCTCCTGCGACTGCCCTACTGGGATCTGCTCCGTGCGGCATGTGTGAGCAAGCTGTGGAGGAATCTACTCGAAGCAGAGCCCGCGCTCCAAGTCCGCATGTTCAGGAAGCCTAGCGACGTGTATGTCGACCCAGGTGTGTCTGTCGTTTCTTCTGGCTATCACACGCGCTGAAAGGCTTTCGAAGGTATCGAAACGCCACCAGCGGAGGATGGGAGCGAAAGTCTTGTGGCAAGTCGTGTCGTGCCCTTGGTCCCCACTTTACCTAACAACCGAGTCCAGCTCCACCCGCTCCTCGACATTGCAGAGTACGCCATCGGCGACCCGCTCTCCAAGATGTACATCTACAACAAAGGCGGATGGGCGCCGACATTCGGGCCCAGCAACGACCTCGCGAGCATCCCCGCCGTCTTCACTCTCTCGATGCAGCTCGAATCCTACGATCGTATCGACCATTTTTCGGTCGACGTCCAGAACCCGCGCGGCGGTAACGGTGTTGGACGTCTTCAGTGGCTTGCAGAATGCGTGCGTACGCTATATTACCTCTACGGACATGACTGACGGACCACAGTGCGAAGAAGGTGGTCGAGACGGTAGACGGGCCGACGACGCTGCAGGATGCGATTGACCCCCATATGTACGTCGTCATGTCCATACTGTCCCTCCCATGCGCTGACGAGTACGCGACTGGTGCAGATTCTACGAAGGTTTCTGTCTGCCGAAGCGCATTGGGCGCGAGCTTACAGTACGCATTACCCTCGGATCCTAGTCGTCGCGTCCCCATGCCCTCCAACTCTTTCTACCCGTCCACATATACCCTCATGCACTCCGCTTCGATACCCCGCGTCGTCTGCCCTGTTTTATCCCCGCGTTTCCGCAGTCCACGATTCCATGCGAGGGTCGAAGAACGTAGACAGCGCCAACCCACCGTCGGCTCGTACAGCTACCCTCTTCAGCTCCCCCGGTGCTGTGCTCACCCATCATACATCCGCCACCCAATCCTCCGACTCTCCATCTAGCACTCCAACCCTCCACCTTCGTCGACGCCGTCAGAAATCAGAGGGCCAAACGCATACCGCGTCACGCCCGAGCATGAGCGCTCTATTGCTCACATGTGCGTGGCGATGGTGACGTTCTGCGGCTGCCCATGGCCGGACGGACCGATGGGCTGCGGCCTTCGATTTTCGACGATCGTCGGGGCTATCTTCTACGACCGACCGCGCCTCGGTAGTAAGATCGTCGGACTTGCCGCCTGCCTTCGTTCGAGTCGGGAAATGCTATCGCTGTCAGGGCAGCGGCCTTTCATATTTGGAAGCGCACCCGTTCGTTTTGGGGGTCGATGGACTCACTGCCGTTCCCACATCACTTGTTCCGAACTAGTGCTACCTCTGCGCAACGAGGTGTACGTCTTGCACTCTGACAATCGATCGATGTGTTTCCGCTTCGCTGCTCCAGGCTAGGCCAATGGGCATTCACTCCACACGTCGAGCGGGAGAGAATCAGTCATATTATCAGAAACGCGGAATCTTTCTTCTCTGCGTTTGGTTTGCCATCTTCGTGATCCTGATGTGAAAAAAAGTCCGTGCGCTTGATGCGCTCCCGAACTGCCTGCGCCACTTATCATGGATGTGGAAACCTTCTGGTCGCTCATAAGACTTCCCCCGTACGATCCGTCTGCTGCTGGTGCCTGGACGCGCTCGCCATGAGCGCCACGGCCGTTCCTCGTCATCAGGCCATCGACGACACCAGCCCCGCAATACACTACAGCACCAGCTGGGTGCCCGCAGACCCGGTGTCGCTCAGCCAGCTCAGCAACGGGCAGATATTGAACAATACATGCCACCAAACGACGGTGAACGGAAGCTTCAATGTCACTTTCAATGGTGTGTCCGCTCACCACAACGGTCTTTTCTACGGGTACTGAATACCCTCGGAGGAACGGCGGTCGCGGTCTACGGGTCGATACCGTCTGTCACAGTGAACGGACCTAGCTGGACGTGCCTGCTGGATGGGCAGCTACTGCAGAGCGACTCCAGCTCTGGGCAGAACAATAGAATTCTGTGCGCCAAGTCGGGGTTGAGCGCCGAGGCATACATGACCTGATCGTGAATGTACAGACGTCTGGGCAGGCGTTGTTCCTCGATTACATCCTCTTCGTGCCCCCAACAAATGCGGTGGTTGCGCCGAGTATTGTTTTCTTCGCCAACTCGGACTTGAACGTGACATACTCTGGCACATGGAATTCCTTCGTTGGGGGCATCGGGACACATGAGAACGGAGCCGAGGTCAAGTTACAGTTTCAAGGTATTTTCCTCTTGCAAATATTTGCCTCCAGTCATCACTGCTTCAGGTGGATCCTCAGTGGAGATGCGAGCATTCAGCGCTGTTGACCCACTCAACAAGACGACTTGGGGAACATACACCATCGACGGCGGTGTAGCGGTCAATTTCACAATACCGGCAGGCGGTTGGGCGACGCAGAGTCACATAAGTTTATTCACCTCGGCACCCATGATCGATGCGTCTCCCAACTCTCTGCACACCCTGACGGTGACCTTTGGCGGCGATGGAAACCACACAGCTCTCGTCTTGGACGAATTCCATGTCTACTACCTGGAGTCGGCTGTGCTAGCGATTTCAACAACGACACGCTCCTCCTCTCCAGCGCCGACAGGATTTTCATCTCCCGCGGCCATCCATTCTGCGAGCAACAGGGGAACCATTGGTGCTGCAATAGCGCTCCTCGTCCTCGCCGCTGCCGCCTTCTGCTGTGTTCGTCGACGTCGAGCAGCATTGCAGGAGTCTCTGGTTGGAGAACCTTACACGACGCAAGCGCAACCACCAATGCCCGCTGGCGGCTTCGACCCTCGCACGCTGTACGAAGATACCTCCAGCGCGACGATCCCAAGTCACCGTCCGGCGCAGAGTGAGAGCACGTGGTTTAGCGGCGGTGTTTCCGCCAGCAGGCCCGGAAAGCTCCCATCCTCATCGCGCAATACAACTAGCACGGCTTTCCACAGTGCGACGGTGATACCTCAGCGAACAAGTCAGGTGGAGGCGCAGATTATGCATCAACATCAGGATAGCGGGTTGAGATTACAGGGTGCCGTTATGGTGGAAATTCCTCCGGGGTACACCGCAGAATGAGTTTTACGGCCAGCGTTGGTTTGCTTCAATCTACGTGATGATGCGAAAAAGTCGGCCACTTGCCTGTGCGCATGATCCGCTCCCGAATCCTTCAGTTCAGCCACGGTCGACAAATCTCATCTCTTCCGTGATGTGATATCCTTCCGTCCAACAATATACCTCCCAACGGCCACTAGAGCGGATTTGCGACGTCCGGTCTTTCGGATGCAATCCCAGCTGATAATCCGCACTCTCAACATACGTTAATAAGAGTGGCCAACACGATGATACAGAATGGTGATCAGGTAACTATCAAGCTCAAGATATTCCCTCATATATACTCAGTCTTGTTTTCGGCAAACCCCCAGCTGGTCTCCTCTGGTTCTGCTCAACTTGAAGATCTTCTAGCCCCTTCTCTACTTCAAGGACTCAGATGTGTGTCTCGACGGCCTCGCTTCTCCTTCTCGCTATTTTCTGTGGGACAGCGTCCCCCAGTATCGTTAACAATAATAACGGCAGTGGAAATCTCATGGATAATCCCGTCGTCAGGGATCGCGGTGGAATCATCATCAATAATAACATCGGGAACGGGGGTGGGGACGGCGGTGGAAATATCGTCAATAACATTGACGACGGTAGGGGTGGCTCCGGGAGGGATGGCTCCTTGCCGGTCGCTTCGCAGTATGCGGTTTCGTGCCCAACCCAGAGGTGTTCAAGTTTCACTGATTTACAACAGGTTGCAAGTGAGCGCTTCGGCCTCTTCGCTCCGTGCGGCGTTCTGGACTACAGGGTAAGCGTATACTTATGATATAAACCTTTCTGGCCTGTAATTGACACACACAGAAACCGAGTCTCCGCCGGTGCTGCGGTTGGGATTGCAGTTGGAGTGACCCTCCTAATCGTTGTGTTTTCTGCCGCATGTATTTTGTGGCGCTGCCGACTCCAAAGACGAAGCCCCGGCACCGGAAGAAAGCGAGATCGGGGGCCCGAAACACACACCATCACACCATTTACGCTCGTGGACTCGGAGGTTCAGCTCGCGGCCACAAAACAGTCAACACCGCCTGACCTGGAACGAGATGCACCTTCGAGTTCAAGTTCACGGCCCTCTCCGCGCAGAGTAATTAGCCTCATACGGCCGCCAGAAATACGATCGATGGGATTGCCAGTGGGTGACCATTCTTTACGGACGGCGTCAGCGACGGCCCGGGCGGCGGAATCATCAGATGTGGAGGCCCAGCTCCGGGTTGCAAGAGAGCAGTTGCATATCCTCGAGGATCGGATACAAGCGCTGGAAGGGAACAGGGATTTGACGCAGAGGATGCCCGAGCCTCCGCCCCAATATAGGAGAGCAGTCAGTGCGATGGAAGAATTGGTTTGACCAGCAACGTTGATGTTCATTTCCCACCTAAAATTGACATTGACCCGCAATTTCTTCTACCTTCTTCACCTGATCGTCTGCTGGGCCAATCTTTTCCGCTGCGCGCTGAATGTATTATCCTAGAGATTAAGTAGATCCGATTAGATTACATGAAAGTGATGCCCATCAGATGAAAGCTGTGCTCGTCCCTCTTTAGCCCGCTCAATGTTCCGTCCTCTGCGCGCGAATTTCCCATCCACGGAACTTGCGACATAAGCACTGCATCCGTCCATCGACCCAAGGCATCCGGCGTGAGATATCTACCCTGGACTCGGAGGACAGCAGACTGCGATGGGATTTTTGAATGGAACGCCACGCAAGAGCTCACGCAAGCTCCTTCGAAGGATAGAATACGGTCCGACATGGACTGACGTCGACGTTTCTCCGCGTCTGTCTCATCACAGAGAAGTCCTCCTTTGGCTTCTTGTTCTCACCGTGACGACAGGCTCTCGCATGGCCTCGCACGGCCTCTTGTCATTCTTCCCCTCCCTCAACGATGTCCGCCCCGGCTGAGGCCTTCGATGCCAACTCCACCATAGGTACGGTACGCTGAGCTTGGACGTCATCCGCTCTCACAGAACAGTACTCCAGGCGCGCTGCTTCTTGGGACGATGCTCGGTGGTGAGTGTTTGCTTTGGTCCGCCTCGGCTACCGCAGATCTGAGAAACATCGAAGCAATATTATTCGGAGTCACTTCCATGCAGACCTACGTGTACTATACACGGTTCCCGGATGACCGCTGGATGGTCAAAGCCACAGTTTGCTTCATCTGGTACGTGGAAATTCGTCGCGGCTTTTCGTCGAGCTGAGCAAGGCTTCGATAGGCTGGCAGAGGCAACTCACGTCGGCGCCGTATCGCACACGGTGTATACACTGCTGGTCTCGGACTACGGCCACCCAGAGCGTCTTCTCGAGCGCCCGCCTCGTTCCATCATCGGGTACATTTTCCTCACCGTTACCATCGCAGTCACCGGTATTTACATTTCCCGCCTGCCTCTCCCCGAGACTCGTACTTACCCACCCGCAGTCCAGATATTCTTCTCCTACCGAATCTACGTCCTCTCCGAATCCCGCATCATCCCCTACATCACCTACGCACTCTCATTTGTGCGCTTTGCGTTCGGCACGACCCTCTTCTCCGTCGGTCTGGGCGTGAGCTCGGTTGCCGAGTTCGTCACCAAGTGGCAGTGGATCGGACTCGTCATGTGGAGTCTGAGCGCGGCGGAGGATGTTACGATTACCGCGACGTTGGTGTTCTTGCTGTGGCGGGAGAGGGCGAGGGTGCATAAATCGTGAGTCTCCCCGTGAATTTTGAATGGACATTATTAATTATGTTCCACGCAGGACGACTGCGTTTTTAGACAAGATTATCATGTGGTCCATTGGTGTGTTCTGCCATCCCTGCCAGGCGGCAACGCTCACATTATGTCCCCCAGAAACTGGTCTAATTACATGGTTTGTCTTTAACCAACTCGAAGAGCCAGCAAAGCTTATATCTCTCAATCGAATCGAACAGCTCATGTTCACTGGTCACCGTGATATTGGTACGTTCTTTGGTGAATCATATCTACCAGTCGATCTTATTCCTTTTCAAGTTCCATAGCATGCCAAATAACTGTGACTTGTTCCGCAAAACCAATAATCGGCCATATTTGCTCATTACTTCCCAGTCATTTGGATAGCGTTCTCCACCCTGGAAGCGCGGAGTACGTCGATTCGTTCTCCAGTGCATCCAACTATTGATCAGCTGCACATATAGTGTTCTCCAACTCCCTATTGGCGAGGTACGCGCTTTCCTCGATTAGTAGACTCCGATATTGACTCGGACCCGGCAAGCCTCAACTCGAGGGCCGTCCTCCGCGAACTCCGCGATCGCCCAATAACGAACGCCACAAGCAATGGCTTGCTGTCGTTCTCCACCTGGGTGAGCAGCACTTGCGTTTATGCAACAAAATACTAGCCAGGCTCATAAACAACCCAGGGGAGGCACATTCGCACTGAGCCCAGTGAGCCTCCGGCGATCTCGGTCGAGATGCATACGAGTACGAGTACCTCGCACCCTCGAGAGTCGGATTTGTCTGTGCGAAAGGGTACTGTTTTCTAGCGCCAATGTCTTTTTAAAAAACTGTATGTACTCGTTGTAGGTATAAGCATCGCATTACTCGGCCGTCGCTTCGATGTTCGTACAGCAATACTAGTATCACACCGGATTGGGCAAAATATACGAGTGTGGAGAAATGTACCTCGAAGCTGTCAGAATCAGAACTAAAATCAGCGCATGGGAAAATGAGTAGTTTCCGGTTTGTGCGATACAGGAATGAATGCTCTTTGAATATGCGGCACTTTCAACTGCACGGAAAGAAAAAGAATACATTTGCATTTCACCACAGCTGATATTTTCCTTTGTTTGAACAAAGAAAAATATCAGCTGCGCAGAAACTTGCCTTTATTCTTTTTCTTTCTGTGCAGTTGAAAGTGTTGTAGAATTAAAGAGAATATATTCAAGTATCATCCAAAGGAGAAACCATGTGTTTCTCCCTGCTCTGATTTTTGTTCTGATTCTAACAGCTTCGAGATACGTTTCTCCATACTCGTATATTTTGCCCAATCCGGTGTGTATGGTCCACGCGGGAAACTCCCGGACCTGAAACTCTCCATTACTTTCACGGTACGTGGCTCCAGTTGGGCTCCAGCTTGCGTTGGACTATTCGGCGATTCCCGGTTCCATGACGCCGGCGCCGTCCTCTTCCGATGACAGGCAGCCGCAAGAACCCACAACTTGAAGCTGATGGAAGGTTCGAATCGACGAGGCGCCATGTTTCGTCGTGACTGTCAATGCACAGATTGCTAGCGACTGATTTCACAGCTTTTCTCAAGTATATATAGCGGCGTTTGGGCTCTTAGGTGCTGTGATCATGATGTTGGCCTCCGCTTTCTCCTTCCTTCTCCTACATTTCCCACTCTACAGCTCCTGTGCGCCTTTGTGCTCCAGGTATGCATGCCTGTCAGCTAAGAGGATGTGAGCTAACTTTCGGGTAGTCATAGCATCTGCGCACGCTTCACGACCCCAGGCACAAATCCAAATCCACCTCCCGTGGCATCGATAATCGGAATAGTCTTAGGGATTATGATAGGGCTTATAGTCCTATCGTGCTTATGCGCCGTAGCGAGGCGCAACACTGGGACGAACACTGCCAATGCGATGATTGCACCACCACTGGCAGGGCAAGCCGGCACTGGCAGCAGGCGCGCGGTCTCTCCTACCCGGACGCTCGATGGGATATCTCTGATAGACGAGCCAGCCCCAACGACCCCAGAGCCAGCGCTTCAACGGATAGCACGACCTGGACATGCTCCGGACAATAATGCTGTACTTCCCCCACCGTACTCGTTAAGCGGTTGACCTGATATACGACTTCACCTCGCTGCCTGAGCCATTATTTACGCTGAGAGCTGTGTATTCATGCAGGTGCGCGGAGAACGATCCAAATTGGTTCCAGAAAATGCTCGGACTCGTACTGTACGTGAGGGGGTACTTGGCCACCATAGGATCTTAGCCATTTCTATATTTTCTCCCTCTCAAGTTGGCCGATGGCTTAGATTATTGTGCTCAGCTGAGCAGGAATATCTGAGGTGCCTCTGTGCCTAACAGAGTGATAGTCGTGCGGCGACGTCCATTGTGGTGGGCTGTGATCGAGGCAGAAGGCCGTTTTCTTAATCGGAAAGACACTTGAAACTCTCCGTTCTCCACCATTTCTTGGGTGTTTGCCATGATACTGGGCTCGTTCAGACCGCAAGACGCGAGGGATCCTGCTGGGTACTACCAACTTGATTGATATATATGCCGTGAGCACGTTTTCAACAAGTTCTGGGGCGTCAGAGTGTTTTCTGGGGTGTTTAGTGCCATTCTTCTGCCTACGACACTCTCTGTCCTGTGAAGTTATACCATGAAATTGGTGCCAGAATGAAGGTATGAATCTTAGCTTTTAGAATCTGTCTCTAGCTCAGAAGTGCAGTGGATGGTGAGTAAAACGATGTGGCCAAGTACCTGATTTGACCGGTTTCCTGGCAGCTGCCGGATATTATTCCCTGTGGCCTCAATTCTTATTGTAAAATCTTGAAACTGTAGTATAGCATGTATCATATGCTAGTTAACCACCCAGGAGCTTTTTCGTTTCCAGGTATCGCAATGAAGGCTCGATAAACCGCAGCAACCTTAAGGTGGCTAATTAGCAGTGCACCCTCACCTACAGTATTGTTGGTACAGTGTACAAGCCACAGGTTCGAGCGTAGAGATGCTTATTTGTGCGACAGGTGGAGGACATCGATATCTTGCTGAGACAGGTCCAGGCTGTAAACCAGCAGAAAGGAAGTGAGTCATGATCTGATAGTGATCATGCATGATCATGATTGCATGATCACCGATGATGGCCGACTCGGGTTAATCAGGCTCGCTGCCTTACGACCACCACTAACTGCGAGTGACGCAAAGCCTGAGGATTTTCACCCCTGCCCTTCAAGTTGTCGCGGTGACCTACGGGGCGCTTTCTCTATCTATCTTTACGAGGCTCGACTTGGACCACAGGTAAGAAAAACCAGGACCCTGGTAATTAAAGTGCACATCTCCGACCGAAATGACGGCGTTTCGGTACCAGACGATTCATTAGCCGACGCAAAGTTCGCCGGTCGCGGCGTTTAATGAGTCACATCTGGCCTCTTGGCTCCCACCATGAACGTCGTGCGTACGCGGTCGTCCAAGTTCCTCTCGACGCTGCCCGTGCGCCTGTACCGAGCCCTTCCTGCCGTGATTCTCGGCACGCTCTTCGTTGCCCTCGATGCTGGTATGTTTCGTCCCGCGGAGCCCAGCTCACTCTCCGACTTTTCTTTTCGACAGTCTCAACTGGAGTCCTGTTGTTTCCCTCTGACAGTCGCGCCTTTCAATCGATACAACTTCAAGGATTGTCGCAATATGTGATAAGGTGCGCGACGCCGTTTCCAAGCTGCTCCGCTCATCTCATTTTACGATGCCAGCACGTTGACCTCGCAGCTGGTCATGACGCTCGGTTGCTCGCGCTTTCCAGGCGCAGTTGGGGGTATGTTGATCGAGATTCTCCCCTTCCTTCGCGGCATCGCCAGCGACATTCAAAGTGTTCTTGGGACCAACCACCCAGGCTTGATTCCAACTGTTATGGCCGCGTATGCATTGACCTCGCTGCTGACTGGCGCTGGATTCATTGTGCTTGGTTTACTGAAAATGGGCGGCCTTGTGTGTTCTCCGTACTCTTACGGCCATTCCTTTCTAACCTGCTTTGAGGTCGCGTACTTTCCGCAGACAGTGCTCACCGGCGCAATCGGTGCTATCGGGGTCTCTCTATTCATCCTCGGCTTAGAACTTCCATTCCCCAGTAGCGCGCCCGCGCTGTCCTTGTCCAACGCCGCCTCGACGCTTTTCGCAACCCGTCACCTGGGCATCCTAGCAGCGTCATTCGTCCCCCGCCCTCATCCTGGCGATATCTCTCCGCGCGCGCTCCGTGGAAGTCGTCACCCGTGGACTTGTCCGTTCAGCGTTCTTCATCCCCATCTACCTGCTCGTCATACCCATCGTCTTCTGGGTTGTCGTTCGAGCAAGGGGTATCCCGCAGGAAGAACTCATTGCGACGGGGTGGTTATTTACGGTGGAGAAGGCGTCTGGCCCGTCTGATCTCGTTGCTGGATGGAACTACTGGGCTCTGTTTGACTTCGTGAGTGGTTTCTAGTCGATTATTCCTGATTTCCAACGGAAGACAACCCAGAAACTCGTAGAATGGCGAGCGCTCAAGAGTGCCACTCAAAATATCATCCTGCTCTGTGTACTTGGGTAGGCTTTTTCGAATATTCAATCGCGGCTCAAACGAGTGACAGAATTTTAAACCTTCCAATATTCGTCCCGACGCTTGCATTCACGCTCGACGTGTCCTATGACATGAACTATGAACTGCTGGGCCAAGGTGTCGCGAACATACTCACTGGAGCGATCGGATCTGTCCCCAATATTCTCGTTCGTAGTAGGCTCATTTGCGCTGCCGTGGAGGAAATTGACAGACCTACAGCAATACTCCTACTCTGTGTACATCACGCGTGCCAAAGGCGGGCGTTTCGAGATGGTGCTCGTCTGCATTCTCTCCGTCGCCATCTTCTTCACCGCTGGGCTCATCCTCCCATACATCCCAACCATCCTCGCCTCCGTACTTGTCCTCTTCATCGGCATCCAGCTCATCCTCGACGCGGTCTGGGAGGCGGCGAAGACGCTCGCCTGGATGGAGTACGCCATCGTACTCGGCACGCTCGCAAGCTGCACGGCCCTCGGGTTCGCCGAGGGCTTCGGGGTGGGAATCGCCGCCGCTGCAGGTGTGTATTTGATGTACGGAGTCATCGACTCGCCGGCGAGGGTTATGCGCTGGAATGAGTGGAATGAGATGCAGCAATTCAAGGAGGATGAGGCGAGGGACGGTCATGGAGAGCATGTTGCCATGCCGCTCAATGGAAGGCTTCTCAATGGAAGGCTTCCGTCGAGGCAGAACCATACGCCTGCGCCTATTACGCTGGACGGACCATCCGCGCATAGAACTCCGTCTTCCCCTGCCAAATCCATGCTGAACGCAGACGCCGATCTTCTGCAAGAGCTCAATGCACGCGTGCTCGTGCTTCCGGGCTACATCTGTACGTTGTGTGGAATTCTCGCAAATCCGATCCTCATTCCATTTGGCAGTCTTCGCATCCGTACCCTCAATCGAGCGAGCCCTCCTGCCGCCAACCAATCCAGACAACCCTGCTCCGGCGTTCTACCTCCTCGATCTCACTCGGACGCACCGCATTGAAACCGCCGCTGCTCGAGCTCTACCTCGATGCGTACGGGAGCTCTCCAAGTCCAACACCAGCACACTCGTCATTTGCGGTCTCAGCCCCGGAAACCGGCCTCGCAGCGGACTTCAAGCGCGCGGAAGTGGGTTTGCGGTTTGCGAGGGGGAGTATTTTGGAAGAGGAAGGGGAGGATGACGAACGGGCAACACTCGGGCTTGCGATCCCAGCCTTTGCGTCCCGTGAGGCATGTTTGGCGTGGTGTCGGGTGGAGCATGAGAAGCGCTCACAAAAGGCATTGGATTTGGGTGAGCGTTTTTTCTTTTTTGGTATTCGTCACTGACGAACCTCTCATTAGAGCTGGACGACCAAGCTAAAGAAGATGCATACGAACAGTTTTGCCGTCTCTTTGAATTCGATGCATCCAGCGTTCTCCTTGGTACTGGGCCGGAAGTTCGTGGCGCTCACTGGCAGCAGTTCGTCGACGCGGGTGGCCACTTCAGTGCCTACCTCCCAGGACAAATGATTCGTGGGCAAGGTACGTCGATCTGGTCTATCTACTTTCCCGAGATCAATCTTTCCAGGTATCGCATTCCTCGTCCAAGGCCAAGTCACTCTGCGCCCGCGGTCCTCCTCCCGGTCATCACCAACCGCCGGCGATACACCCACAACTCTGAATCTCCGCCCGTCGGTCCAAGCACTCATCTCGATGCTTCCGCGTGAAACACTTCGAGCAGTCCGATCGCTGCGGGACTCGAATGCACAACACCGTGACCACCTTGCTGCTGGGGAGGTTATTGATCGCGGGGGGGGTACTAGCCGTGGCGAAAACACGCATCGTGGTCGTTGATGTGCTGGGTGAGTCGGCCCGGGGCGGATTGCAGGAATGGGTTCGGGAGAGGGCACGTCGTGTCGACGGATTTCAATAAAAATACACGAATCTCGTAGACAGTGGAGACTGGAGGGTCACGGTGCAGTCCACGGTGTTCGATCGAGCCATTGCAGAAGAACTTGAACGAAGGATGCGCCGCGGTCAAGATGAACACCGTCGAGGGTGTATGTACCAAGTTCAAGTTTGAAGGGGCTCATAGTATAATCAGTAGCCTTGAGGACAACCGGTGCGGCTCCGGCCGGCCCGGGCTACCGCCGTAGATCGTCACATCATCAATTGAGTGACACACTTCATCCTAACCACCATAACGAAAACTGCTTGTCGGCCAATGTCGCCCTGGCACGTCAATTTTCCAGATCGTCAAAGCCGAGAGTGGACGCCGGCGCGACAGGCCCACTGGCAGTGACCTTGATTTCAGGTAAAGACTCGAGTGCGTTGATTGCAACCCACACGACAGCCTGAGTATTGACGCCCCAGAAGCAAGCTTTCGTGTTGGGAAGGCCTGCAACCGGGCCGCCATCGGTGGGTTACTATTGTAGGTCTAGCCCAGTCCCACCATCACCACTCGCACCCCGCCCGCAGCGCACCTCAGGCTCAAGCTGAGTCCCTTTCGTCAGATGCGATCGTTGTGATTCATTCTTAAATGAATACGAGGTGGACTAAATGTTGCTAGTGCGGAAAGATGGCGGGAACAGGCTATGGAAACATATAAGGACAAGTGCTAGGTGCCCTCCTGCCGCCTCTGACTCGCAGATATGCCCGTCGCCGTTCCCACTCTCGGCAGCTTCGACTACCTTCCGCAAACGAAGGTGCCGCACTTTCCTTAGTATTCTATCTTCAGAGTCCTAACGATGGACAGGAGGACCTTCCCTGGGCCGACCTCCCCACACTCGACCTCTCTCTCTATTCCACACCCTCCCAGCGCAAAACCCTCGCAGACACACTAATCACCGCCGTCCGCGATAAAGGCTTTTTCTACGTCAAGAACTTTGGCGTGTCCGCGGAAGCGGTGGATCGACAGTTCGCACTGTGCAAGGCGTTTTATGACTTGCCACTCGAGACCAAGATGCGCTATGTAGCGGAGGATTTCGATAAGGGTGGATTCAACGGCTATATGCCTGCCGGGCGAGTTGTGTGCGTTCATGAGACTTGTTCGGCTTTCGATCTTCTGATACCACGCAGGGTGGATCCCAATACGGGCTTGAAAGATAAGATCGAGGTGTACAACATTCCGAGTACGTCGTGTCAGTGTTCACAACAGGTCTCTGATGCTTATTCGTCAGAGTTCAGTAGCGACTTTGTCCACAACCACCCCGAGCCGATTGCGCGCAACCTAACAGAGATCGAGGGTTTTGTCCGGGTAGGTGCTCTATCTCCATTCCAGCTCACATAACCCACACCGCTCGAAGGACGTGCAAGAAAAGATTGTTGAGCCACTTCTGACGCTGGTCGCCATCGCGCTTGAACTTCCGGAGGACTATCTCGTGAAGATGCACTCGTACGAGATCAAGAGCGAGGACCACATCCGGTACATGAAGTGCGGGAAACACTCGACATCCGACAACGAACGGCTCACGGCATGGGTTCCTGGACACACCGGTGGGTATAGTTCCACTTCAACCTTACTTGCTCTAGTCACCCGCACCGTAGATCTCGGCTCCTTCACGCTCCTCTTCCGACAGCCCGTGGCTGGGCTCCAAATCACCGACCCGCTCACGAACGAATGGAAGTGGGTGAAACCGCAGAATGGGATGCTAACGGTGAATACGTGCGATGCGCTGCAGCTGCTCACAGGCGGATACGTCCGCAGCACGATCCATCGCGTACATCCGCCGCCGAAGGATCAACAACACGTCGATCGACTGGGACTGTTATATTTCTCCCGCCCGCACAATCATATCAAGTTGGCGACGATTCGTGATAGCGCGGTGCTACGGAGGGAGGGATATGTGAAGAATCCGTTTGAGGCCAGTGGGAATCTTGTGCCGACGATGGAAGGTTTGTTGAGAAAAGTCGATGATTGCCTGGCGGCAGCTGGCTGACTTTGATGCAGAGTGGACGTTTGCGAAACAGAAATGGCAACGTACAGGCTATCTTGGGCCGAATACGGCTTCCAAGGAGGTGTTGCCAGGATTCCCCGAGAAGATTTATACGTGAACTCAAACAAAATGCGACTTGGACACGGAACTGTCGTTGTACTGTATGGCTATTTCTTGACTAGTGCTATCAAATAAACGCTGTAACTTTCTTCTGGACTTGAGCTAGCTAGAAAAGGTCCGCGTCTAGATAGCTTACGTATAATAATTTCGCGATGTTTCGACTCCATCGCGACGCGGTGTACACGGTGACCGCGTGAACACATGATCGCGCACGCTCGGCAACACCGGCCCGGCAAACGCCAATCCTTCCTCCACCATGACCACCCAAGAATACCCCAAAGGTCTACATAGCAACGGAGCCGACCTAATCCGCTCCATCGAGACCTTCTACATTCGCCCACGCTGGCTATTCGTCCGTGTTGGGACAGAGAAGGGTTTCGTAGGATGGGGAGAGGCGACACTCGAGGGTGCGGTCTCTTTTCTCTGAAATGACCTCTCAAAACCTGTGCTTTGAATCATTATAGGACACACTGAGGCGGTGGAAGGCGTCTTTGCTGACTTTCGCGAGCGGTTCATCGGCTGGGACAGCGCTGGCGTCGAGGACATCTGGCAGACGGCATATCGGCTGCGATTCTACCGCGGCGGGCCTGTTCTTATGAGTGCAATATCTGGGTGTGTCGAGCTTTCATTTCTTCGCTGCTCTCGCAGTCTGATGCTCTCGACAGGCTGGACATTGCGTTGTGGGATATCAAAGGCAAGACGCTTGGTGTTCCGGTCTGGCAGCTCCTCGGTGGAAAAGTGTACATGTCGCCCTTATATCTTGCTCTTTTTAACTCATAGATGAATAGGCGCGATCGCTGCCGATGCTATGGCTGGATTGGAGGCGACAAACCATCCGATGTCCTCGATCAAGCCATTGCCCGCAAGAACGAAGGATTCACCGCGGTTAAGATGAACGCAGTTGAAAGCGTATGCCTCTCATTCAATACTTTCTCCTCTGAAACTTGGCAGGTGGACTGGCTCGAATCGCCTTCTATCGTGGATTCAGTAGTTGAGCGAGTCAAACAAGTCAAGAGTGTCGGTCTCGACGTTGGGCTGTATGTGATCGTCCGTCTCAAGTTGCTTCGTTCTAACTGCTATCTGGCAGAGACTTCCACGGGCGAGTACACCGTCCCCTCGCAAAACAGCTGGCCAAGGCACTCGAACCGTATCGACCGCTCTTCATCGAAGAACCGCTTCTCCCCGGTCAGCCTGAAGAGATCAAGGCATTGTACGCAATAACCAGCATTCCAATCGCTGTAGGTTCCTCATGAATCTGGGAATGCGTCCGCTTAAAAGAATGCAGCTCGGCGAACGTCTCTTCACGCGGCAGGACATGCGCCCATATTTCGAAAACGGGTCCATCGACATCGTGCAGCCGGACGTTGCGCATGCAGGTGGGATTAGCGAGACGAGGCGGATTGCGAATATGGCCGAGTGGGTACCCTCTTTGCTGCGAGTGATTTTGCTCAACACGACCGACCAGAACATACGATATCGGCGTCGCCCCGCACTGTCCCCTGGGCCCTATCGCATTGGCGGCTTGCCTACAGATTGGCTTCTCCACGCCGAATTTCGTTATATGCGAGATGAGCTGGAAGGTTTGTTTACCTCTTCTGTGCATCCTTAATCTCTGTCTGACCTAAAACCGCAGATTCACTACAACTCCGCCGACCACGACCTCCTCACGTATCTGCGCAACCCAGAAGTATTCGCCGTGCGGGAGGGCATGATCGACATCGCGGGCCTGAGTGCGCCGGGGCTGGGAGTCGATATCGACGAGGAGAGGGTGAGAAAGGAGGATGAAGCGTTTAGGAAAGGTGAGGTGAAGGCCTGGCGGAATCCTGTTTGTAAGCGCTGCTTTTTCTTTTGTCGGATCGGAGTGGGAGGCTAATGAAGTGATTCGATTTAGGGCGTGGGCCGGATGGTGCGTTGAGAGAGTGGTAATTGTGAAAGTTAGGAACATGGTATTTGGTTCAAAGCAGCAAGTACAATGTAGAGAAGATTTCAAGAACAGCTCAATTCACTTCCAATCAACCTCCGGCCTCCAAGCCAAACTCCAGCTTCCTTACTAGGCTCGAACGCAGCCCCAGTAAATCGACGGATGATTGAAGGGGCAAGCACGATCAACACCGCCGAAGGGGCTGGAACATTTTAACCGGTGGCTTGGTGACAAATCGATTTCGGCGATGAGGTTTCCAGACCCGAAAGCAAAAGTTCTTCAAATCGTTCAAGTAAACATGTTTTCTGGTAGTCCGGGACGAAGGAAACATCGTGATCTTTTTATTTTCCGCATAAATTCAAAATTACGTGCTCCAGAGCAAAAACATTGGTCAACGGCCGACGTCTCCGATCTCAATTAGGACATGATGTCACATCGACACTATCTTACATAAGGTCCGGAGCGGTTGGCATTCGGACTGATGTCGGCCGTTGACGACTCTTTTCGCTCTGGAGCGCGCAATTTTGGGTTTAAAGAAAAAAGAAAAACATCACGATGTTCGCCTCATCGAGCGCGACCCGAAGACATGTTTACCTGTACGATTTGAAGAAATTTTGTTTTCGGATCTGAAAACCTCATCGCCGAAACCCGTTTGTCACCAAGCCACCGGTTAAAATGTTCCAGTCGTTATCACACCCTCGAATTGTGACGCCCGTCACTTGTCTGTGATAACGACTGGTTCGAGTCTACTTCCTTACGTTCTATCCCAAGCGCGAAACCACCTCTCACCATGAAAGTCGTCCCAATCGAAATCCCACTCCGCAATTTGCTTTCCGACTTTACACTCCGTCTTATGGCCAGTGTTCCAGTCGCGGACTTGACATTCCTGCGTGTAAGCATGAGTTTTGCAGCGGAATATTCCCAATGTTTCAACTCACCTTTCTGCAGTAATACATCTTGCATTTCGCGCACTTCAATGTAGCACTCTTCGCGCAGAGGTTGCATTTCCCTGTGTTGTCCACGATCTTGTTCCGAATCTCGAATAGTTTGAGGAGACTGCATGGTATGACCTGAAATCCGAGGTTAATTAACGAACAAGCGGACGAGTCCAGCTGAAGCGCAGGCACACCTTGACACTCCGTTCCTCCTCCACCCTCACTCCAACTTGCCCATCGAAGAAGTGATGCTGGATGGCATACATAATGCACATCGTATGCCCGACCACGCATTTCTCCATAATCGCAGGAAACACCGAGCGATCTTCGAGATGGAACGCCACGAGGTACTCCTCCCCGGCTCTGTCGGTGACGCGGTACATTGGGCGCACTGGCCACTTGAGATTGGTAGTGATGTCGGCAAGAAGACACCAGTGTACGCGGGGTTGGCCTGTGCGGTGGTCGACCTGCTCGGCGAGATTATAGTACTCGCTTGGAAGACCGGAGAATGCGGGGAAGTGCAGCTAATGGAGTATTAAAAATGGTGAGCTCGAGCGGGTAAGGGATGCACTACCTCGCTGGCGAAGTCCGGAGAGAGCGACATTATGGGTGCCGGAGACAAACGTTGGAGGGGCTCGCCACACGTATTATAAGGACAAGCCGCAAAAGATCCGCTCCGTCAGAAGACGTGTATTGGGATTCATTTAACAAAGTCTAAGTTTATCTGCGGGACTCTCAGCACACATTGGCGGTGAGGATGACCGGCTTGACCGGCTTCTCGCAGGCACGGCAATCTTAGCGTGCTTGAAAAATAAAGCACCGATAAGTTTCAAGCCTCTCGATGCGCATTTGGAAGAGATTCGGCTTTCGGACATACCTGAGAGAGTTGCGAGTCTAAGCTAGTTGGACAGCTGCAAAATGGCGGAGGCAACTTGAAGCTCCGTGGTCATAGGGTGTAGCCTCGAGGGTCGAGGCGCCATGAAGTAGGGCCAATTAGTAGCTGAGTATGCGAACATATTCAAATATATGCACATTACAATCCTCAGTTGTTGCTAGAATTTGAAGTCTCTTGTACAAGATACACAATACAAAACGTACAACGCACATTCAAGATCCATGATTCAAACAGTCAAACCCAAGATCGCATTCGCCTCCTTCACAGACACCCCTTCCCCTGCGAATCGCTCAAAGCCCATTGCCCTTCGACTCTCGGCTGCGGAAGGCACGTCTGCAAGCTGGCCGCGGCCGAGGAAGGTGGATTCACCAGGGCCGCCGGGAAAATCCCTGTTGAGTTTTGTGAGCTGGGCGATGACTCGGAAGAGCGGGAAGTGTAAACGCACGGAGCAGGCAGGCCAGCAAGGAAATTATTGCGCTGGTCGCGGAGGTAGTGCGCGCTAGACGCGAGGGAGAGAAACTGAGCATACACAGCGATGTACAGGGACCGAAGGCGTACTTGTTCAGAGTAAGCGGAACGGCGGGGATGTACATAACTGACGAGTCTTCCGTCCCGCGATGCCGGCTTTCGACGGCGTGAACCATATCGCAGTGCCCTACGGCATCAATGAATTAACCCTCGGAGGCCATGCTGAAGAAAAACAAAGGAAAACGCACAATACACCTGGTCCCCAGGCTCCACCTTCGGCATACTAATCATCGTCTGGCCCAGCTTCAGATGTGGATGCGTCGCCTCGTTTAACTCTAGCCCCGTGCCCAGCCCCGCACCAGCGAAGTTCGGATCGTCGAGATTTGGCAGATTCCAGTCTTCGAACTTCAGGGAACTTGACGTGGGGTCCCGCGCGCGGAAGAATGGGCGGAGGATCCAGTAGGCTGTGGCCAGACGGAGCATAGGGAGAACTTGGAGGGTGCCCTCGCCAGGCCCGGTACTCGACATGGATGTCCAGCCTTGCCAGGGACGGAAGATCGAGCATTGGTTCCTTGGAAAGACTGTGAAAAGAGGCAAATCGAAGACAATCAACACACGGTGCATGGTACAGATCCTGTTTCGCATGAATCCTGGGTGTCGCGACATACGGGTCATGTTCCTTCCACGCACTCCCGCCCTGGAGAATCTTGCTGAAACATTTCTGATACTCGGGGTCCTCCCAGCGCTCGATGGAGCCGGCGTCTGCGTGTGGGCCTAGTGCGAATTGGGTGTCGCCTGGGAAGCGGATGCGTAGACGGTCGAAGTACGAGATCGGCGTGTCGAGGCGGATTTCGTCGGAAGATGAGGGGGAAGGAGCCGTCTTCCAGAGGGAAAGCAAGGCGCGTTGGGTGGCGAGGATGTTTGGATGCGTGCGGGCGCGGGTCTGGCTGGCAGTGTTGTACAGCTCGTACACTTGGATGTTGTCTGCGGGGAATCCTGCGAGGGGAATGTAAGTGAACGCTTGAGTGATGTATTTCGAAGGGAAGCACCTTTGACCTTGTCGCGATTGGCGGCGACGTAATCTTGGATGCCAAGTTTCCAGCCAATTGCTTCCTGCTTTAGGCCTCAGTCTGAAGATATTTGAACGGTCCCAACACAAACCTCCTTCGGAACAGCACCTCTCACAACAACACACCCGGCTGCGCGTATTTTTGCTGCCTCATCTGCGGACAAGCCATGCTTGATGCTCTCCATCGTCACTTGCGGTATCATCTACGCCAGCATTCATTGAATGAACTGGTTGTGTATGAGACAGAACACTCACCGCGTCTCCCAGCCTTGCGATGCGCTCCGTCTCCACCTCCAGCTCGGCCAACACCTCCTTCCAGCTCTGCTCGAGCCCGCCACCGACACGGGCATTCTCCCACAGCTCCCGCTTGAGTTCGGCAAAGCGCGGCGGGAACGCGTTTGCGGGGTCGGTGGGGCGCAGAGACGAGAATACGGCAGAAATGTCGCCTTCGCTCTTTGGCGCGCGGGTGTTGGCCATCGCAGACATAGAAGTCATCGATCTTGTTCGTACCTTGTGAAGGGACTTGGAGGAGCAGAGCCGGGGAGGCGAGCAGATCCTGAGCATCGTGCAAGGCGCCTATGTGGAAGAAATTATCCGAGGTATAGCCGCCGTAGTAGTGCGCGTGGTCCGCGAATGTCACCGCTTAAATTGCCAAGGCATAGGTCCAGACTTGATCGATCCTCAGTGGGACGCCGACGTGCCGCTCATAAATCGAGTCCAATCCATCTGAATTGCCTGAATCCAAGAACGTCGTGGATTGAGAGAGAGAGAGAGAGATCATGATGATCAAGTCGGAAGGTTTTTTTTTCCCGCCTCCTGACTATATCGGGTAGTTCACAAACAGAACGAAGTGATGCATTTGTGTACTAGGCGACCATTTCTGGGACTGAAGTCCAACTGAAGTCACTGAACGCTTATCTAAATGTACCGTAGTCAGCATGAGTCTAGAACGTTCCATCATCACGCGTCACGGTCTTAATCCGTTCCTCAACCGGCGACGAGTACTCAGACGCGCTCGCCCCTCGGAGGCCGGAGAATCTTGCCCTGTCAACAAGACAACAACGCAAATTATTATTGCTAGTTCCTCCATATGCAACGCTTTCCTCGACCGGCTCACGCAGTCCGTCATTCCCGTCGTCCGAAGATTTCCTCAGCAGTCAAGGACGCGTACGGTACTCGCCAACGACATTCGTCGAATTCTCAGCGGACAAGGCGCTGTGCTCCATGAACGGTATGTTCCACCCATCGGCACTCTTCATTCCACTGATCGCGCTTGCTGCAGAGGCTCTTTGGCAACTCTTTGCCAGCTTCGGTCAACATATCAGCTCACTCAAGATACTCATCTCCATCGTCTGGTAAAGCATCTCCTCCGAGGGTGCTTCCTCACCAACGACTTTGCATCCTTCACCCGAGTCGGTCTGGCTGACGCTGTGGAGGGTCAAGCAGATCGCGCCAAAGAAGATGGGACGTCGGGCAAGATGTGCAGGATCGGCACTGGTGACTGGTCGAGCGGCGAAGCAGAAGACTGAAGATAGCGCTGACCGCATCACGGCTCAACTCCAAAACACATATTATAAGGTGAGTTGTAACTTCCAGCCGTTTTTCTCTTTCTCTAACTGATGTATTTCAGGCCTGATGTGCTTAAGGAGAACCAGAATACCACGACTCCCTCTCCACTCTCTCCACTATCAACAAATGGGTCAACAAAGCTTTCGACAGCATGTCCGACAACTTGAAATCATTCTCCCTTGACACGTTTATTGGAGACGACTCGCCCGATCCGAACGTCCACAACGCCCTCGCGGTGTTCAAGACCCTCCTCGACCGCATCACCGATCTTCGTCAATGAAAGTTACGTCGACAAGGTGCAAATGGCTCTTCTGCTTCTGACTCCATGCCTCGAAATTCAGGCTTACACAGAAATCTAACATCGCTGCAAGCGCAAGGCTGACAACGATGACTCAGACGACAAGGGCGGCGCCTTCCAGACCTCCGCTCTTAGTTGGGTAACGCGGGTGCGGAAAAGACTGCTACGTACTGAAGTATTCGTAGAGATTAAATTTCCAACTTACTGGTATTCAAAACAGGTAGCGGGCCCTGGCCTTATGCGCCGTACACTGCGCACACCGGAGGTATACACTGTTCTTCGGCGAATCCGCCATGCTGCCGCCACAACGAGCTGGCTCACAAGATTAAATACTACAAAGTCCAAGCCCTCGACATCTCATTGCTAGAATGAGCTTACGAGCACATTTTGAGCACATTATTCTCAGCCCACTACTAGTAGAATCCCTCCAACTACATGAGCCACTCAACTGCGAGATCTTACCTATGCTCTGCTATATATGTTCTGTTTGTGCTTCACCGCGCGCCGGCCTGTTTTCATGATTTCTTCCGATAGGATAAGATCTGGTGCACGTGCACGTTTGAACCTTCGAACATAAAATAAATAAATAACCAATGAACTGATTATTTCATCTACTGCTTGTCAGGAACTCTGATTTCCGTCAGACTGGGGGTTGAGCAGTCCACGGACAACGGAGTAAAAGGCTCCGAGTCGAAACTACTCTGTGGACTTGGAGCTGGCGCACTGTTTACGTGAATCTCGGGAATATCCCTCTCCAGGTTGCGCCGCGCGTTGTCCAGTACTTGTTTGATGTGGGCATAGCGGACTCTCTTCTCCGTCTCGCGCCGCCGCCGCTCTACGAGTGTGGGATCTTGAATGAGCTCCAAACAAATTTCAGGAGAAGTGTTGGCCGGCAAAGCGCGCAGGGCTTTGCGCACACGGGTATTCAATTGTTGCAGAAAGTTATGGTCGATGCAATTGGCAGCTACGTCTTCGAAACGCTTCGATGCCACTATCGAAGAATTAGTGAGTACATCCAACAACAGTATACACACATACGTTCAAGATAGGCTTGAGCACTTGACATGACTGTCAGTGCGTTGTGGCGGTCTTTGTTCATAGTGGGGCTATTCAGGTTGGCCGGACCGCGGTCCCGTTGGCCTAATGTCGCCAAGTGAGTGATGAAAGAGTCCCGGGTTGCGGCGGAAATGACGCCCGCAGCGATCTCGGCAGTCAGGCTGGCCTTGCCAGTGCTGCTGAGCAGAAAGGCCTGGAATATATCGAACAGAGATGCTTCGAGCCCAGGATCCGGAGCCAACTCGCTCTGGTACTGTTGGTAAATGGTGCTCTGTAAGACAATGTACTCGTCCTTCAAGACCGTCGACGGCACGAGCTCCATTGCGGCCAGCCCTTTGAGCTCGGCGACAGTGACAGCTGTGCAATAGGCGATATTCTCATCCAGAATTTCTCTTGAGCGTCGGAATGAGAGCGTGTGGGACAGGTTTTCAGCGAATGGACTTACTGAACACTTGATAAGAGGCCTCCTCGCTCATAATCTGCGAAATATTCCTGCACCAATAGGTTGAAATGGTCGATGGCCACGACTTTCACGTTGCGGAAGCCCGTGATGGCGACGTCCTGCCAGCTTTGGACGACATGGGTGATGATGCGGGGAGTGATTCCGTACGGGAGTTCCCCAGGCAGTTCGCGTGTAACGGCGCTGAGAGATTATCAATCAGTCCAACTTGAACCGTGCGCAAAAAAAAGTCACCGTTTGATGTACTCCATCATTTTGTCCAAATATACGATTTCGCCTTGAGCACAGAGCTGGGCCCATGCTAGCGAGCTTCGGATAGGATTTCCATCTTCAGGCGTATCGAAGGGGCAGAATCGCGGAGTATGCTCAGAGACGCCGTGTCGGATGGTGTCGTATAATTCTTTGACTTGGTAAACGAGTCCGACGTCCGTAGTGAAAGGTTTTGGAGGAATTCCTTTGATTTGGGCGGAGAAATCCTCGGAGAACTTGTTGATGACAGTGAGAACGATGTCGTGAGCATCCCGTTGAGTATGAGACGGTAAGCGCTCGAGGTTCATATCACATTGGTCGATTATCTTTGTGATATCTTGGGAAATCCCCGGAAGCCTGACATGGAACTGAGATTGTAGGCATGATTTCACCAGCGATAAACGCACCTAGCGGCCACGAGGTTCGACAACAGCTTGCTAATATATTGGGTAAGCTGTTCCGACCCGAGGCGATTCCTGTCCTCCTCTCTGCGAATGGACTTCCACGGTTCATTGTTCCGAAAAAAATCGCGTTCCTGTGTGCGGGCCTCTCCCCACGGAATATCACCCCCAGCGGGAAGCTTGACAGCAAACCACCCGTTGTCGAGTTTCCGTGTTTTGTTATTGAATGTGTCGAGCCAGGCCGGCTTCATGTCGTCCACAATTCTGTCCACCTTCGTCAAAACGCCTGCAGTAAAAGTTAGGGCGAAGAACACAAGAAACTGGCCGAGACTTACCCACTGTTCGCTCCTTCAATTCCGGATCCGAGTCGGTAAATATTAGCCGCGCTACCCCACCAATCTCCAAGTCGTCTGCAGAGAAAAGGATCAGTAGATAAATCGGAATCGCTCCGGGCAAAGGCGCTCACATTCGCAGCTGACGACAAGAAGGACGATGCAGTTGCGCTTGGATGCGTATTTCTTGACAAGATTCTTGATCATGTCGATTTGGGTTGTGTCCTGTCCATCGGGAACATCCTCGATGACGCCTTAAACAGAGATTAGACGGTTAAACAGTAAACAGGAAGTTTCACCTGGGATGTCGTAGAAACACAAGTCGGGCATATTGGGACCCTTGGCAAAAACACATACACAGTCTTCGGAGAATGTGCGAGCGCTGACTCCTGGGGTAGCCGCGCTTGCTCTGCCGAGTAGACTGGGATTGAGGATGCGTTCCTGGGCATCAGCAATGGCTTGACGAATCTCGTTCAAGTCAGACAAATTGCTGCGGAAAGGGATGTTGTGTTCCTCGGTCGCGAAACGCAAGGTGATGTCAACCGACAGAACCGGGGAATCCGTGGAATGTTCGAGGCGGAACTCCATTGGACACCTGTTGCGAAGGTTAACAAAAAGGGGCGGAGAGTTATGTTTGGTACGTACTTTGTGCATGTTCCAACACCGCGTGGGAGTTTGAGCTGCTCCAACGTCAACAGTGCGTAGGACAACGGCAAACGCGAGCTTACCGTGCTTATGGCTTCATTCACAGAGCTCTTGCCAACGCTCTGAATCCCCACCGCGACGATATGCGGAAGGTCTACTTCCTGGTCGATGCTGGTCCAGATATCGGTCAAGTTGGTCAGTAATTGCAAGCATCAGACGTACTCGGCATCGCGGAGCAGTTTCAGAATGTCCAGACGAGCCTTTGAGTAATCGCGAAGGGTCTTGACGGAGGTGTCCATAATGCTGGGCGATGCAAAATACCTGGGGTGTTTTTAAAGCGTTACAAGCGTCTAACAGACGATGTTCCCTGTCTCCGTCCGTCAGTTGGAGCTCCTACAGCCTCGCTGTGGTCATTGTTCTGTGTCAATCGGTACGTGTTAACGGAGTAAAGATAGCCTATAATCATTATAATGGAAGCGGAGGTAACTTGAACCGCATGGGCAGAACAAAAAAAGGAGTCGATTCTTCCGAGAGTTACGCTATCCAATGGTTAGATCTTCTGTTCTCAAATTGTGGTACGTACTGCAACTCATAATCCGAACACGCCACATAGCTGTACAATAGCGGTGGTGCACGCGGAAACACGTACAATGGAATCGCCGTCTGGGAATATTGTCCGAGTGACGTTGAGAAACAAGGCGAAAAGCGAAGAATAAAAATGGTTGCTGTGGAGTAGGGAACAATATCATGGAGCCTGTGCGGCAAGCGCTGAGCTAGAACCAGGATTAATGGACTTTGAGGGGTTTTGTGAAACCCTTGCGCTGCCCAGAAATAGGACGCAACTGCCGTGTTAATGAACGGGCGTCCATTCCAGGTGTCACTGGCAAAAGACGGGTCAAACATGAAGGGAATTCGCAGGAGAAACAACAGATCCCATCCAGTAGAATACGCAGTGTGAGACCCGTCGCTCAGGAATCAGCGCTTCCTGGGCGGGTAAAGTGAGGCAAAGAAGAATCGATAGCTAAATTAGCAGGCTGTTAATGAGCAGGCGTTCATTTGAGGTGTCAAGAGAGAAAGATCGGCGCCAGATCAAACATAGAGGAAATTCGAGCACCACAGCTTAGGCCTCGTTTCAGCCCATCCGGTGAAGACACGGTGCGAGAACCGTTCAAGTTGGTGGATCAGGGCTCAGGACCTGGCTTCAAATGCAGCGAGCTTGACTGTGCCTCTGTGTAGCTTCGAGGATGAATTCAAGACAGTTAAAAAGCTGAACGCACCGTTCTGTTCTGTTCCTCGTCCATGAAAAATCAAGCGAAAGAGCCTGTGCTTCACACTCGACGGACTCAGGCATCAGACTTGAAGCTTGAACGAAGATACGATGGAGCACACAACCGGTCTGACTGCAGTCGTCCGGCACCGGAACCAATGAGGATGTTGAGCAAGCTAGAGCCTAGAATACACAAGTGCAGAGTTTTTCCAAGTGCGAGTAGGTGCAAGTGCGAGTGTAAAGACAGACGACAAAGAAGAAGAAAAGCACGACGACTTCGAATTCGGAGCCCAACCACGCGAAACTTGAATGGGGGAAGCGTATGCAGGTGTAAGCAACGGACAGACGAAGAAATTCAAGGCGGCGCATGAAATGGACTTGGAAGCGAATGATGTAAGTGTGTATGCACAGGGAACGAAGATATTGAAGGTGGGGGGCATGAAGTAGCAAAGGGCCATGAAATGCGCAGTGGTGGAAGTAGGAGGATGTGGGAATGAGAAGGGTGCGTATGTAGAAATGAAGAGGTAGAGCATATTGAGGGATAATGATAGAGAATCGCAGGAGCGGGTACACCAAAGGCCGGCCCAATCGAGCTACTTAGGGTCAGAGCAGCTGAGAGTCCCTCGCATATCGTGAATCGCGATCATATGGCAAGAGCGACGAAGGGTCGTAGACGGTCGACACCCTGCGACTGGCATTCGACGATGCGGGATACTCGGTGCGTGCGGGAGCCTCCATCGACGTGGGTCGTGAATCCGCGAGAGCGGGCTCGTCCTGCCAGTGCAAAGGCGACTCGGACTCGAAAGGCGAGTCGGCAAAGACTGAGGCACCGTCGCCGCCACCACCGTGGGCTGTCGACGCAGAGTACGAGCGGACGAGTGCTGAGGCGGGGGCGGTGACGGGGATGGGTGGGAGTGGGGGTAAGGCCATTGCTGGCGGGGGTGTCGGTGTTTTGGGAGGCGGGCTGGGAGCTGGTGAGTATGACTCTGGGATTGACGGTGCTGGCGTATTTGTCCTGGTGACCGTCGCAGAGTGCATATGGGGGATGCTCGCCATGTCGCCGCGCGAGGCCATGTCGAGCCGGCTCCATGCACCGACTCCTGCCCCATCGCCGGTTGATCCACCGTAGCCGTAGCCGTATGTGTTTGCTTCAATGGCTGCGGCTTGACGACGACGACGACGACGGTACAGGAATATACCGCCCACCGCACAGATGAGGAGGAGGAGGATAACCAGGATCGGAACGAGGATTTTGGCGAGGAGGCTGGAGGAGGAAGATGAGCCGGACGTGGCTGAGGCGGCAGAAGCGAGTCCGCTGGCTACGGGGCCCATGGTCGAAGTCGACATGACACCTACGGAGGTCGCAGTGTCGGTCGAGTAGTCAGCGGGCGTAGTAGGACCGGTAGCCGACACTGAGCTATGCGACGACGAGCTTGTCGACGACGTCTCTACGTTCTCGTTGGTTTTCGGAGCCGCAGTTGTGGTCGTGGTCGTTGTCGACGTCGCCTCATGTCTGCATCATAACATGGGTCAGTCTCGAGAGAAAAAGTGTGAAGAACACGCACGTAGTGGTGATAGTCTGCTGCTGGGCCTGAGCGGTTGTCGTCGTCTTGTGCTCGGCAGTACTCGTCGTAGTCGTCGTAGTGGTCCTTCCACGATTAATTCCGCCGCCGCCGTTGTTCCCTCCGCCGTCGCCATTTCCACCCCCCGGAATGTGGATCGTTATGGGAAAGCCGCCAATAGTGAAGGTAAAGTCGGGGACCGGAGCCGGTGCGGGTGCAGCACCCGAAAGAGTGATTTGGGTCAGTAGGAAGACCAAGGAGAGGAGGGCGTAAAAGAATGGAAGGCGGGCATGGCCCATAGCGTCGATGCCGTTGTAATTCTACGGTGATGGACTGTCGCAGACGTCGAGGCCGGGTGCCTGCAGCCTTTTAGGATGGAGGAGAATAAGAGCGTATAACAGAGAGGGGCACGCACACAAGACAAGGTCTGGACCGGACGGTCGCTGTCAGGGACAAAGAGTCGGACGGCGTTGGGATAAGGGCCGTAAACCTCCGTAAACAAGCTTGAGTCGCATGGGAAAAAGAAGAACGTCGGCAAGCGGAGGCTTTGCAATTTCCGCCTCTATTTTAGAATTTTTGTGGACAGCGCGCTGGAACAAAATCCAGCGTGTCCAGTCGTCGCTAACACCTCTGGCACTGTCCTCAGGCCTCCCGACAACGTGCAAGAGGCATTCAGGTCGGCATTCAGTGCGCTAAACGTCAGGTCCGCAATCAACGATGCGTAGATTGGCGAGATCTTCTCTGATCCGAGCGAGCGATACCGTGAGTCCACGCTGGTCATGAAGACCGTTTCAACGGCTCCGAGCTTGAAGCATAAGTACAAGCTCTAAAAGTTCGACGAGGGACCACTGGGAGGAGGAATAAGACGGATTGACGGCGTCGTCAGACTCTGAATGTCACCGCGTGACTCTCTCCCTTCACAACGGCCAGTACGGTCGTCCGAAGTCGTCCGAAGTCGTATCTAAATGCAACTCTAGATCCCAGAGTAACTCTAGATCCCAGTAACTCGATTATCCTGCCCTACCGGAGCTTCGCAAGTCAACACTCGCGTCGACTGGTATGCAACGGGGTTCACTTGCATTCAGTCGTCGCGTGTGGATATGGACCTTCGACACCACGGAAAAGCGCCTAAGTCGAGCCGGACTTTAGATGGTCTTCGACGGCGGTCCTTTTCCCTCCGACAGACGGCGAAGCGGCTCATCAAGGTAAGCTTTCTTCCATCTTTATTCCTATACCTAGCTATAATGTCGCAGAGCACCATCTCTGGAACGACGTCCGACGACCTTGTCGATACATCCGTCGACGCTGAGGGTGTTCACGAGACTGGATGCCACACGGAGGCCACGGCTGATTCAAGTTTGGAGAGCTCGAACGCGGAACGGGGGGAGAACTCAGCTAAAGGTGTGTGAGATCGTCGACTGTCTACTGAAAAGAGACAAACATGTTTACCCTTCACCTAGTGTGACTCCTCTCGTGTTGCTGGTCCTGTCCTAACCCAGCCCAGCCCACTTCAACGGCCCCAGCAAGCTAGCAAGCGACCGACCAATAACCGCGGGTTCATTATTGAGCTATCTAGGCCATAAGAGCGGCATTGCGATGGACATGTGAGGAGGTCTGCGTACCTTCTGGATACCGGGAGGATGTACGTTCTGTCGGTGAGTCTCCCTGAGTGGACTGGGCCGAGCTGACTTGTCTCAAGATACCGACACACCGCCCTACACCGTGACTCTGAATCCGCAGGACAATTCCGAATGACGCTCCTCGAGGACGGGTGTCGCGCGCCACAGCCCATTTCTTTGGTGAATCCGTTAACCGTAAGAGGGAGGGACCAAAGGTGCGTTTATAAATGTGGCTTCTACCCACTCTTCTTACATATGTACCCCAGCTCGCCCTCGTCGTACTCTGGTCCCGCTCCAGTCACATCCTCACGCAAGTTCGCCCTACAGTACACCGTCGACGATCTCACGAAGGCGCTGACTATATTGACTTGGTGACGACGGTTCGTACCTTAAGCAAATCTCGCCCTGTCTCATTGCACCTTTAGGTACTGACGCCATCCCAACTCTCGACGAGGCTGCTGGCCGTTGACGGATCTCCAGTGCGTCGTCGCGCTCTAGAGGCTGATGCCACGCTCACGTATATCGACAGGATCGTTTCGCGGGGAGGATTTGGACCTGCTCGTCTTTGGGTGCCGCAACGCATCAGCGCGATTGCCGAATGCCATCCCCAAGCCGACTTTCCCTGCATCACCTTTGCTGTGGATGGTATCTCTCTCCACGACCTCTCGGCGGTAGCAATTCTGAGCGGGTGCGACCACCTGCTCAGCAATCCTCCGGCTCAAGAGTCAAGACAGCGCTGCTCGTTGGTGAAGGAATTGGAGAACTGCTTAGCAGGTCGGCAGGTCGATAAGCATGGAGGAGGAGGTGGTGGCTAATGCCAGTGCTTGTCGGGGCGTGAGTGCTTTCCCCATCGCTTACCGCTCGTTTTCCTGAATACGACGTCTAGCGACATGGACACGCGTTAAGGGGGACGCGAACCCAATAACGCTGCCACCCATGCCTTGTCGAATACTAGCGACAACGGGAAGGACACGAGCAAGACGATCTTGTCGGCCTCGCCAATACCAAGGTCCAAAATCGACCGCCCTTCTGTTGTTGCCACCAGCGGCAGGATTATAGGGAAGGCCGGCGGGGATCGTCATATTGCTGCCAAACGAAAGAAGTACGACGAATGGCAGCTCCGTCGACGTTTTTCGTTGCGCCGTACTCGAGGGAAGTCAAGACGACGCGTTGAAGGGGGGGGATTCCGGTTGCGGGACCACCGATGAGATTGTGTGGGAAGGACAATGGCTCAGTGGATGAGAGAATGGAGGAAGGAGATTTGGCACTGGAGGAGGAGTAGGAGGCCTACCTCGACGTGGATTTGGAATGGGACAGCTTGTTGCTGGTGGGGGGTCAGGATGGGAGACGTCGACAACGCTCGGGTCGAATTTGAGGTAGCCCTGGAGCAGGAAGACGGCATACACCTCACCGACACCTTCGCGCTCAAGATGTATCCTGGCCAAGCGCTGCCGACGAGACGGAGCTTGACGTTTTTAGAGCCAGCGGCGAGGAGGGCAAAGGGAGGCCGGGTATGAAGAGGAAGGTGCCGATGGAGGACGAAGGCTTTCGCTCCGGTATGTGGCGTCTTGAATCATTGATTGTTCTAACTTCCCGTTGATTCTCAGATGTCCTTGGCGGAGGAGCGGCATTAGCGGGGGGACATTCGTAACCTGGGTAATTGTACATATCCGTTGTTTTCCTGCGGTACATCTTTCTCCACACTGCACACGGACACCGAGCTGAGTGTGATCCGTTGATTTCTGAAGACTTTCACGTTTTTTTCTTCTTGTTTTCTTTTCTTTTCAGCGTTTGGCCACGTTCCTTGGCAGTGCTAGCTGCAGCGTAATGGTTCTTCTCCGCCCAACTGTATCTTTCCAAGTCAGGAGACCTCAGGATTGTTTGTGTTCGCTGCTTGCGCTGCCATCTCGGTATTTTTCAAGCCCTCTGGTTCTCTTCCAAGTATAGTCGAGTGCTAGACGGGGTTTGTGAGAGCGTGCTATGTGAAGGTGGACGATTCCGCACCTTCCTTCAATCGATAACTGTGAGGTGCCCTTTATAACTCGCACAGCGTCGTGTGTTAGTGCCACGCCTCATCTGCGCTCTCAGGCTACTCGTCGAAATGGCCGACTGGCTCTCAAATTTCGAGGCCTCCGACAAACAGGCAAGCTCTCGTTCCCCCGAGCCTGTACGGAAGCCTGAGGACCATCCCTAGCCATCAGCTCGTCCTGGGCCGCATGAAGAGGCAGCGTCTCTCTCTGGCCACTATCCGAGCTCACCGGCCGGTGCCCACTGGCAAGGCTACAGCGGCCATAACTGGTCGGAAGCCTCCTCTTCCAGTACGCCGGGTACTGGTACGTATGGCATGCAACAATTGGATCAAGACGAATACTCCTCCGGATTTCAGGATTGGGGCGGCTTGTGGTACCCGTCTTACGGAGTTCTCCCCCCACCCCAACAGCCACCGTACGAGTTTGCGGCAGCGTCGACTGATTGGTCTGGATGGGATCCAGCGATACCGTGTGTCCACTCTGTGAAGATATCAGGCTAACGCAAGTCTCGTAGAGCGCCCTCCGCTGAAGATGTTCCTGGTCCCGATAACGAGGTGTCTGAATCAGAGGCGGCCTCGACACCTTCGCCCGAAACCACGGTGATCCCATTGGCAGCTTCCCCGCGACAGGAGAAGAGACGCTCATCAAAGATGTACCGGTGCGTCCTATGTGGCAAGGAGTTTCCCCGGTGCGCATCCACCTACTTTGTGCCAGTTTTCGATGGCTCATAAACGTCTTCGCAGCCCCAGCGGTCTACGAACGCACATGAACACTCACAACGACGAGCAACGCGAGTCTTCTGTCCTTCTTTACATTCGTCCTGGCTGAGACTTCTCCGTAGCGTACCCGTGCGAGTTCCCGGGCTGCGAAAGAAGGTTCAACGTCTTATCCAATGCCAGAAGACACTACCGAACGCACGGCGTCGGCCGTCCTCCTCCATCGCCGTCGTCGTCGTCGCGCCGGGGGTCGCACTCGAGCTCGTCATCCAGTGCCAGTGGGCGATCCCAAGCGTATGAAGTCAACTTCGACGCACCAATGACTCCACCGCTGCCCACGCCATCGGTACCGACTCGGACACCGTTTCGCGTACGTTGGATTGAGCCGAATTCGGCGATCCGGGGAGCCGGGTGGGGATTGCGTCAGACTGAACAAGACGTTGATCATGGCGCTGGCCGCTCCAGCAGTGACTGAAAGTGGATAATAACGAGATCGTTCTTGGTTCATCCGCCGGGCATTCCTTCCTAAAACAAATGGCAGATCTTCACGTCGGGTTGTTGCGTGGGGAGCGGGGTATGATGCTTCCGGTATCAATGAAAAATCCCTTTGTCTTGTGCTTCCCTCGTGCCGAAAACCACCGAGAAGGCCGGGTCCACTCTGCGAAAAATAGGCAAGAGTCTTTGAAGATAAGATGAACCTCATATAAAAAGAAAAGCTGCCAGGGAACATTGAGATTATCGCCATCTGCAAATTTTCCTTTACACAGTTCGGATAGGATAGGATAGGATTGATACACGGCACGATCCGACTTACGAACGCCGGGTTCCGGGCTTTCCCCGATGTACAAAAGCAACGTAAAAATTATGTACATCATCGGCCGCGGGCCTTCTCCAACTCTGCATAGCCGAGCCGAGGCTGGGTGCCTGCAGCCTTTTAAGATGGAGGAGAATAAGAGCGTATAACAGAGAGGGGCACGCACGCAAGACAAGGTCTGGACCGGACGCTTCGCTGTCAGGGACAAGGAGTCGGACGGCGTTGGGATAAGGGCCGTAAACAAGCTTGAGTCGCATGGGAAAAGAAGAACGTCGGCAAACGGAGGCTTTGCAATTTCCGTCTCTATTTTAGAATTTTTGTGGACAGCGCGCTGGAAACAAAGTCCAGCGTGTCCAGTCGTCGCTAACACCTCTGGCACCGTCCTCAGGCCTCCTGGCAACGTGCAAGGGTGGCATTTCGTGCGCTAAACGTCAGCTCCGCATCAACGATGCGTAGATTGGCGAAATCGTCTGATCAATGCGACGCGACGGTCGGAAAATCGTTCGACAGCTCGGTGGCGGCCGCTGGCCTCCGAGCTTGAAGCTTGAGGCCTTCGGAGCCAAGGTGGCAAGGGAGAGGATGCAGAGCCGGGTTGACGTCGTTAGCCTATACCGGTAGCAATTGCAAGTGTAACGCTGTGACCTTCTCCGAACCACAGTCTGACTCGGAATTCTTACTGGTTACGACCTGACCGTCCTCTACACCGTCTAACACAACTCTGGGATGTGTGTTCGCTAAATGCATTATCCTGACCGCGCAAGTCATAGTCAACACTCGGCGACGAGTCGGGACTGGGCAGCGACGCGTGCCACTGGCAGCGTTGCTAGTTCGCCACAGGTGCTCCACGCTTTCGCGAATCTCGACTGCGCGTGCTTGTCGAACCGTACGGGGTACATCCAGAAATACAGGCTGCCCAATCCGAGGCTATCTCTGGAACAGACCCTGTTGATACATCCGTCCACGACGCGGAGTCTGAATCGTCAAGAAGCTTCGAAAGAAACCATGCGCACTGGCAGAGCACCGCACCTGGAAAAGCTATTCCTATCAAGACAGCACTCTCCGAGAGTCTCCGAGGCGGAAAAATGCGGCGAAGGCAGTTGGACAGGGAAGGGAAGGCTACGAAGGAAGCGGAGAAGCCAGGCGAGAGCAGGCGAGGCAGCGGAGAATTCGAAGGAAGCACCGAAAGCAGCGCGGACTTGGGATTCGCGGTGGTTGAGGGAATGGTGTATGCAGTGCGAGGGGTCGCGCGCAAACAGTGGTGTTAAGGACTCCAGTGCGATCATGCCCGTCGGCCAATTTCGGACTTGTCGGAGAAATATTCGCCGAACGCCCGAAACACCGCACACCAACGAACGCCCTTGCCGCTCACCACATTTTGTGATTATAGGACACTAGCCTGTTGTGCAGGAGCTGTAAAACCCCGTTTATCCCTGCCTACATTGACAAACCTTCACAGTGACAAGCCTTAAGATGGCCGACGACCAACTAAGTACTAGTCGCCGATTCTTAGTGGGGCGGTCTCCAATGCGTTGCTTCACACCAACTTCACACGGACTCCGAGCTGAGTTTGATCCGTTGCTTTTTTCAAATGCTTTCCCATTTTTGCCAGCCCGAGCCCCGGCGTCTCCTCCTGCCCGCCAGTGTGTTTTTGCAGGCCAAGAGACGACCGCTCGATTCCTAGAGATGTCATTCTAGTCCTGTTTCAAGTATAGTCCAGCGTCGGACGTGGTTTGTGAGAGTGGGTGCGATGAACGATTCCGCACCTTCGGTCGGACATCACCCGGGCCGCTGAAGACGGTATTCCTGAGATTGTATGTTTGGTTTTGTTTGTTCGTCTGAAAATTAAACTGACTCCGAGTCGTCCTTCATAAGCCGCATTGCGTCCTATGTTAGTGCCACGCCCCACCTGCGTTACTCTGTACTCTCAGGCTGCTCGTCGTAATGTCCGACTGGCCCTCAAGTTTCGATGCCTCCGATAATTTGAACCAGGCAAGCTATCATCCCGCTCGAGCCCGCACTGAAGGCCTGAGGACCATCCATAGTCATCGGATCCTTCTGAATCGCATGAAGCGGCGGCGTCCTCCTCTGGCCACTATCCGAGCTACGCCCAAGGCTACGACGGGCACAATATCTGGCCCGAAGCCTCCTCCTCCTCCAGTGCGCCGGCGGGTACCAGTACGTATGGCGCGCAGCAATTCGATCAAGACGAATACTCCTCCGGATTTCAGGATTGGGACCTATGGTACCCGTCTTACGGAGTTCTCCCTCCGCCCGAACAGTCCCCGTATGAGTTTGCGGGAGGCTTCCCCCCAGCGTCGACCGATTGGTATGGATGGGATCCAGCAACATCGACACCGTGCCAGTTGTCCGCCGCGCTTTGAAGACATCAGACTAACACGAAGCTCGTAGGGCACCCACTCCTGAAGATGCTCATGGTCCCGATAACGAATCAGAGACGGCCTCGACACCTTCGCCCGAGGCCACAGTGGTCACCCCAGTGGCGGCCTCCCAACGGCAGGAGGAGAGCCGGAGAGGCTCATCAAAGATGCACCAGTGCGTCCTATGTGGCAAGGAGTTTCCCCGGTGCGCATACACCTCCTTCGTTGCCGGTCTTCAATGGCTCATAAACGTCTTCGCAGCCCCAGCGGTCTACGAACGCACATGAACACTCACAACGAGGAGCAACGCGAGTTTCTTCTGTCCTTCTTTACATTCGTCCTGGCTGAGACTTTTCTCCGTAGCGTACACATGCGAGTTCCCGGGCTGCGAACGAAGGTTCAACGTCTTATCCAATGCCAGAAGACACTACCGAACGCACGGCGTCGGCCATCCTCCTCCATCGCCGTCGTCGTCGTCGTCGTCGTCTTCGCGGGCAGGCCCGTCGTCCAGTAGGCAGGAGGAGTATGAGGTCAACTTCGCTACACCGATGACTCCGCAGTTGCCCACGCCATCCGTGCCGAGTCAATCACCGTTTCACGTACGTTGGATTGAGCCGAATGCAGCGATCCGGAGAGGCGGTTGGGGATTGCGTCAGAATCAGGCTCAGAATCAGGCTCGGGCTGAACAAGACGTTGATTATGACCCGGACGCTCCACCGCCGGCACCACCAGGCGCCGAAAGTGGATGATAGCGCCTGTCGTCCCCGCCTGTTCGTTCTTGATTCGTCCGCTGCTTTGCTTCTGACGTTCCTTCCTAATAAAACAAATGGCGGATTGATGGATGTCTTCGCGTTCCTCGGGTCGGGTCGTTGCGTGGGAGCGTTCCGGTATCAATGAAAATCCCTTTGTCTTGTGCTTCCAATCTAAAATCATTGCGGCTGAACCAGGAGCCGCCAACATGTACCCTCGTGCCGAAAACCATCGAGAAGGCCGGGCCCACTCTGCGCAAATAGGCAAAGAGTCTTCGAAGATAAAATGAACATATGAAAAGAAAAGCTGCCAGTGAACATTGACATTATCGGCATCTGCGAAAAATTTCCTTCACACAATTCAGAACTTGGACGCGGAGTACGGGCATCATCAATGACTTGTGACCGGGACCCGGGCCTCCTGACCGTCTGCCAAGGTGGAAAAGAACCTTCCGCGTCCAAGTACGGTTGCGCGAGCGACTTCCGGAACAGCGTGTCTCTTTTCCTCGTGGACAGCCAGTGCGCGGAAATGTTCAGCAAAACACTGGCAGCATTAATATTCTGCAGCTGGTTCTCCATCTTGTACCCAGCACGAGAAGACGAGGAATCGTGCACCCTGCCAACTTGACTCAGTCTCCGGCACTTGGCTGGTTTTGGATCAATGTCTGAGCTCATAAAATCGTCATACCTTGACCGTTCATGCGCGCAACGTTCCTCCCCGACGGAGGAACCCCTTGATGACGTTCACGCTCTGCCAGGCGTGTCTGGCGACTATCGCAGGCGGTTTCCCCTCACTACTCTTTGCAGGGGCGGACTCCTGCTCGAGATTGTTTCCGGCATCCTATATGGTCCTATGGTTCGCGTTCTCTGCCCTCTCGGTGATTTCAAGATTCCCTTGTGGCATATTCTCCTCCAAGTATAGCTGACCGCTGCATCGCGTTTGTGGAAGCCCGTGATGTGAAGAACGAAAACTCCGCACCCTCAATCGACGGCTGGCACCCTTAAAACCCACCATGCATCGTACGCCAGTGCCACGCCCCAGCAAGGCCACTGCGCTACGCTGTGCTCTCGAGGTCCGAGTCTTATGTCCGGCGGGCCCTCCAATCTCGGTGCGTTCGGTTCTAACTACTCCATCGAAGCCACCCATGGCCGGCCAAGCGGTGTGGGCCGTATGAGGCGGGGACGTATCACTCTGGAATCTATCCTCCATAGTATGCCTGAGGCTACAGAGACGGCTACGGCCACGGTGCCCCCTATATCTCACGGTGTACGTATGTCATCCGATAATTCATTCAAGACGAACTCTCCTTGGGATTTCAGGCTTCGAGCTCGTCCTCTTACGGAGCTCTCCTCCCGCTCGAACATTCCCCGTATGCATGCAAGCTCTCCCATCATAACGCTGACGCTTGTAGGTCACCCACTTCTGAAGATGGTGACTCGGAGGGAGAGATCGCCTCGCCTGAGGCGACCTCGGCAGCAGAGGAAACGAGCAATGGGAAGCGACGCCCAAAGATGCACCGGTGCGACCTCTGTGGTAAAGAGTTTCCGCGGTGCGTATCCTGGTGCCTATCTTCCTGGGCCTGGTTTATCGATGTTTTCGTCTAGTCCCAGCGGTCTACGCACACATATGAACTCTCACAACGACGAGCGCCGTGAGCTCCTTTCCCTCCTCACCTTCGTCCCGTACTTATTAAACTTTTTCCGGAGCATACGCATGCGAGTTCCCGGGCTGCGACAAAAGGTTCAGCGTCCTATCGAACTGCAGAAGGCACTATCGAACGCACGGCGTTGAGCCTCCTTCTCCATCGTTGCGCTCGTCATCCAGTGGGAGGGAGTATGCAGTCAATTTCGATGCACCCATGACTCCGTCATTGCCCGCGCCAGCCGTGACCACTCAAGCACCGTTCCGCGTACGTTGGATTGCGCCGAATGCGCCGACCCGTGGAACCGGTTGGGGCGAAGCCAGCAGCACAACGACTCAGTAGATGAGCTCGGTCTCGACGTTCCGGGAAACGACCGCATTGGATGGGCGTAAACGTGGTGTCGGCGCGAAAACTCGGTTGCATCGGAATATGCAAAGCCTACAGCAGGAGCGAGAGCAGTCGGACGTTTAACACAGCGGGCAGTGCCAGACTTACAGTGTGCACTTGCGCCTTGGTTCGTCAACTTTGGGTTCAGGGTTGGGTTCTGAGTAACATATAAGTAGTACTACTCAGGAACTGTCGTTCGTTTTGCTTGCGTCGCCGCGGGTTGGGTTGGAGTGCGGAAAAGAGGATGAGATGATGTGACCGTCGACGTCGCGACCAAATGACTCTCCCAGCCTCCAACGACCAGTACGGTCAGAAGTCCTACTGGCACGACATCCAGCTATCCGCTACCCTCATCTAAACGCAATTCAGGGACGAACGCTATACCCAGTGAATCCATTATCCCTCCCACTGGCACACTCAGTCTTGAGCTCATCGCAAGACCAGGGAATCCGCCGATGACGCTGCTTTCGACTGGTTCAAGTCCTTCGCGGAGCTCGCGCCTCTCCTGCGGGACCTCATCCCCAATAAAGATGCGAGGATATTGATGCTTGGGTGCGGGAACTCGACGCTGTCGCAAGATGTCCGTCCGTTTTTTCGCTGTTTTTTCCGTTTCCGTTTCCGAGGTGCTCAACCATATCCATAGATGTACGACGACGGGTACAAGAATATCGTCAACGTCGATGTGAGTCCTTCCTTCTGGCCTGACTGCTCATAGCCATGTCTAATCGTACACAGTACTCGAGCGTCGTCATCGAGCAAATGCGCTCTCGACACGCAGAGAAGCGGCCTGAGATGGAATGTCAGTGTCCTCTTCACGCCCCCGGGCAGATGTATCTAACGACACTACCAGGGCTAGAGATGGATGTCCGCGAGCTCAAGTTCCCCGACGCGTCGTTTGACGTCGCAATCGACAAGGGCACCATGGACGCGATGATGACTGCAAAGGGGGATGTCTGGGTGCGTGCTCGTTGGCTTGCAAGCCAGCTAGCTCATACATGCATGTATCGCAGGATCCCCCACAACAAGTCATCGACGACTGTACCGCCGAGGTAGACGAGACCATCCGCGTCCTCACAAAACCCTCTGGCGTGTTCATCTACCTCACCTTCGGCCAGCCCCATTTCCGGCGGCGATACCTCACACGGCCACCAGAGGCGAACACGAGATTGGAGATCAAGGAGCTGGGAGAGGCGTTCCACTATTATCTCTACATTCTGCGTATGGATAGCAACAATTGACTGTGTTTGGTTCATTCGACTCATGGTCCTTTGAATTTTGTCCATTCCTCGCGCTCCTGCATTCACAAGATCCTCAAAACAAAAACTTGACATTCTGGTAAAACTCGACCATCGGGTTCTCCCCATTCCGCAGACGCGTCTTGTCCACGTCCCCGTATGTATTCAAGAACTGTGCATGCGTAAACACGCTCGACTTTCGCTCGCCCACAGGCAGCCCACTCGCAGACGCCACACCCTCAATCGGACGACGTCGGTTGCTCGGGTGGTACGACGAGAAGAAATCCGCCCCGAGCGAGGAGGGCTTGGACGTCGCATCGGCATCGACAGCGACATCCACGGGCTCTGCGAGTATGTGCTCGTACATGTCGCGGAGCCTCTCGAAGTTGGTGGGGAAGAAGATGTCGAAGAAGCCGGGGGCGACGAGGAGCGTCGTGACGGGCACGGTGGTATTTTGGAAGCGCGTTTGCACGACTGGGGCGTTTCGCCCTGTGATTGTCTCTGGCATGGAGAAGAAGTCGGAGAGGAGGAGTCGGTGTCTGGGGAAGTGTGTGCGTAGGGTGCGGAGGAGGCTGAGCAGCCGCGTGGGGATGTATTCGGGTGTGGATAGGTTGGGCGCAAAGGGGAGATTGGTGTAGAGACGGAGGAGTGACGGAGCTGCCCGCAGGAGACGCGGGATGGCTGGAGGATGGGCAAGGCGAGTCCGTAGTTTGAGGAACGAGGCGATGAGCGGGTCGGTTACGGGAGAGTATATCATGTCGTAGTCGCCCCGCTCGTCGACGGTTACGAGCGCCTGGAGCGGCTTGAGTGTCTTGAGGTCGTACCGAATCATGTCATGGCCAAAGTTGTCGATGACCTCCATTGCGACAATGAAGCAGGGCGAATCCTCCTTCTGGTCCCACCGAAAGATGCTCTTGTGTACCACCTTCACGCACGGGTGCACCGACGCCAGCTTTTGTCGCTGCAGCCCGACCAGACTCCCGGAGATTTCGATGATGTTGTACCGCGTCCGGTCGTAGACCTCTGGATAGTTGCATCGCAGAAAGTCGAGGATGTTCATGGCCAGAGTACCGTTCCCGGCGCCAACCTCGTATATCACAAAGTCTTCGTAGGGAAAGTATTTGAGGAGGTATTCGGACACGAGACAGCGAGCAATGGCTTCGCCGTACCACGGCTAGCATCTTTTCAGCGACATGGTACCGTATGGGAGAGAGGAGAAGACGCACCTTGAAGAGCTCCGTCGGCGTATGCCATATCTGCCGCCCTGGACCTTGCTGCTCGTCTGACCCATACGCCGCATAGCGCTTCCCGACTTCCTCCTGAAAGTCCACCGAGTTTCGCAGCTTCGGAAAGTCGAACACGATATCCTGGCTGTCGAAAATAACCGCCTGCTTCGGAAAGTAGCCATAGTGCGGGTTGTACAAGCAGTCCTCGATCCAGTCCCGCACAAGCATTTTGACCTCCCTGGGCTGCTTCCTACACGCCTCGAGCGCGTTGGCGTTGACGAGAGGGTACGCTGCGAGCTGCTCCTGGGTTTTGGCGTCCCCGTCGAGGAGGGAACTCGCGTTGTAGTTCCATTTGTCGGGCTCTGCAGGCGGTTTTTTCCGGCTGGGAAAGACGCGGCCGTATCCGGGGAGGTTTTGGGGACTGGTTGGAGGTGAATCGAAGAGAGCTACGCGCGAATTGGCGGCATGGTGAACGGATGGAGGTTGCGGCAAGAGCCAGGGGCATGGCAGCGGTGTGACGCGCTGCTTTTTGCTTTCTCCAATCACGGTCTGCATTGGCCTCCGACCCTATGGAGCAGATTGTTACAACATGGATGGTCTCTGGAAGGGACGAAGAGGTCGACGCGGCGGTAGCAGGTGAGGATCGTCGTTTTCTCGCTTTTTTTTTGGTGGTCTCTTAGCTTGGAGCAGAGGTTGCGCAAGGTCGACTGCTCAGCGTCGTCAAGGCCTTGGGACAGTATCTTACCTCGGAGCAAGACACCCTGCGGACGAAGGGTAAACAAGCAATGGTCTGCTGTACGCACGCCGTCCTGAGCTCCGACTGCAGGCGTCGAGTTTCTATCGACGGTAATCGTCAAGTGTCCACCAAACGCGCTCAATCGGCAGTCCGGTGCGCCCAGCTTCTCTTTCCCCTCCGTCCATCTTGCTAAATCGCCCCAAGTCAAGGTCCTATCAACGTTCTTCTCCGACAAACTCGACGACACCGAGACGATCGTGCCTGCACTGAAAGGCCTCGCGAGTCTTCCGCCCATATGCAGCGAAGCCGATGCAGAAGCAATCATTAAAGCGCAAGCTCGTCCACCCTTGCGATTGGAGACAGCTCTCAGCATATTTACAGTGTCTTCGCCCATGTACGGATGCGCGCATTGGTGCAATCCGTCCGATTCTCCGTGTTCTCAATCATCGACGGGTTGGTAAAGCACCACAGCGAAGGTGCGTAATGCGCTTGAAATCCCTTAGCGCAAGCTCATATGGCGCTAGTTTTGAAGAATATGAAAAGCGAATTCATCGGGCCCTACATCTCCTTGGCGGAAAGCGAGAAGGACCCGCGCAATCTCCTTGTGGCCTTCACCATCGCCCGTGTCATTCTCGTCGAGTTCGATCCGACACCACACATCGAAGTACTGTCCATCGCCATTTTTCTTCCACTTCCATTGATACTGTACAGGGCCTCTCCAATATTCTCTTTTGTTACTTCCCTATAACATTCCGACCCCCTCCGAACGACCCGTACGGTATCACGGCCGATGACCTTCGAGCTTCATTACGGTCGGTCAATAATGCATAGAGCAAACTCAAACTCACTCTTTTAGTCGTTGTCTCGTCGCTCACCCTGCATTCGGACCCATCGCGATCCCGGTATTCCTGGAGAAGCTTGCAGCTGGGTCTCCAGCCATCAAGGTAAGAGGACAATCCCGACTCGCTACGGACTGACCTCTTTCCAGCGAGACACCCTGCAAACCATGTCCGAAGCCTTCCCCGTATACGGTCCTGCTCTCGCGCGCGCAAATGCGCGTAAACTATGGAACTCCCTCAAACTGGAGGTACGCCACCTTCCTCGCCTCGGCTCCCGGCACGTCTCATTAGCTCAGAAAGATCTTCCAACCAACAGACAATCTCACTGAGACAGAGGCGCTGTTGACCCTCTGTTCACTCATCGTGACGATCCACACGGGCGATTCGCAAGACGAGGACGTGCAAGGTCTCGCGCGCGATGCCTGCGAGGAATGTATCGGGATATTGCGCGAACCGGAAAAGAGTCAAGCACGAGCCGCCATTAAGGTGTTGTGTGCGTTCATGGCTACAACGCGTTTGTTCTTCTTTGTTCTCTCACACTGCTTCGAACCTGACGCGCTTGTTCAGCCTCCGTCTCGAGATATACCCTTGCAAACGTCGTACCACATCTCCTCAAGCTATTCGCCGATCCGCGAGAAGTCCCTGCCCGGCCGTCGATTCTGCTACTTCTGTCAGATGTCATCGCTGCTGCGCGCGATTCCGTCAAAGAGGAAAGTACCGAGTCGCTCACGCTGCCATTAGCCCCGTACAAAGACGAGATATTGGGCGCGTTCGTGTCCGGCGTCGGTACAGCTGCAACAACGCGGCCGGCACTTGCTGGATTAACGGGCCTCGTCGCGACGTCGGGACTACTATCGGACGAGGAGCTTGGTTTCGTCGTACTGAAGGTCAATGAGGTGTTGGCGCAGTCGTTGGATGAGGAGAATTCGGATGACAGGTATTCCTTCCTGCCCTCAATTGATGCAGAACTAATACTCTGTACACAGGAACGCCATCCTGAAACTCCTCATGACCGTCGCTGCTCACCTCCCAGCCCCCGTCCGTGACCAGACCTTCCCTCTCTTCTTCAACGTCCTCCCAGCTATACCGCCCCCTCGAGACGACGTCCCAGCGCGTTCTCGCTACCAAATCATCCTCGCCGTTCTCAGCACATTAAGCACCCCGCCCGCCCTCTTCGCCGCCCTAGTCACCGAGCTGTATCCACGTATCGTTTCCGTCGCGTTCCCCACCAACACCGGTACCGAGACAGACGAAGAGCTTTCCGCGGCATTCCTCCATTCGTTAATATTTACGATTCGGCGCGCTCTTACTGCCAAGGTCGACGAGCAGCATGAGGATGTGGGCGAATACATCGGGAATCTCGTTCCCGGGCTGTACGGCCTCTGTGTACGGGCAGCTCTTCAAGGTGGCCCCGCTCGCGATCGTCGGGTCGTCGCTGCTGTCGGAAACATCATTGGACTGGTCGTACAGCGGCTTTCCCAAGAGTAGGCTTTTCTTGTTGTAACTTGTCGAGCACTGTTTGACTTGCTTCATAGACAGCAACAGACCTTTGCAGCAAAGCTATTTCCCGCCTTTCTTTCTGGCCGAATCGAGGCGATCTGCGCGAGCGAGCACGTCGCAGCTGGATTCCGGTTCATCCCTTTCGAGGTCCGCGTGAAGTTCCTGCTATCATCCCCCTCCGATGCTAACATACCACCCAGGCAGACGCAACGAGCTCGGAGCGAGACCTTTTGGTGCTATTCGAGGCCGGCGTAGCGCCCTTGCATAAATCGGCATGTTATCTACTTCGTTGCCTTCCAGTAGCACTAATACGTTGCCGAATAGGTCAAGATCGATGATGACGAGACGAGCGCCTGTCTCCAGCGAATCCTCGTCCGGGGGCTCGCACACGCGGAGAATGAGCTGCAGGAAGGCAGCGTTATACGCATTGTGGCCTCGATCGTCAATAAACATGTCGATGGTACAGTTGGCTGTCCAAACTACAAGTATGTGTGCTGATCAAGGCGTAGAGCTAGGTTCTTTCCTAGAAGACACGTCCACGACCTACTGGACTACACAAATCGTTGACGAGTCCGTACCGCCCGAACGGAGACGACGGGCAGTCAGAATGTGGACCTGGGTCAGAGCGTCTTCATACAATCTACCGCATCTCATTCCTCTTTTAGCTGAGCAAGGCCCTCTTGGTGCGGCAACACCCTCAGTCCCTGCCCTTCATCCATCGTCTATTCGACGTGTTTGCGGACCCGGCTATCGGAACAGACGCAGCGAAGGCGTTCGGAGAGATCGCTGGCCGGGATGACGTGTTGACGAGAAAGAACGGCGCCATTGTCAAGGTGATTACATTGCTGTGTGTTTATTGCACAAATCTGAGCCGCCGTTCAAGATTCTTTGGGCCCAGAAATTCGCCACTGGGATCCTCCCCCGGTTAATGGCTGGTGCCAAGGACGGTAGCAGTACGTTTACACTCTTTTGCCTTGCTTGCGGAAGGTGACCTTGCTTTAGACCCCACCCTGCAGCATGCGCACCTCGTCGCCCTCACCGCGCTCATCAAGTCCGTCCCGCACGCAGCATACGTCCACGAGATGCCCAACCTCCTCCCGCTCCTCCTCCGCGCGCTACCAATCCCAGACGCAGGCATCCGCGCAGACGTCGTCGAAACGCTGCTCGGGGCCGTCGTAACATCCGTCGACAACGGCAAGGAAAAGGAAAAGGAAACGGCGACAATCACAACGGAGAACAGCGTCCTCAGCGAACACGCGCCGTCGTTGGTGCGCTCGATGCTTGTATCAGCCAAGTCAGGAAAAAACGCGCTGTCGACTCCGCGGCTTCGTCTGGCGTCCCTTCGACTGCTTGCTGCCCTGCCCCAGGTCGTGCGGTATGCAGTACTGCATCCCCTCAAGTCGGACGTACTGCGTGGGCTGGATGAGGCGCTGGACGATCCGAAGAAGAGTGTACGACGGGAGGCGGTCGATGCGAGGGAAATTTGGTGCGCTTTTTGTCTTGTCTTCCTTCATTAGCTTACTCGCCTCGAGGTTCAAATACACTGGATAGATTCAGATGTTTTTGGTTTGCCCTTAGAATCTCTTGCGCGTTTATCGTATCGTAAAATGTGAAATGTATGTAGCCATCCCCCCCGTCCTCTAAGTAAAAAGCCTGAAGCTATGTGTATATACGGGACTTGTAAGAATAATGCAAAGGCATGAAAAAATGAGAAGATCGTGAGTAAACCCTACGAAGCCGCCATTATAGCCTGCGTCTTTACCGCGGCATCCGCCAACGCGCTCTCAAAGGCCGACAAGTGGTCTTTGACGAGCTCCCGCCCGTCTACCCGCTTCACACCACCATCGCCTTCCCCCGTTTCCCATTTCTCGATCCGCACTCGACTTCGCTCTGCCCCCTCCCACTCTGTTCGCCATCCACCCAGTCGGTTCCGTAGAGCACGCAGTTTCCGCCCAGCGTCGGCCGTCGCGGCGCCATTGACTTGTGCGTGCTCAGACACGCTCGTGAGAGATGCGACGAGGGACGTGGTTAGCCCTCGTAGGTCAGCGAGTTGGGCGGCTGGAGATGGTGGTGCTCGACTGCGGGACTGGGAAGATGGTGGGAAGGAAGTCTGTCCTGGTGTCGGTGATACCGGGGCATGGTGGTCGTCTTCGTCTTCGTCGGGATGTTGTGCAAAGGCCGGGTCCATGTCTGCATCAGGGTCGGTCTCCCAGTCCTGCGAGAATGCCCGCAAGTGGGTTGGTCGTGTGGGTGATGCGCTCGTCGGTTCCTCCTCGGCAATCGCGCCCAATTGTATGGCCATAGGCTCTGGCTCGTCGTCTTCCGTCGCCGGAAGTTCCTCCAGCCGTCCCAACACATCCTGTCCACCGACCTCGCCCGCAATCCTCCGAAACTCGCGCTCGTACCCGAGCAGCTCTCGCACCTGACCCTCCCGGTCTCTTGCGGTGTCGTTGATTCGGCGAATCACATCCGATGCGAGCTTCTCGAGAGCTGGTTGGGAAGAGGACCCGGATGGCGCGGCATCTGCGTCGAGATGGCGAAGATGTGAGAGGAAGTTGTCTGTGGACTCGAGATTCTGTGCTAGAATCTCCATTGGGTCTTGCTCGGGCTGCCTTCTCGGTGGTGAGCCGAACGACATGTCCGCACCACCACCAAACTCGGGCTGCTCGTCGACAAACGAATCCTCCGCCACCCGTTCCACTTCTTGCTCGAGCGCATCCGAGTCATGGACGGCAATCTGAGGTGCCACGGATCCATCGCCGTCAATTCCCTCTGCACCCTCGTCAAACTCAATCCCAAACTCCTCTGCGAGCAGCTTCGACCCAGCGCTGGGCTCTGGCATCATGGCGACAGCGAGCTCATGTGCGAGCGAGAAACGGCCGTTTGTGTTTGCGTCGTCAGCCACGGCCAATGGGTCGGGAGCTCGAAGAGACGCTGCGGAACGTCGATGGAGGGGCGCTTTGCGCGGGGAGGTGAGGAAGACGTCTTCAGGCATGGGGTTCTAGGACGGATTTGGTGTTCTTGGTGGTCAGTCGCGTCGTCTTGGTAGCGTGCTTTATAACGCCTCGTAAGCCTAAAGCCTGCTGCATGCGGTGGCCACGCACCTCGTTCTTGCGTCGAATTCGTGGAAAACACGCCGCAGAGGGCGGTTAAGTCGTCTAGAGTGGTAAGGAGACGAGAGGGAGACTGATGAAAGAGGTGTAACGTAGCCTTGTGACACTCTCGCCGACCTACCAACGACCTCTTTCCTGTGAAAATTCAACCTCCAAGAGCCCAGCGCTTCTATTCATACATGCGTCTCTCGGACCATTGTACCTCAGTCTCTCACAACAAATCCGACCATCTGGTGCCCGAATATCAATCGCGGGTTAGCCCTCAATCCGTCTTGGGGGCCAAGACCGGCGTCAACGACCACCGTCAAGCGAGAGATTCCAAACTCACTGGATGACCCTTCAAAGCTCAAGCTGCCTCCAAACCCCCGTTCATTCTCCATCGCCTCTGGGCTTGTACACTCAGCACAGAGTCATATCCACCATTCAAGATGGCTGCTGGGGGTCTAAGGCCCGACGGAGAGGCGGATTGAATGCAAGGGTGATGTCTCGGCGATACTTATACGCGTTCAGGACGACAGGAAAGACGGGAGCTCAATGTCCACGGATTTGAAGCAAACGCCACTGGCATTGTATTTGCTTACCTGGTGCATAATTCGCAACTAACCGTTCGAAAAGATGGTCAAACGCAGTATCTCATCTTGATGGAAACTAACTGGTTCCCTCTCGCCTCGCGCGTCGTACATCTAACAAGGTGGTAGAACATCCACTGCGGTCAGCGCCGAAGCTTGATCATCGCCGGAGCAATTAAAGGCAGTCCAGTCATCTACCGAGATCCCGCCCGTACGAGCTCACGCTCCTTCCTGGTTCTTATGAGCATGAGGTTTTCTCAAGTTTTCTGCAGCGCTACTCACAGCTTCAAGTCTACGCAACTGACTGTCTAATTGGGATTCCTCGTCAGTTGTGGAGTATACCAAATGCCATCTCGGAGACTGTACAGCGACCACGGTACGAACGCAAGCATCCAGCGCCGAAGCTTAATCATCGCCGGAGCAATTGAAGGCAGTCCAGTCATCTGCCGAGATCCCGCCCGTACGACCTCACGGCTCTTGTGAGGGTTTCAACTCAAGTTTTCGGCAGCGCTGCTCACAGCTTCAAAGTTCAAGTCGGCGTTTGCGCAACCGACTGTCCAATTGGGATCCCTCGTAAGTAAGTTGCTTCATCCGTGGAGTATAGCAATGCCATCTCGGAGACTATATACAGCGACCACGGTACGAACGGAAGATGCGCCGTGCTATGATTACGAGTGTGCGACGGCATACAATTGCGGGCATCCATCCAGCGCCGAAGCTTGATAGTAAGAGTGATCTTCCTGGCACTTCATGGATTGCATTGGATTGTTACACGGCACAGTCCCGACACCGGCTCCCAGGGACGGAAAACAATCAATCTATCTCGGACTGTGACGTACACGGAGCCTGACTGATATAAAGTCCGATGAAGCTCTGCGCACAGGTCTCATCGCACGCCCGGGATGGCTTCAAGATCAAGTCGATCGTTTTTATTCTCGGAGGAGTTTGACTCGTGCTGGAAATGGATCGGGTTCTTGATCGCCAAAAAGATTGTGCGTGTTCTGGTGTGATAACTAAAGGCTCTTACGACCATTCCTAGGCAGAAGCACTGGTCTACGGTAACTTCCCGTTGCTCGCTTATGATATACCCATCTGACTCGGCTGTCGGTTCGCAGCTCTGTCCATCGCATTCCTCTCTTTCGCTATTTTCACCCTCCACCGCCGCGATGTCAAAGTTGCAAACACTCGTTTGTGGCTAATCTGTTCATACATCATGGTCTTGATGGGCACTATGCAAATTATCCTGAACTTCGTCGATCTCGCTTTGTCGCTGTCGATAATGGGACGGGTGATCACATTGGCCGATACGTGCACTGGTAGCACGGCACCATGGGACACGTATGGCGATAAGACATCCCAGGATGTTGGGATCGTGACGTGGTTGTTATTGACTGCCAATGTGTGAGTGCTTTAGTTGTTCAACTTGAAGGCAAAGAACGAGCTCATGGTTCAAAGCACTTTTGCGGACACAATCTTTGTGAGTGTCTCACGAGCCAGCCTTTCGGCATACAGAAGACTTACTGTATAGCAGATTTATCGTTGCTACCTTCTTTGGGGAGACAGGTGGAAAATTATCCTTGTACCGGGTGTCTTGCTAGTGAGTACAACAGGTCAGTGTAGTTTGTCCATTAACCTTCGCCGCCGCTACTCATACTGTGTCCTGGCAGTGACCGGAATCATCGTGTCCCTTGAACTGCCCGGAATCGATCACCGAGTCCCATTCATCCTCGGCATCAGTACCAATGTTGTCCTAGTCGGGCTCTCTGCCGGGCGAATTATCAGCATCAGGCGGAGCGCAGTAACCCTCGGCTCAAATGTGCTTCAAAGCCGATATAGTACGGTCCTCGCGGTAATGTGGGTTGTGATATGACTGTGCGTCCAAGGTACTTATTGTCCAAAACTCACAGTGTGGAGTCGGGTGCGCTGTACTGCTTCATCGCCCTTTTGGTTGTCGTTGGTCGGTCCATCGACCATGGGGATACCGTGGTGTACTATGCTGCAACAGGAGCTGCTTGCCATGCCGTGGTGAGTCCATACAATGACCCCTTCTAGTATGAACTTGATAACCATTGAACAGAATATTGTCCCAACTCTTGTGATTGTCCGCGCGGGCTTGGGATACAGCATGGATCACCTCAAAGCCAACAAGGGAGCCTCTACCGAGAGGCTGGTCTTCAGCAAGGTGTAGCTAGAATGTCAAAGCATCATCGTGGCAACTCTGGCCAGAGACAATCTTTACTGGAAGCTTGAAGGCTACTTTTTGTTTGATAATCTCCGGAAATTGAGCCACACCTCAGATTTTGAGATCGCACATAACGGTTGGAAGTGATGCTCCGAAGCTCATCAAAGTCCACAGATAGCGCTGGCTTGCAACACCGCAGCAGTGGGTACCCTGTTTAAAGATCCAGTGCAAGATGTACCTATGTGTGGTCCAGATATTTTAACTTCAAGTTTGTTTTGTCCAAATCAAGTTTCTGATCTGGAATGCAACAGGCTGCCGCTGGGCTGAAGCTCTTCGGCACTTCAAACGAGGCCAATGTCCAGGAATTTGAAGCCAACAACAATCTATCTGCTTACCTGGTGCATAATTGGCAACTACCCGTTCAAAAAGATGGTCAGACTGACTCAGACACAGCATCTCCTGAGTCTTGATGGAAGCCAACTGGTTTCCTCCCGCCTTCGCACGCTAGCACCATCCAGCGCGGAAGCTTGGTCATCGGCATCCAGTCAGCTTCTATGGAGAATCATTTATCTTGGCTCACACTCGAGGTTCTCCGCAGCTCTGCTCACAGCTGTCCAATTTGGATCCCTGTATATGTTACTAGTACAGTGCCAGTGACCATGGTACGAACAGAAGATGTGCCGAGCTATTATTATGAGCTGATTCAAGGTGTAGATGACATCTCGCTCCCTGCTCCACTATGTGCGACAGCATACATTTGGAGTTTGAGTTCGGTCGCTTCCCGCGTGGGACCACATGGCCGCAATAACATAACATAACATTGCGGCCATCCATCCAGCGCCAAGGCTTGATTTGAGTTGATTGTTACACAGTCACACAGTCCCGCTGAGGAACACTGGTTCCCAGGGGCCAGGGCTTGAGTGATATAAAGTCTGAGACGCTCTTCACACAGGTTTCATCGCAGGTCCGGGATGGCTTCAAGTTCAAGTCAAATATTGTTTTTGCTTTCGGAGGACTTTGACCCATGCTGGAAATGGGTCCGGTTCTTGATCGCCAGGAAAATTGTGTGTATTCTGGGGTGAGAAATAAATGTTCTTACAACAGTTCCTAGGCACAAGCCCTTGTCTATGGTACCTTCCATCACTTGCCTATACCTATCTGAATCAGCTGTTGCTTTGCAGCTCTGTCCATGGCATTGCTCTCTTTTGCAATATTCACCCTCTATCACCGCGACACCAAAGTCGCAAACACTCGTTTATGGCTCATCTGCTCATACACCATGGTCTTCATAGGCAGCATGCAAATCATGCTCAACTTTGTTGATCTCGCTTTGTCTCTGGCAATACTGGAACAGATGGATGTTACATTGGCCGATACATGCAGTGGCAGCACGGCACCATGGGACACAAATGGCGATGATATGTCCCAGGATGTTGGGATTGTGGCGTGGTTGTTATTGACTGCCAATGCGTGAGTGCTTGTTTGTTCAAGGCAAAGAATGAGCTCATGGTTTGAAGCACTTTGGCAGATGCAATCTTTGTGAGAGTCTTACCAGCCTTGTGTCATACGGAAGACTTACTGTGTTGCAGATTTATCGTTGTTACCTTCTCTGGGGAGACAGGTGGAAAGTTATCCTGGTACCAAGCCTCTTGCTAGTGAGTACAACAGGTCAGTGCTGTTTGTCCCTGAACCTTTGCCGCTGTTACTTATGATGTGTCCTTGCAGTGACTGGAATCACTGTGTGTCTTGAACTGCCCGGAATTGACCGCAGAGTCCCATTCATCTTTGGCATCTGCACCAATGTTGTCCTAGTCGGGCTCTCTGCTGGGCGAATTATCAGCATCAGGCGGAGCGCGGTAACCCTCGGCTCAAATGTGCTTCAAAGCCGATATAGTACAGTCCTCGCGGTAATGTGGGTTGTGATATGACTGTGCATCCACGGGACTTACATATTTCCTGAAACTCACAGTGTGGAGTCGGGTGCACTGTACTGCTTTATTGCCATTTCGGTTGTTGTCAGTCAGTCAGTCAGCCGTGGGAATACCGTGTTGTACTATGTCGCGACCGGAGCTCTTTACCATGTTGTGGTGAGTTCATATGATGGCCCCTGCTAGTATGGTCATGACAACCATTGGACAGACTATCGTCCCAACTCTCGCAATTGTCCGAACGGGCTTGGGATACAGCATGGATCACCTCAAAGCCAACAAGGGAGGCTCTACCGAGAGGCTGGTCTTTAGCAAGATGTAGCTAGAATGTCAAAGCATCATCGTGGCAACTCTGGCTAGAGACAATCTTCACTGGAAGCTGGAAGGATACTTACTTTTTGTTTGATAATCTCTGGAAATCGAGGCCTGCCTCAGATTCAAGCCCTTTTGAGATCGCACATAACGGTTGTGAAGCTCATCAAAGTCCACAGATAGCACAGCCTTGCAATACCAGCGGTACCCTGTTTAGAGAACCAGCGCAAGATGCACCTATGTGTTCCGGATATCATGGTAACTAACTTCAAGTTTTATTTTGTCTGAATCAAGTTTCCGATCTGTAATGCAACAGGCTGCTGCCGCTACGGTTGGCTGAGTGCAATGTCCAGAAGCAAACACTTCAAAAAGATGGTGAGACACAGAATCTCATCTGTGGAAGCTGTTTGTTTCCCTCCCGCCTTGCGCGCTCACGACGGTCATCGGTCATCCACAAGATGGTATAGCATCTGTCCCAAAAAGGAAATTTGGCAAAGTCGAAACTTCGCTTTTCGGGTCACAGGTCACACCCCATAGCGAACTGAATATAATGGTACAGTATGCTCCTTCAAGCCTCTAGCCAAAATTGATTTCCCATGACGATGCCTTTACATTTTATCTACACCTTGCTAAAGATCAGCCTCTCAGTAGAGGCTCCTTGTTGGCCTTGAGGTGATCCATGTTGTATCCCAAGCCCGTTCGGACAATTGCCAGAGTTGGGACAATATTCTGTCCAATGGTTATCATGATGATACTAGCAGAGACAGGCATCATTTGGACTCACTGTAATATGGCAAGCAGCTCTTGTCGCGGCATAGTACACTATGGTATTCCCTTGGTTGATTGACTGCCCGATGACAACCAAAATGGCGCTGACGCAGTGCACCCGACTCTATGCTGTGAGTTTTGTAAAATGATAAGTAACTTGCATGCACAGTCACTTCACAACCCACATTACCGCGAGAGCCGTACTATATTGGCTTTGCAGCACATCCAAGCTGAGGGATACCACGTTTTGCCTGATGCTGATAATGCGCCCAACAGAGAGCCCGATGAGAATGACATTGGTGCTGACGCCAAGAATGAAGGGGATCCTGTTGTCAATTCCGGGCACTTGAAGCGACACGGCAATTCCAGGCATTTGAAGGGACACAATCACTCCCGTTACTGACACAGTATAACACAGTGATGGTTAAGGGATGAATTGCACTGACCTGCTGTACTCACAAGCAAGACGCTCGGTGCAATGATAACTTTCCACTTGTGTCCCCAAAGAAGGTAACAACGATAAATCTGCAAAGCAGTAAGTCTTCTTTATGACACAAGGCTGGCTCGTGAGACTCTCACAAAGATTGCATCCGCAAAAGTGCTTCAGACCATGAGCTCATTCTTTACATTTGAACAAACAAGCACTCACACATTGGTAGTCAATAACAACCATGCCACAATCCCAACATCCTGGGACGTTGCATTGCCATGTATGTCCCATGGTGCCATGCTGCTAGTGCATGTATCGTCCGATGTTATGTCCATCTGTTGCAGTATCGACAGCGACAAAGCGAGATCAAAAAAGTTGAGGATGATTTGCATGGTGCCCATGAGGACCATGATGTATGAGCAGATGAGCCAGAAACGAGTCTTTGCGACTTTGGCGTCGCGGCGATGGAGGGTAAATATAGCAAAAGAGAGCAATGCCATGGACAGAGCTGCAAACCGATGGCTGAGTCAGATAGGTAATATGAGCCAAGGGAGGTACCGTAGAAAATGGCTTCTGCCTAGGAACTTTTATAAGAGCATTTAATTGTAACACCAGAACACGCACAATCTTCTTCGCGACCAAGTGGCAAGAACCCGATCCATTTCCAGCATGAGTCAAACTCCTCTGAGAACAAAAATGAACGACTTGAACTTGAGGCCACTGGCATTCTGGGCCTGCGATATGACCTTTGAAGAGCTCCGTCGGGCTTTATATGCTCAGGCTCTGTGTACACCACAGTTACGATCGCGAGAGAGAGAGAGATTGTTCTCCGTGGAATCGAGTGAGATGTCATCCACAACTTGAATCAGCCCATAATACCTCGACACAACTTCTGTTCGTACCGTTGCCACTGTCCAGCCTCCGAGATAGCTCTGATATTCTCCATGTACGAAGCAATGTATGTGGAATTCCAATTGAACGGTTGGATGCACAAACTTGAAGCAAGCTGTGAGCAGAGCTGCAGAAGTTTGAGAAGGCCACACAACAGCCAGCTCTTACGGGCGAGATAGTGGAAGATATGTGACTCAGAAGCTAGGTGAAACTGCCGACTGCACTGCCTTGCTCCAATGATGATCAAACTTCGGCGTTGGATCACGCACTGAAGGCAAATTATGAAAAATTACCATGTTAGGACGGTTTGGGACCAAGAAAGTTGGCGGTGACCGATGACCATGGCGAAGTTCCTCGCCAATTTGGCGGCCTGTGACCCGTGACTAGCAGACTGAATATAATGGTACAGTACTGCACTATTTCGTTCAAGTGGCCGGGTTACGCGTTATGCGGACACCCGGCCAGGACACCAGGCGGACTTGTTACGCGTTCGGGGGCCATTTTTTTGGCATAATTGCGCCTAAAAACGCAATTTTGCGAGTCCGGCATAGCCGGACTTACCATATATAGTAACCCGGACACGTCCCCTGACAGACATGTCCGGGTTACGCGTTACACCCCTCGGCCACTTGTCCGAAATAGTACAGTAATCTATGTCCTCTTTGTCTGATAATCTCTGAAGATTGATGAACATTCCGAGTACCCAACATAAAGCAGCCATCGGTGGACGAGTTATCCCGACTACATAAGTAGGTCTGTTGGCAATAGTGGCTCAGCATGTATAAGCGGACGAGTAGTGTTCCAGTTACCAGACTAGATATAGATTCAGACACCGGGACAGCAGGTGCTTCGCAAACACCCCTGTTTTAAGAGCAGATAGCATCTGCGTTGTAACTCGCGGTCCAAGAAACACAACAGAGCAAGTTAAAACCAAAACCACCCATGATGCATGAAGGTTACAAAATACTGGAGTTGATAAAAATAAGAAGCCTGAGCAAAGTAAGTACATGTTTACGCAATTGCAGAAAAGAGTCAACCCAACAGATTCTAGACCAACAGTCTTGCTCAATCACTGGCAAATGTTCGCTGCGGAGGCATGGCCGAGCCCCGGCCCTCAGCCCTACTCGGCCCCTGCATAGGGCTTAAGCCTGGCCCGGAGAACACTACGCCACTCAGTGTGGAGTGCTTGACCCTCTTTCCATGTGCATCTGTGTCTATCGTCGCTCTGGGGTCTGTGTTCCCAACTTCCCATTGGACATCTTGCCCGATTGTGTGAGGTTGTCAGATCAAAAACTTGAAAGCACTTCCAGTTCTTTTACCAATGACAATTGAAATCCCAGTCAGATTTCAGAATCCTAACCCTTCAACATTTCCCCCCTCCTCCATTGGCAACTCATCTACCGATGGCTGCTTTACATACTTTTCCAGAGGGGACTCGGAATGTTCATCAATCTTCAGAGATCATCAGACAAAGAGGACATAGATTATGCTCCTTCAAGTCCCTAGCCAAAATTGCCACTGTTCAGAGTTCCCATGACGATGCCTTTACACCTTGCTGAAGATCAGCCTCTCAGTAGAGGCTCCCTTGTTGGCCTTGAGGTGATCCATGCTGTATCCTAAGCCCGTTCGGACAATCACGAGAGTTGGGACAATATTCTGTCCAATGGTTGTAATGACCATACTAGCAGGGGCCATTGTATGGACTCACCACGGCATGGCAAGCAGCTCCTGTTGCGGCGTAGTAAACTACGGTATACCCTCCGTGGATCGTTCGAGCAAGGACAACTGAAATGACGATGAAGCAGTACAGTGCACCAGATTCTACACTGTGAGTTTTGGAAAATAATGTAAGTATCTTGAATGCATGGTCATATCACACACCCACATTACGGCAAGGACCGTACTATATCGGCTTTGAAGCACCACTGAGCCAAGGCATATTGCCCTCTGCCTGAAGCTGATAATTCGCCCAGCAGAGAGCCCACCTAGGACGACATTGGTGCTGAAGGCGAGGATGAATGGGACTCTGTGGTCAATTCCGGACAGTTCAAGGGACACAATGATTCCAGCCACTGCCAAGACACAGTATAAGTAACAGCGACAAAGGCTAAGAGACAAAAGGCACTGACCTGTTGTAGCCACAAGCAAGACACCGGGTGCAAGGATAACTTTCCACCTGTCCCCCCAAAGAAGGTAACAACGATAAATCTGCTATGCAGTCAGTCTTCCGTAGGCCAAAAGGCTAGCTTGTGAGACTCTCACAAAGATTGTATCCGCAAAAGCATTTTAAACTATCAGCTCATTCTTCACCTTGAACAAACAGTTACTCACACATTGACAACGAACAACAACCACCCCACGATCCCAACATCATGCCTCTGCGTTGCATTGCTACCTGCGTCCCATGGTGCCGTGCTGCTAGTGCACATATCGGCCAATGTGATGTCCATCCGTTCCAGTATCGACAGCGACAAAGTGAGATCAACAAAGTTGAGTATGATTTGCAGGGTGCCCATGAGGACCATGATGTATGAGCAGATGAGCCATAAACGAGTGTTTGCGACTTTGGTGTCGCGGTGATAGAGGGTGAATATAGCAAAAGAAAGGAATGCCATGGACAGAGCTGCAAACCGACGGCTGAGTCAGATAGGTATAGACGAGTGATGGAAGGTACCATAGACAAGGGCTTCTGCCTAGGAACAGTTGTAAGAGCATTTAATTCTCACACCAGAACACGCACAATTTTCCTGGCAATCAAGAACCGGACCCATTTCCAGCATGGGTCAAAGTCCTCCGAGAGCAAAAACGACCGACTTGATCTTGAAGCCATGGGCTTGCGATGAGACAGACCTGTGTGAAGAGCCTCTCGGACTTTATAAGGCTCCGTGTACATCACAGTTAGGGCTATAGATTGTTCTCCGTCCTTGGGGACCGGGCGATACGGTGCCGTGGCACAATCCAATCCAATCCGTGAAGTGCCAATGAGACGGTGCTGGATGGATGGCCGCAGTTGTATGCTGTCGCACATGCCTTGAATCAGCTCATAATAATGCGTCTTCCGTTCGTACCATGGTCACTGTCTCCGAGATGGCCTTTGGTACACGTACTGCGTTGATGAAGCAACTTAGGAGGATGATCCCAATTGGACAATCGGTTGCGCAAACTTGAAACTGTGAGCAGAGCTGCGGAAACCTCGAGCGTGAGCTCTTACCGCAGAGATAAATGGTTCTCCGTAGAAGATAATAAGCCGAAGCGAGCTACCAACTGGACTGCCTTGCTCCGGCGGTGAGGCGCTGGATGCTCTCCCGCTGGATGCTACTAGTATACCGCCCCTGGTCCGACTTGTTAGATGTACGACGCGCGAGGTGGGAGGAAACCAGACCAAGATGAGATGCTGCGTGTCACCATCTTTTCGAACAGGTCAGTTGCAAATTATGCACTAGGTAGGTAAATGGCTCGTTCGAAGCGCCCAAGTGTTGCATGACAGATGGGAAGCTTGATTTGGACAAAACAAAACTTGAAGTTAGTTACTAGTACCTTGTCGACGTCCGGGATGCCCGAATGATTCAAGGCGATTTTTGCGCATGTCAAAAAATCTGGTCGAAATGGTACCGTTAGAATTGGCCCCAAAAATATCCCGACCACAAAATAGTGGCTCAGCGCGTATAGCGGACGAGTAGTGTTCCAGTTACCAGACTAGTAATAAATCAATCGCCGCGAGGGCGCAAGTGCGAGTCGCTGGAATCACGTTTCAGTAGTATGGAGAGACGATTAAATGAACGGCGCACACAAAGTGCGTTGGACACCAGCCTTGACGCGAGTAATACATGGCTTCTTGGTAGCTCTCTGTGCTTTAGGTATAGACATCGGGACGGCAGGCGAACACCAGTGTCTTGAGAGCAGATACCATCTGCGTTGTAACTCGCGGTCCAAGAACACAACAGACCAAAAATATCCCGACCACATGTTGGAAATAGTGGCTTAGCGCGTATAGCGGACGAGTAGTGTTTTAGTTACCAGACGGCAGGCGAACACCATGTCTTGAGAGATACCATCTGCGTTGTAACTCGCGGTCCAAGAACACAACAGAGCAAGTTATGTAAAACCGAAACCATCCACGATGCATGAAGGGTTACAAAATACTGGAGTTGATAAAAATAAGAAGCCTGAGCAAAGTAAGTACGTGTTTACATACTTGTACGCAATTGCAGAAAAGAGTCAACCCAACAGTCTAGATCTTCCTCAATCACTGGCAAATGTTCGCTGTGAAGGCATGGCCATGGGGGGTTGCGACTCGGACTCGGACTCGTGCCAGTATTGCTGTTGCTGCTGGTGGCGGAACCCCGACAGCGACAGCGCCAGCGACTCGGAATGGTCGTACTCCGGTGGCGGTGAGTGCGGTAACGGTAACGGATCCGGACTTGATTGGGGGGGATAGGGATAGGGTTGGGGATGGGGATCATAGTAGCTGTTATAGTCGAGGGTGCGGAAGGTCGGTGCGCGGGAGAGTAGGGATGGGGATCGGGTGAGGGCTGTATTGGCCCCCGAGTTTGTGTTTGTGTCGTCGTATTCCAGAGCCAGATCCTCTTCATCAGGCCCACGTGCGGACTGTGATCCAACAGCACGCCCGCGTCCAGAGCCAGAGCCGACAGTCAACGACGAGCCCGTAGCGAACGTCGCAATAGACGCCTGATGTTCCAATCGCGGACGCGAGCCATTCGCACCGGCACCGAGGTCGAAAAGACTTTGCCGCAGGGCGGCCTTCTCTGGGTCACCGACGCCCGCGCGGCCGTAGTGCAGCTCCGGGACCAGCGCCGGCTCCGCATCGACACCGTGACCGACTCGGACTTGTGCTGGGTAGTCGGTGGGGTAGTCGGTGTGTATGGGGAGCGCCAACGCCAATGGATGTGCTTGGGCCTGTTGCATGGCGGAGTCTGGATGCCGTTGCCGTTGCCGCCGTCTGCAGAGCACGACACTGAGGATTGCGAGGAGGATGCAGAGGACACCGGCGACGGCGGCGGCTGCGATTGCGGCGACGTTGACGCTTTTCTTGGATGAGGGGCCTGTCACGGCGACTGAGCCGGAGTCTGCGAGAGACGATGTGGGAGGGGATGAGGATAACGAGGAGGATGAGGATGAGGATGAGGATGATAAGCGGCCTGGACTCGGACTGGTCGTCCCACTGTTATTGGTACCGCTAGGCCCGATCGTCCGTGTGTCCCTGGCAGTCGTCGTCGATGTCGTCGTTTGCGTCGTACCGGTACCCGTCGACGTCGACACAAGCACATTCGTCACCGTCGTAGTCGTGCGGCTCGGAGGTGGAGGCGGCTGAGGCGTAACACCGTCATCGAATCTACACAACTGCAATCAGCACCTCCCAGCCTAGGGATAGCATGCATAACGCACGTATAGCTCGCATAATCAAACAGCATATACGACCCCTGCGGGTTATTCGTGCTCAGCACCACATTGTGCGCGACGTTCGCTAGCCCATCGACCTCGAACACTTTCTGCTTGTAGGCAAAGCCGGCCGTGTCGCCGGTGCTGGAGGGGACGTGTGTGTAGGTGCCGTGGGAGACGCCGTCGATGGAGAGTGCGAGGTAGGTGCTGCCGACGGGGGTGGAGGTGAGTTGTTTGGTTACGACGGTGCAGAACAGGGACACGGAGGTTCCTGCAGATGGGTCACAATTCAAGATAGATAGCGGAGATGGTTTATAACACGCACCGGTGAACGCAAAGCTCACAGTCATCGCACCAGCGCCGTTCAGCTGCGCGGTATCGTGCCAGGTCTGGTCGAACGCGCCTCCGGGGTCTGGGTGGTACACACAGTCCGGGCAATCGGAGTTCTGCGTAGTGGGTTAGATCTAGACGAGCGGCAAGCCCAGTTGCCACGGCTCACCAAGCTGAACTGGTCCGCAGGGTTGTATACGGGTTGGGCGCCGGTGACCGAGTCGCCGTTGGTGTCGTCGATGGTGCGGGTCGTTACTACCGCCGCGCAAGGAGTGATGGTGACGAGGAGAAGGTACAACGAGAGCGAAAGGAGCGTGGATGCCAGTGAGTGGCGCATGGCCATGGGGTGGCCGCAAAGCCAGTACTAGTACTAAGTGAAGGTGAGAGCACAAGTGTGAGTGTTCCGCCCGAAAACATCTTTGAAACGATGATGCGAGTCTCGGGGCTGGCGACCGAGAAGATGGTGTATTCATTCAACTGGATAAGAATACAGTGCAGACTCACAAGAGCGCTGATGTATCATGCGGGTGCATACGCTCGGAACTGAGAAGAGCAGGATCATCATGAGGTGGAGGGCATTCGGCAGTGGCGGCGCGGGCACAGGTGTACGTTGATGGCATCAGTAGCAATGAGCAACAAGCACACACAAACGAAACGACATTTCTCAATCCGGTAATATATATTCGTTGGATCTGCCGGTAAGAAATGGATGCTCTGAGCCATTCCAGATCCTAGCACATCAAAGGTGTCAATTCTCTTTGACAGAAAACAGACGAGAGGTATTCAGCTACTTACTCGTAGTTTTCTTCTAGATCTATTTCCTCGTTATGAACAGATACCACTGGCATTGACGGTATCCTCACCGTTGAGCACTTGATAGAGCAGAATATCAGTGCGCAAGTTGACGCTATGTAATCCAAAGCAAGGAAAAGGAAATTCATTCCATCTCCGGTAAGCGCGGTTCCAGTTACTACTACAAAATCAGGCAAGAAGGCTATGGTATTCTTTACATACTATACTACTACAGGGATAGACGGCACAAGGTGGTTTATAAGCGAAGCAGCGTATGCGTATTGTACAAGGTCCTAACGGTAAGCAAGAGACAAAAGATTACACTTTTCTTCGACGAGCGTTCGACGAAAGCCTGAGCAAAGCAAAGCAAAGCAAAAAGGTGGGTGGGGTCTAGGTATGTGTTGTGGTAAGGAGAGACGTGGCGATGAGTGCGCATCGTTAAATACGTGAACTTGAAGGCGGGAATGTGTTGGGGCGGGCGGGAGCGAGGGTCGGCGACCCAGACAAGGAACGGACAGACAGCCCGCAAACACGCTCAAGGTTTTGGACGTGTCGGAGCCGGCGGCGGCGGTGGCGCTGAGCGGCATATTATCTGCGCGTCCGATTCCGATTCATCCGGCGTCCTTATCCTTCAAGCTCCGAGTCCTCTCCGTCGTAGCAACCCGCCCTTGCCCTACCAAGTTCAAGTTCCGTTTCGAACGCGGCGGCGCCGGGGGTGTGCCGCCGCCAGCGACTCGGACGCTCACATGCGGCACCGCCGGGAGGACGTTCACCTCGTCGGTCGACTGGCTGAACGAGATCCCGTAGTTGCTGTATTTCGGCGAGGTGAACGCTTCTTTGGACAGTGGGAGGTTGGCTTGGAGTGGTCCGAGGGCGTAGAGCGCTGTAATGTAATATGTTCGTTAGGGCGCAGAATGGAATGGAATGGAAGACAAGGCGCACTGGGGGAATGTCGTTGCCGCCGATACCGATACAGCACAAACAGCCCGACACAGATAACAGTGAGCAGAATCACCCCTCCGAGCGAAGCTGCTATCGCTATGATGGCGATCGTCCGATGTTGCACTTGCTGGGAGCCCGCAGTACTTCCACCCGAGATGGACAAAGTCGCATTCGGACTTGCGAGGCGGATCGCTAGGGTATGCGATCCGCTGGAAAGGCGCGTGGGGGAAGCGTAAATAGATAGTGGGGAGGAGGCGTTGTAAACGAATGTGTGGTCATCTTCGCCGTCAAGGACGTAGGTCAGGGGGAGGGACTCGGAGGATGATGAGTGAATGGTGCCGAGAACGCTTATAAAAGTGCCTAAATCAACTGCGTTAACGAGAATATAATGTAGATTCAGATGGGAGGAACGTACCGTCGAATGTGAAAGTCGCGGTAGCGTTAACGTCCTCGGTCTCGTATGCGCCGCCAGAGTCAGAGTCGATCGGGGACCAGTCCCCGGACGAGTAGCTCACGATGGAGCTGCTAGCGTTGAATGGGAGGAGGCTGCGGTTGCTGTCGGTCATGGGGGCATAGGGAATGAAGGAGGAGAGCAGGAGCCGAGCGTGTTGGCTTAATGTAGCCCGAGGGCGGCGCACGACAGCTGATAGATCAAAAAAACGTGCCGTCTACGTAGAAGGAAGAAGCTGGGGTGGGGTTCTTCTAGCTCGTTTGTACGCAAGGCCGAGCAAGGAAGCGTGGGTGGTGGGGGCTGGGCGGGTGTGTCTTGCATTCCTCCACTCCTGTTTCCTGCGCTGATCAGCGCCGTTCAACGCGGTCAAGTCTGCCAATAGCACCTACCCACGCTCCGCTTGGCCCGCCTGCACCACCGTTGAAATCAGACCATTCATCCCCGACCACCATGTCGAATTTCATCATCCCACTCCATACCATTCCAATGCACCGAGCCAGAGCTGTGAACCCTTCAACTGTGTCCCAATGCGCAGAGGGCAGCTTCCCAGGTCTCGAGAAGTGCTATAATACTCCACTGCCTTCCTTCTTTCCAATCCATTCCATCCACCAAGCCGCAGCTGTGAACCCTTCAACTGTGCCCAATGCACAGAGGGCAGCTTCAGGTCTTGAGAAGTGCGATAGGAAAGCCCGCCGCCAATATTTGGCCAATATGCTCTTTTTTTCCGCCATGAGCGAGATTGAGTCGGCTGCATCCAGCTCAAATGTCAATGAAAACACTTGAAACCTGGTATATGGCACCACTGAAGGCTTCTCTACTGGCTGCCTGACGCTGCACTGTATCCCACCATCCATTGCTCCTCCTCATCGCCGAGTGCGACCTCACGGGCTCGTCTTTTGATTGATGCCATCATGACGCTGAATCATCATGGGCTCACATGCTTCTCCGTCTTGTTCGACAAACAAGATCTTGAAGGCTACCCCATCCAAACTACTCTGGCTTTCTTGCTCTCAATGCAAGATGGCACGCACTGCCGGCTATTTGGATACCAATCTTGAAGCTGCTCGGAAGACTCACGCAAAACAAGAACTCAAGAGTGTTCTACTTGCGTAGAGTTCCAATCCGGAGCTCAAGCTCTCCAATAGTCATCTCATATGCTCCAAACCAGGTGTCCAAGACGTCCATTGTCACTTGAGTCCTTCCTGAGATGTGCATTCTCATAACCATGACACAGAATGTATCGAGCTTGCCGGTAACGTCCTAATGGCATCACAAGCAATTTTCTGGTGTCCAGAGGACTCGCTCACTCGGCTGACATGACCGGCTCTCCCTGTTTTGTTGCTAACTTTGTTTCTCTAGTTTTCGGCTAGTTCTACCGCGGGCAGATTCCTGTACCGTGAGCTCGGCTAGAAGGGGATAGAGAGGCCCAGGGACGATGGTGTATCTAGTTATTAGCAGCTAGTGCGTGTACACCGGGATACTTCCTGGAAACCGGCGTTCCGGAGCGGGACCGTGCCGTGTAATTCCTTCCTTCCTTCCTTCCTTCCTCCCTTTTGTTCATGTCGTTAGCCGAGGCAGTGAAGAGCAGTCGTCCGGTCCAAGTGGCAGCCGCATCTTGTCCCCATCCGCCTTCAGTCTTCTTTCATTGAAGGTGATTGATTTGACACGTCAAAGGCCCATGTAATGAAAGGCGAAAAGCCACTGGACCGGCTTCGTGGCGTAAATGCGTGCCGGTTGTCAGTGGGACGAGTAAAAGGAAGCGCTAATAACGCACCGTAAACATGGCTCGGGTCGACGTTTCCTCCCCAAACAAGAGTCGTACGATGAACTTGAAGCCTAGCCGGTCGATGTCGTCCGTTGCTCTCTAGGATACGAGGATAGGATTGATACACGGCACGGTAATCCAGATGGACATGTCAAGTCTTGCGTCTTGTCAAGTTCCGCGTAATCAGCAACGCGTTGAGCATAGACATGGATCTATGATGTTGCGAGTGTTTCAGCCTGAGAGTTCAAAGGCCGCTGTCATATGGTGGTCGCAAGGAAGGAGACTTTGACATTTGACGGGATTTGCTGCGTCATCAGCGTGACTCGTTCTCCTCTTCCTTTCTTCGCACACCGTCAAGCTCAAAACCTTTCAATCTGGACAAATCTTTTCACCGACGCTGGCGTCTGGGCCCGATGCATACGAGTGACGAGTCGCTGATTCGCCCAGTCGCCGGTTGCAACGTAGCTGAGGCTCCGATTCAAGACCGTCCATCCCTTCGAGCTTGGTGTCCCAACTGGCTTTCCTTTCGAGTTCAAGCATACCTGGGCTTCTCATATTCAAGACTCCGCTGGAAGCCTTCAAAATTTTACGGCCAAGAAGTGATTTCTTTACATGCCAGTACTACTGGGCTGACGAAATTTACTTCGACAGCGCAACAACCACAAAGCCACTGAGATGCGCAGACACACCCAGACGTTTGGCTATCGGGCAAATGTGTGACCTGCCGAGTCAAGAGCTCGAACTACACCTGCCGCCTTCATACTGTACCCTGCTTCCGTGTTGGACATCCAAACTTGCTGCTCTGTCCTGAGTCCAACACCGAGAATCCTGCGCGAAAACACAGCAAGAATGTTCACAAACCAAGTTGACAGGGGAATACAAGGCAAGCTTGCTTCGTTCTCAGCCTGCTTAGCACAATGATCAGGCCTCAGGTTTTATAAACAATGCACGTACGAACTCGAGGCAAGGAGCTACATCCCTGGCGCAACACTTCCCGTCACTCCTCTGCCTTCCCATAAGCATCTTAATCACTCCCCATCAAGTTTTTTTTTTTCTTGAGTGGTTTCGGCGAGGGTTTTATTTGAATGTCTCCGACGTCTATGGTGAATTGAATTATGCCAGCTGGCTAGCGGTTGCATGCAGGGCACACGGAAAGGAGTGTCGAAACCTCACTGGCATTTGCAAATGATAAATACACTTGGGAATAGTCTAAGACCCAATGATTCAATCCCTAACCGACAGCAGCAGCAGAGCGACCGCCTGTCCTTTTGATTTTCATCAGATGCAGAGTAAGTACCAATAAGTAGTACTACGCCCTTCAAGCCCCCAGCCAAGATTGCCACTGTCCAGTATTCCGATGAAGATGTCTTTACATTCTATTTACACCTTGCTGAAGATCAGCCTCTCAGTAGAGGCTCCCTTGTTGGCCTTGAGGTGATCCATGCTGTATCCCAAGCCCGTGCGGACAATCACGAGAGTTGGGACGATATTCTGTCCAATGATTAACAGGTTCATACTAGCAGGGGCCATTGTATGGACTCACCACACCATGGCAAGCAGCTCCTGCTGCAGCATAGTACACCACATTATTCCCATAGTCGATGGACCGACCAACAACAACCAAAAGGGCGATGAAGCAGTACAGTGCACCCGACTCGACACTGTGAGTCTATAAGTACCTTGGACACACACAGTCACTGGCATATCACAACCCACATTACCGCGAGGACTGTACTATATCGGCTGTGAAGCACAGTTGAGCCAAGGATTACTGCGCTCCGCCTGATGCTGATAATTCGCCCGACAGAGAGCCCGACTAGGACAACATTCGTACTGATACCGAGGATAAATGGGACTCGGTGGTCGATTCCGGGCAGTTCGAGGGACGCAATGATTCCGGTCACTGCCAGGACACAGTATTAGTAGCGGCGGCGAAGGTTAAGGGACAAACCACACTGACCTGTTGTACTCACTAGCAAGGTACCCGGTACAAGGATAACTTTCCACCTGGCTCCCCAAAGAAGGTAGCAACGATAAATCTGCTATACAGTAAGTCTTCCGTATGCCAAAAGGCTGGCTCGTGAGACGTTCACAAAGATTGTGTCCGCAAAAGTGCTTTAAACCATGAGCTCATTCCTTGCCTTCAAGTTGAACAACTAAAGCACTTACACATTGGCAATCAATAACAACCACATCATGATTCCAACCTGCTGGGGCATCTCATTGCCGTTGGTGTCCCATGGTGCCGTGCTGCCAGTGCATGTATAGGCCAATGTAACATCCATCTGTTCCAGTATCGACAGAGACAACGCGAGATCAACGAAGTTAAGCATGATTTGCATGGTGCATGATGTATGAACAGATTAGCCAGAAACGAGTGTTTGCAACTTTGGCGTCGCGGCGGTGGAGGGTGAATATTGCAAAAGAGAGCAATGCCATGGACAGAGCTGCGAACCGACAGCCGAGTCAGATAGGTATATCATAAGTGAGCAAGGGAAGGTACCGTAGATGAGTGCTTCTGCCTAGGAACTGTTGTAAGAGGCTTTAGTTATCACACCAGAACACGCACAATCTTCTTGGCAATCAAGAACCGGATCCATTTCCAGCATGGGTCAAAGTTCTCTGAGAGCAAAAACAACCGACTTGAACTCGAAGCCATTGCCTGGTCTGCAAAGACCTGTGCGAAGAACTTCAGCTGACTTTATATCACTCAGGCTCCGTGTACGTCGCAGTCTGAGATAGATTGTTTGTTTTCCGTCCTTGGGAACCGGTGTTCCTCTGCAGGACTGTGCCGTGTAACAATCCAATCCAATCCGAGTGCATGAAGTGCCAGTCAGATTACTCTTACGATTAAGCTTCCGCGCTGGATAGATGGCCGTTTGCCGTTGCCCACTCATAAAAATAGCTCGGCGCATGTTCCGTTTGCACCGTGGTTGCTGTAGTCTCCGAGATGGCACTTGGTATACTCTCTCTCTCCATAGATGAAGCAACTCAATTGGACAGTCGGTTGCGTAGACTTGAAGCTGTGAGTAGCGCTGCAGAAAACTTGAGAAAACCACACGAGCCTGAGCCAGGAAGCAGCGTGAGATCGTTAGGGCGGGATCTCCGTAGTATCCGGTGATGATCAAGCTTCGTTGCTGAATGCTATACCGTTGGATGCTCTGCCGCCTTGTTAGATGTACGACGCGCGAGGCGAGGAAACCACTCAGCTTCCATCAAGATGAGATGCTGCGTCTGACCATCTTTTTGGAACGGGTAGTTGCCAATTATGCATTGCATTCAATCCGCCTCGCTTGACGGTGGTCGTTGACGGTCTTGAGACCTGTTCGAGGGATTGAGGGCTGACCCGCAATTAATATTCGGGCACTAGATGGTCGGATTTTGTGGTGAATGAGAGACTGAGTTACAGTGGTCCGAGAGACGCATGTATGAAAAGAAGCGCTGGGCTTTTGGAGGTTGAATTTTCACAGGAAAGAGCCGTTGGTACGTGGTCGGCGAGAGAGTGTCTACAATGCTGCGAGTCCAAATAAGCGCAGGTCGTGATTCAGAGACAAGCCATGGGGGAATTCTTATCCAAATCTAAGCTTCCATACAGGTACAGGTGAGCATATTGAAAACAGCGACGATAAGTACAACAAAACTCAATTAGTTTACAGCCCAAATGTGCGTTTCAGGGCACCCATAATGCCACCGCCACCAGGAACTCTTTCAAATACGAATGGGTGCAAGTTGGAAGCCGAAGGATCCAAAGTCGCTCACTGGGGTTTCTCGACGTCGTCGACGTCGCGGAAGGTGAGGGAGACCGAGTTGACGCAGTGACGTTCGTTGGCTGCACGTACGGGGTCAGAGAAAGAGTAAAGGCGGAGAAGGGACGCAAACGCACTGGGAGTGTCGAACTTCTCCCCCTTGAATACATGGCCCAAGTGCCCTCCACAAGCGGTACACACAATCTCGGTGCGCTCCATGCCCCAGCTCTTGTCGACGTGTCTCGTCACCGCGCCTGGGATCGCATCGAAGAACGCTGGCCAGCCGCAGCCGCTCTACATTCCGGTAACTTATCAGATTCAGCATTCGAAGCAAGGGAGAACGTACATTGAACTTTGTTGTGCTCTTGTACAACGGTGTGCTGCACGCCGCACAGCTGTATACACCCTCGTCGTAGAGCTTGTCGTACGCGCCTGTCCCAGCGGCCTCTGTTCCTTTCTGGCGGATGATGCGGAACTGTTCCTTCGAGAGGATTGCGCGCCATTCGTCGTCGCTCTTTTCGATCTTGGTGGCCATCGTTCGGTGTGGGTTTCGGGTTCTGATTGTGGGGGACAGTCGATGTGGTAGACGGGTTATAAAGGCTCGGGGGTTGCGGGCAACGACACTGACGTGCATCGCCTTATTCAGCGCATCAGGCAGTCACGTGCCATCGTGACCAGCTTGCTCAGCGCGTCGACTGCGGTTGTCGTTGTTCGGGCGTTTGGGTGCGTGGTTGCCCTTCGATGTCTAATCCGCAGCCCACTGGTCGGTGTCGTCCCATCGTTCCATCCGGCGGTTGTTGAATGACTCAAATGTGCGCTGCCCGAGTCAGCCTGAGCGCTGCCCGAATTCTTCTGCATTGTTTCTATTGACTCAGCCGCAAGCTCAGCCGTTGCCATAGTCGATGCGGTCCATTCTCAAGGAATGCTGGCATACTTCCGCCAGCTTAATAATTGTTTCAGGCTCTCCGCAAGCGCCATTTTGCTCGACTCAAACGATATTAAGCGTGCTTGTATGTTCGTGGTACTACCTATCCTTCTGCAAGATCGGGTTCCCTGGCTGCTGACCTGGAGCCTGGAACCGTCTTCGACGAGGTAGTAAAGGATTCGTCATTATCTCGATTTTTGCGCTGACAATTCGGTAAGTGGTTCTGATTTATCACTGAGTGGCAGACGGGTTCACCGTTGCGCCGCGCCGGCGCGCCAATCCTCGCGTTGGTCAAACCACCACAGTCATCGGACGCGCATTGCCCTCTCTGATGCATATTTCACGCTGCTTTCAGTGACCTTCGAGCGCTACTTGAATCGCTGCCAGTGCCACGGTTGCTCCAAGACCTCGCCGCGCCTCAGCCTCTTCCCCGCGGCAAACCACTCTATGCGAAGCCTACTTCTCGCCAAGACCATCTCAATCGCGACGTTTTCCACACACACGGGAATCTCGAGTCTTTGTTGTTCAAATAGCGCGGTGTGTATTCGTTCGTTGCGAACTTCGCCGTCTGTCATCTCTGACGTCACGGTGGCACTGTCTTGGCGAAGTCTTGGCTTTGTCGGATACGGATGCCGCGAACCCAGGCCCGGCCCCGAGACGTTGACTGTTTCTTCAACACAACCAACCACATTGCTTCGATTTCTTTCCCATGGCCACTGCTGTCTTTCCTCGACCCGATTCTCCTCGTGTCCGTTGGTTTGCCAAGGCGCCGTAGTTTGTGCGCGCGCGTCCAATCCGACCGCGGTTATAACTTATACGATGCACCAAGGATCCCCAGCATTCTCCGTATTTTGGGACCTGAGAACCATGCGACGCGCCTCAGCCATGTTCCTGCAACTTCAAATCGTCTGGGGCTGTAAGCGGCTCCGAGAGAGCTCCACCAAACCCAGTCAACCCCGCGGACCAATGTATACCGTGAATCGAATCGCATATGTCCAACTTTCCTCGGGAGCGAACCGTCGCTGGCCGCGGCAGATAACAACGGTTGCGTTTCATTTGTGGCTGCTGATGTTGAAAGAGAATCTCCCTCACTTCTCCTCTCATTGTTGATTTCGGACACATCTGCGCAAAGTTGTTTTGAGGCCAGTTGTAAAATACATCTGAAAAGCTGTTGGATTCACCGACAAGTTTGGAGGAATACGCATTCTCTTGGCGCTCACCGGGAACACACTCATTCCCATCGGCACATCACTCGGCCGAACTTCCACGAAGTGATCAACGCCATCAATGTTTCTCTTGACCAGACCACCACGTCGAATTGCGTCAAATGTGCCGCCGTGGCGAGTCCGTTTTATGTCCTCGGCCTCGTATATGTCATTTCAACGATTTCCCCGCAGTGGTATTGGCTCGAAGGATGTTGCCAGCGTGGCAAGAAAAACAGGGCTAGCGCACTGGAATTTACTGGCAACTGTGACCTTCGTCCGCAAGAATCGTGCCGATACCTGCGTAGAACTAGTCTTCTCTCCTCTGGGAAAACTCATCCATCGTCTCTCCGCTCAGGACGTTTCAAGTTTCCGTTGGACGCGCTCTTTCCTCTCTCGATGGATGGGAACATCTGACGGTTCAATCGTCCTCTTTGCGTAATCCGAACGCATCCAGTCCGCTGGTCCGGGCGTGGGCAACCATCACACACGGAAGGCCTTCGTTCCATTGGTTTCAAAGTATGCTGTATGCTCGCTCACATTCACACTCCACAATATCGCCTACTTTTCCTTCACACCACCTTCGGGACCGATTCCTTCCCTGCGGACTCGGGTTCCATTTCTCCTTACACATGGTCTAAACCCAACACTCTGGCACATGGACCGGCACCCGCGCACGCAACTGCGCGCCGTTAATTGGCCCTTGCCGCATCTCTGGGTCCTATACGCAGGTTTGGTTTTGGAACTAGCCACGCGAGGACCTGCGGAGTATAAAGTCCTTCATGAGGCATTTTCCTACTCTTCAGCGCTCGCGTCTACTGCAACAGTGCACAATGCAGCTCCGCGCTTCTTTCATCCTTCTGGCCCTCCTCAACGCCGTGCGCGGCCAGGACCTCACGTCTCCGACCCAGCATATCAGGCTCGACATCGTGAATGGGCCTGTCGCACCCGATGGGTTCACCAGGAGTCCGTTTCACTTTTGCTTATTGTCGCCTGTGGTTATTGACCTCCTTTAGTTGGTGTCCTCGCCAATGGAACGTTCCCTGGTCCCGTAATCACCGCCACCAAAGGCCAGACGCTCGTCGTCGAGGTCAACAACAAGCTGGCTCGTAGTCTTCTCCGCAACCTATTCTTAGACTTTGCTGAACCCAACTTAGACTGATGGCTCGATGCGCCTGTCCACTTCCATTGTGAGATAATCCGCTCGCAGGCCTCCCTTCCCTCGGTCCCGGTCCCGCTTACGAGGGTGTCTATTTCTCTTTAGGACTTTGATGGTGTCTTCACGGACACGGCCAACGTGTTCAACGAGGGCTCGCCGTTCGTCACCCAGTGCCCCATTGGCCCGGGGGCTTCGTACACCTACACCATTCCGCTGTGAGTGTTCCTCCGTCTGTTCGACGAAGGCATTATTGAGCCATCGGATAGCGCCAATCAAACGGGAACCTTCTGGTACCACAGCCAGCTTTCGCTGCAGTACGCCGACGGCCTCCGCGCGCCGCTTATCATCTACGACCCGCATGACCCGCTCGCGCATCTCTACGGTTCGTTTTTCGTCTAGCCACCGACATACCATGATTAAATTCGGACCTTCAGACGTCGACGATGCTAGCACGGTATAGGCTTTCCCATTCTTCTGTCCGCCAGTCTGACCTATTTGAAACCGCCGATAGATCCTCACCGTTGGTACGTCTCCGCAATCACTCCACGATACGCTGACTCACAATTTCCAGCCGACTGGTGGCACAACACCTCGACCTCGGGATTGGTCTCGTACTTCGCCACACAAATCGTCCCCGTCGCTGATTCTGGTCTTTTCAACGCCCGCGGTGCGTCTTCCCTCTCTGAGCCTCTATTGTATTTGACAGAATATTCGAATTCCAGGTCGCTACAACGGCGGTCCCCTCACCGAGTACTCCGTCGTCCCCGTCACCAAGGGCAAGCGCTACCGGTTCCGTCTCATCAACATGTCTGCGCGCTCGGATTTCACTGTCTCCATCGATAACCGTGAGTTCGGGTTTTCGCTTCTGGAAGCAAATGTACTGAGACGAGTTTTTTAGACACGATGACGGTCAGTTCATGCCCGATAATGGGAAGGAAACTGACGCTTCGCCCTGCATAGATCATCGAAACTGATGGTGTCGCCAATGCTGCGACAGAAACCGTCAACGTGCTCGACATCCTCGCCGGCCAGCGCTACTCGTTCGTCGTCACTGCCAACCAGCCCATCGGGAACTACTGGATCAGTAAGCCTCTCTCGCGCTGTCTCGTCTTCGCGTTCACAACAAAACAGACACGATCCTCGGCGGTGGCAACCCGGCTCGCAACTTGAACCTCAACGTCACCCTCGGTCGTGGTGTCCTCCGCTATGCCGGTGCACCCAAGCAAGAACCACAGGTTCGTATGCCTTTGGCGGTGGGCTTCACCGGATTCTAAATAGTACTACAGGTTCCCATGTCATTGGGTCCCGTTGGAGCTGCTGCGATCCCGCTTATCGAAGGCAACCTGCGTCCTCTCGTCCCCGTCGTCCCGCCCCCTCCGGACTTCACCCTCTCCTTCGTGACGAGCATGACCGTCGCCAAGACGCAGTGGAACATCAACAACATCAGCTACCTCGCCCCGACCGTGCCGACCCTCGTCAGGGTCCTCGATGGCGACACGATGGACTTTGACGTGACCGAGAACACGTTCGTGTTCCCCAAGAACAAGGTCGTCGAGATCCAGTTCCCTCCCTCCACTGAGGACGAACTGCATCCGTTCCATTTGCATGGCGTATGTCCACATATACGTCCGTTGAACATACCTCATGCCCTGCCTCCAGAACAACTTCTGGTTGATCAAGAGCAACGGAACCGCCACTCCTAACACTGTGAACCCCATCCGTCGCGACGTCAGTCGTCTCTCTTATCATTGCTCTCGACTTTGGATTAAGATCTTATAGGTTGCTGGCGCTGGTGCAGGCGGAACGACGGTCCGCTTCACCACCGACAAACCTGGCCCGTGGTTCTGTACGTGCATGCAATCTTCTCACTTGTACAGCTACTGAACATCTCCCTCCATCAAGTCCACTGCCACAGTGCGTCGTTTTCGCGCTCGTGCTGTTCTGCTTTTAATCTAACTCCCTTTCTATAGTTTTCTGGCACTTCCAAGCCGGTCTGGCATCAGTCATCGGCGCAGGCTTCGACGAGCTCGCCAAGGACGTCCACCCGACCCCGGCATGGCAGGCGCTCTGCCCCGCGTACGACAAGCTTCCAGCGAACGAGCAGTGATGAGGTCGGCAAGCTGGATTGGAAAAACGCGTGGTCGAATAAATCCATTCATTATTGTAACGATATTCCCTCATTGAACAATTACTGGTTGTTTTGGCTCTTGAAATGAATTTCTTTCTGGATAGAGTACTCGAGACTGGGAGAAATTCGGAATACAGCAAGATGTAATATATAAGGTCAAGCCTTGTGTTCAACCTTTCAGAATAAGCTCAGCAGAGAGCGCGAGCCCATTTCTGGTGACTTTAGCAAAACCGGCGTAGTGGCTTGGTGCATTTTGATCAGACATTGGCGTAGAGTAAAGAGAGCACTTACTCAAAATCGGACAAGAACCCCCCTCTGTGCATTTTCACGTTCCCAGTTGGAAGGTTCAAGTTAACGCTGTAATCGAATCTCAGAAACGGTCAGTTGCAGTATACCGTCACTAGAGAGGAATCACCGACTTTTCGACGAGCGTCTTCCAAAGGTCCATCACGCGCACGCCCTTCGCGTTCTTGATCTTCACAGTAGTCGAGAATATGCTTAGGCCGTCGGGTGAGAATTGGCCGGGGATCTTCAACTTTAGCATAGTTACGACGGGGATTGTGATGAAGTCGTCGGCGATCTTGGTATCGGTCAAGCTGACGTGCTTCCCTTCGGTGGGCAGGATTCCCAGAGGCTCGTAGAAAATGACTCGCGACAGATTACCACCCACGGAATACGTAGCGTGGTGGAAGCATGGGTGGAACTGCGCAAGTTTTCAGCTATGTTGTGCCAGTGCCATTGCTCGAACTTGAAGAGCCCGTACCTCGACGGGCTCGGATGCTGGGGACATATCGATTGTGACATACTCTTCGCCTGGTTCTTTCGCGTTATCTACTCGTCGTGTCGGAGTGCGCAGTGGTAATAGTAGAAGGGTTATGCTCACTGAGCCCAACATAAACAGTGCTCATCCTCTTGAACAACAACACCCCGAGTTCAGGATCATCGGTCACGATCGTGTTCCACAGTTTGCACACTCGCAAGAGGCGAAGGAGGGAGAAGTACGGAAGATGGATGAATATTTTGACGAGGAGCTCGGGCGGGAAATCGGCAAAGAACTGCAGCGGATCGCGTTGAGCATGGGCTTGGGAATATGGAGAGGCTCACCGAGGTCATGGTGGTCAAGAGCAAGAAGCGGCGGACCGACGTAAAAATGACGAGGCTTCGACCGAATTTACGTCGCGAGTCACTCGCGATGTTCGTTGGACGTTTTGGACTAAGTAGTAGCAGAATCTGCGGATGCGATTACGATTGGGACCAAAATTATTCATCGGTAAGATGGCTATAGGCCTCCCTAGCGAGAATCGAGGCGATGGTCAATTTTTTTGGGCAGTCCTGCCGGTGGAGCTGCGCACATTTCAGTCATTCAGCAACCGCCGGATGGAACGATGGGACGACACCGACCAGAGGGCTGCGGATTTTAGCCATCGGGCAACCACGCACCAACCGCAGTCGACGCGATGAGCAAGCCGGTGCCAGCACGTGAACTCACGTGAATGCGCTGAATAAGGTGGCTGTGGTGTGAATGAATGCACGTCACCCGCATTCCCCGAGCCTTTATAACCCGTCTACCACATCGACTGTCCCCCACAATCAGAACCCGAAACCCACACCGAACGATGGCCACCAAGATCGAAAAGAGCGACGACGAATGGCGCGCAATCCTCTCGAAGGAACAGTTCCGCGTCATCCGCCAGAAAGGAACAGAGGCCGCTGGGACAGGCGCGTACGATAAGCTGGACGACGAGGGTGTGTACAGCTGTGCAGCGTGCAACACACCGTTGTACAAGAGCACAACAAAGTTCAATGTACGTTTCCTCCCTTCAAGTTGCTTCCAACGCTGATAAGTTATGATTACCCGAATGTAGAGCGGCTGCGGCTGGCCAGCGTTCTTCGATGCGATCCCAGGCGCGGTGACGAGACATGTCGACAAGAGCTGGGGCATGGAGCGCACCGAGATCGTGTGTACCGCCTGTGGAGGGCACTTGGGCCATGTATTCAAGGGGGAGAAGTTCGACACTCCCAGTGCGTTTGCGTCCCTTCTCCGCCTTTACTCTTTCTCTGACCCCGTACGTGCAGCCGACGAACGTCACTGCGTCAACTCGGTCTCCCTCACCTTCAGCGACGTCAACGACGTCGAGAAACCCCAGTGAGCGACTTTGGATCCTTCGGCTTCCAACTTGCACCCATTCGTATTTGAAAGAGTTCCGGTGGGCGGTGGCATTATAGGTGGCCTGAAACGTTTATTTGGGCTGTAAACTGCATGTTTTTTTTATGCTCTCTGTACGTATGTATACAACTGCTTAAAATTTGTCGCTGGACGTACTCAAAGCTCAGGCCGAACCGAACCCTCCAGCTCCCTTTTTCGACTTTACGAGTGGAACAAAATCAGCTTGAAGCGGCCATAGTCCGCCGATCCACCGCAACGCCCGCCAGACGAGCAGGTGTTGGAGATATCGAGGAGGCCATTGCCGGCGTCGCTGCAGAGCCCGCAGCCGTAATCGTTGTCGATAGTGTTGCAAACACCGACTAAAAAGGGAATGGGGAGGCCGAAAAAAAAAAAAGAGAGAAGCTCACCAGCTGCAGTCCCAGACGTCCACATCGTCGTGCACTGCGAACCGTACAGGTTGTTTTGGCAGCACGGTGCACTGCCGAGACTCTAAATGTAGCGCGACGCTGCAATGGCGTCGACTGTGGTTGGGCTCGGGCCGCAGGTCTCGTAGTAGACGGAACGCTTCTCGAGCGTAGTAGAGTTGCCAGCGGTGGCGATCGCAGAGTCGTCAATGATTCGAGCGCGAATAATGCCGAGCTTGGCGTCCAACAAGCGCGATACGACCGGTGACGGGGCAGGAGACTCTGGCGAGGCGTAGGAGATTGCCGCTAGGGTAAGGAGCACGAAGGATTTGGTCAACTGCATGTCGGCTTGAGGTTGTTTGGATGGAGGCGATGGGTTTTATGTACCACGGTTACACGGTAATCAATGCGCAGTAAAAGCTCGCGCATTTCACGACAAGACGAAGAAAAGGACCTAGGGACTTTCGAGGCGTCGCTTACGAAAATGCACGAGCAAGGAGGAAGGCCGGTTGATACGGAGCTGAAGCCGTGTGAGTATGGAACGAAAAGCTGAATGGAACGCATCCTTGGTGGGCCTTGGTTCAGTGTCGTAACTTGGGGAATACAGGTCGTGCGCTCAGAATTGTCTCTCCAATAGGATGGTCCCCAGGCATCCCGAGAGCACATACCGTGAACCATCCAGACTGCGGAGCCTCTCCTTTGCGGGTCCAGGTGTATAGTATACGTACGTCAGCGGCCAGCACGCACGTCGAGACACTCCTGGCCCTGGCAAGAATCATCTGCGAGCGTCATCCTCTCGTCTTTCCGCATCGTTACGCAATTGAGAACCGAGTCGTAGTTCTGGCTCGCCTATACAGGTGCGAGTGACAAAGCCTGAGTCGGCGGAGGAGTAGTCCTCGAAGGCGCAGAGGGGGTTTTGGGAAGAGGGATAGTCGGAGTGGAGACGCAATGGTTTTTTTGATCAACTGATGCTGTTGGCAACTGTTGCTGACAAAGATCAACGTGGCTTGCTCTCGACCGTCATTTCACGCCAAATCGATCGCCAATCGCCAATGCAGTCTCCGTTCCAAAACATTCTCCACACCAACACAGTCCCCACAGACGCGCAGGTTGAAGAAATCCGCGCGTTCTTGGACCCGCATCGTCTGGAGCTCACGGAACTCGACAAAGAGGTCCATCGCCTCGCACAGCTGTTCAATGAGGCGACGACTCGGCGCGACGAACTACAGGGGATGGTCGCTGCTCACGAGGCCCTCGTAGCCCCGATGCGCAGAGTCCCCGACGACGTGCTTCGCGTCATATTCGTCCACACCCTCCCAGAACGGCGAAATACCGCTCTCGACTCTAGCGAGGGCCCGTTGCTGCTCTCCCGAGTCTGCAAATACTGGCGGGAACTTGCGCTCACAACGCCGCGTCTTTGGGCCTCGATGCATCTTGTCGTTGCGCCTGATGCACCTGATGATTGGCATCCCAGCCAACGGAACTTCCAAGAGCTTTTGCACTCACAGATGGAGATATGGTTGGAACGATCCGCAGCCGTTCCGTTGGCGATATCCATGCACATCTCTTTCCGACGTTACGCACCTCCGGTGTTCGGAACCTCCGAGATGTCCAGGTCCCCAAGGCCATCACCATTCTTATCTGCATTGCTCGGTGCAGTCAAGAGATGGGGCAGCATTCAGCTGAATCTCTTGTCTTCTCTAGACATTACGGCCCTCTCGATGCTCACGGAGGATGATGCTCCATGTTTGAAAAGTTTTGACCTTGCTCTCTCGGGGCCTCTTACGCCAGAGCAAAGCCAATATGACTTCAAATTCCTTGCGACGGACAGTCTTCGCCGCTTCTCCTTCGCAGGGATGTATGACTCTCTTCCCATGACTCTTCCCTGGTGGAACCTTCTTGTCCTCCGCATCCGACTATCCACCTCTTTTGATCAGATGCTGGCACCAATGGCATTTCCCTTTCCATTCCTGCAGGAGTGTACGCTTCTTGAGACCTTGGTGGTAACAACCTTTGGCCAACATCCCCAGCTTGAAGAAACGGCGAGACCACTTAGTGTTCATCTCCCGAATCTGACGGCACTCAACCTGGCAATATTTGATGCTTTCGACGTGTCTGCGACCTCATCTGCAGTCCACACACTAAACCTACCGGCATTGGACTCGTTGGACGTCTCACGGGGACCCGTTGATCTGATGACCCTTCTCCAACCCATGGGGCACATCAAGTGCCTTGCGATTTCGGTTGACATCCTTGATTCGGACTATATTGTATCTGTGCTACACATGCTCCCACTATTGGAGCGGTTGCGCCTCGTTGGCGTGCCAGGTCGTCCCTCCCCAGTCGACGGCGGACTTCCTCCTTCTTATCCTCCCACGCCAGATCTCCAGTTCCTCGCTAGCTTCATTCCCGAACGTGGTGCAGACATCTTGTGCCCTGCTCTTTACCATCTTGAATTCACCCTCGCCCTGTCTCTGTCTGACGAGCTTATCCTACGCTTCCTCCGCTCCCGCACTCTCCCAGCTATTGCACTCCACCCCGGTGTGGCGGCGATATCACGGTTCAACTGCTTCATGCCCCGAGAACCGGAGATCGACCTTTTTGCACAACTCTCGGATGCAATTTCCGACGGGCTAAAGCTCTGTCTCACCTACAAACCGCCTCCGAAATCGTTCAGATATTCCCCTTTGGAGGGTACCGAACGCGATCCTGGTCCTCACCGTCAGGGTGGAACAGACGAAGATTGGCTTCGAAATTTTAGTCCAAATCATTCATGAGGACACGGAGTAGGTAGTCTTTTGGGGGAATACTGGTACCAGGAACTACCATAAAATTGTTCTTTGTACAGACGAGCATTTACAGCTCTTTGCACCATTGATGAGACTTGTGATCTCTCTCTGGCGAAAGAAGTGATCGTGTTGTTTTCACTGCTGCGGACTCAGTTCTCGTCCGTCCGCTACAGAATAAAGTAGGTTCGACGCGCATTTAGCGGCCCTTTCGAACGATACCAAATTTGTACCATTTATGGTGAATTAAAATTTATTGAATTTCCAGGTAGCGGAACTCTGCAATGCATTGGGTATCATTCGAAAGAGCTCTCAAATGCGCATTGAAGGTATTTTATTTCATAGCTAACGGACAAGAACTGAGGCCATAGAGAGGCGAACGACATCATCACTTCTTTCGCGCCAGAGACATCTCAACTCACATCAATTCTGCAAAGAGCCGTAATGTGAATTCTTTCAAGCTGCTTGTTTTCCACTCCTAAGCTCAACACTCAGTCAGCTTAGAGGCCTATTCCGCCAAATCTAGGCTTATCTTTCACCTAACCGTATTCTGGACAAATTTGGGTGGCTTTCGAATCCTCATTTAGAAAGATAAGTATACTGTAGTATTTCGTTCAATTCGGCCGGATCACGACTTTTTGATTTCATCAAAACTCGCCCAAAAATCGGATAAATCGAGAAAAAATTATTGCCGGTGTTTCCCAAAATCGAGTGTGACCGTGACATGCCGAATTGAACGAAATACTACAGTACCGTTGCTGCACTTCGTTACGCGCGCATCAGGTCTTCAATGAGCAGTTATGCACACTAGCCTGAGCGCTGAGGCCCGTGAAAACCGGTAAGCCGGACTATTGCGGAGCTGAAAGCCGCGGCTGCGGTTGTGACGCGAAAGTCACGTGTGCGTGAGGACAGGCGTGACCTGCCATCATAGTCGTGACGTATTTTTCTTCTCAGCCTCTGTGAGTCCAAGTTTTCACACCCGAACTCCCGAACAATGCTTCAACTTCCTTGACCCGAACTATCCAACTTTGGCCTGTCATCTACACCCGAAGCCTTGACTGGGAATGAATAGCAAGCGCCAATCATCTTCCGCCGCGAGGAGGCTCCCCGTATCGAAACTTCCAACGGGTCGTCTGGCTTCTCCACATCTGCATTGGATCTGAATTGGTCGTCGCCGCCGCCGCCGCCCATCACGGTGGTGAGATCCGGAATGCTTGCATCATTTTCTCCCCGGTGCCTCTGTTTTATCGAGCTCGAGAGGAGACCCCAAGTAATGGAAAGGGAAGGTACGCACTTCCCAGGCTCTACATGCGGGGTTTCGCTCAAATGCGGACAGACCAGTCGCCGCTCCCGAACAGGAAGGCGTCATAATAAAGATGGATAGTTGCATCAGCTGAACCCGAGCCGGTCAAACAGATCTGAGGGGCTTCTTCCCTATAATCCTGACTGATGCTTTCTCAGCTGCCTCCACGGCGTTCCCTCTTCTTCCTTCGTCTCTCCGCCTTCCTGGACGTGTAGCGCTCTAGGCTCCAGCCCGCGCGTCTTTGGCTGCGATGCACTGCTACCGTTCTCTTATCCTCTTCGCGATCCTTCCTCAAGTCACTCTTTCATGGGCCGAGGGTCGTTTCGGTGGCGGTTTTGGTGGTGGGGGTTTTGGCGGATTCACCCGTCCCTTTGGTGTTGATGCTACAACGACGAGCACTACCACCAAAACGACCACGGTGGCTCTCAATATTACGTGCGTTATCGTCGCTGCTGGCTTCGTTATCCTGAATTGTTCCAGTCCAAGGCCTCCACCACCAGCGACAACTATTGAGACGACGTCGACTGCATTGGGGACGCAGCAACCAGACGCCCCCACGTCAGACTCGCCCAAAGTCACTTCGAACTCCGTCTTGCATTCCATATCCTCCAAGGCATCCTCGAAGCCTTCCAAGACCGCTAGCCTCATCGTGCCTGCCTCTAGCACAGCGACACCGCTCGCCGACTCCAGCTCTTCCGATAGCCCCAACTCACAAACCCCCATATCATCCAAATCAAGCAACCACCGCGTAGTCATCGCCATCGTCGTGCCCCTCCTCATCGCCGCCCTGCTTATCGGCGTGGTCCTCGCCGTCCTTCGTCGCCGTCGCGCAGCTCAGAGCCAGAAGAAGTGGGAGGGCAGCCATCTCCCGGAAATGAAGGACGCCTCGCGTGTCTCCCGCATTTCGAGTATGCTGCCGTTTGGACTGCGTCTGGGGACTCGGGAGGGCGTGCGATCTCAGAGCCGGAACACCCTGTACGCGGGCGGCGGGAACGACTGGAATCGCTCGGATGTGCATCTGCGCGGGGGCGTCAGCAGTCCCACTGCCAGGGGTTTCGAGCAGACAACAACACACTCTGACGTGTCCTCTCTCGGCGATGCAGAGTCGTTGGGGTTGGGTGGTGTGGAGCTGTCTGTTGCACCTGATTTCAGCGTATCGACGCCGACGCCGGCGCCGACTTCCGGTCGTCATTTCCTCGACGTCCCGCCAACTCCCATGTCTGCCTCCCACTCGCGCTCACACTTCGTCCCCTCCAACGTCTCCACTGCCCTCGCAGAACATGATTCCCTCAGTCGCAACTCCTTCACCTCGGATGCCTACGGGGGTCTCGAGGACATTGAGATGGACCTCGGGTACCAAGCACCCCATTCAATGCGTCATTCATCCGCCATGCACTCCCAAATCTCCACCGTCGTGGCCGATGGAGACGCGTACCGCTCCTCCCTTCACATTCCCTCACCTAGCACATATCCCATCGCCCTCCGCCAGGGCCGACCGTTCTCGGACATGCACTCCCAGATCTCCACCGTCGGCGACGACGCCGCATCGTCGCTCGTGGCCACCCGCGCACCCTCCTTCCAATCCGATTCTGGCCCTCCGTCTCGTTTCTCTGAGGAAAAACCCGAGGCTGAGGGCGAGAACGAGAACGAGAACCAGTCGGACATCGCCGCCGGGCGCGCGCTTTTTTACTCTGCGTCTCCGCTTCCAGAGCAAGACGAGCGCCAGCTCGAGCCTGCGCTGGCTGAGTCGCATTCTCGGCCGGGGACGCTAGTTCGCCCTCTGCCTGTTCCCTCTGTGCCGCCTATGTATACGTATGAGCCGCCTGGGTCCAAGTCGTTTCTCTAGCTAGCCATGTAGCTGCTACCGCGCTATCATGCACATTTCATTGCACACACACACACACAACAATGCCATGTATTTATTCCTGGAATATGCCATGGCAACTGATTAGCCTGGACTTTGCATCGACCGCTCTTGCGAATGGGAATACGAATGCGCGCGCGTTCTTAGACTGCAAGAGACAAGCGCCGCTAGGATGTTTTCTGATTTTACCGTCTGCCAGGAACGATTGGTAGATTGTTAACGTTAACGCTCATCAGTGCATGACGTGCTGAAGCAGTTCGGACAGCGGCGCAAACGTGAGCAGGTTCAAGTTGGTTGTGTGTCAATGATCGTATCACAGAAGATGGATAGATTTTTTTCTAAGAAACGAGAACAGTTTCCCTGTGTCTAAGCAAGCTGAGTAGCCTGCGCAGCGGGGTCTTCCTCGACATATGCGCAGTTAATTCCGCGGTCCGGGAAATCCGCGAACGCGATGCAAACACTGATAATCTGCATGATTGTGAAGCAGATCCCACCGGCCAGGGTCATTTGCTCGGTGAAAAATCCCGCAGGTCCGAGAAACCCACAGATTGCCAAAGGTAAAATGCACATAGCACCTATGCGCTCATTGTCGTCAATATAAAGAGCGTGTTGCATCTGAAAAATGGCAAAGTTGGAGACTTGGAAATCAATATGAAACTCCGTGGTCCAATACGTCGTGGCTGGTTGCAAGGCCAGGACATGCAGGCGAAAGGATACCGTGTCTTCGAACTTGCCGTCATCCTGAGCTTTTGGACAAGTGAAGGTAGCGGACATCGAGGCCCCCAGCTTCTCCTCCCACCGGCCCGAGAATCTGGCCATGAGCCTCCAAAATTTGTCCACGGTCCAGAAAAAGATCCGGGCGTGGAACGCGTAACCCAGGAATTCGATGACATCCCGCGTGAATTGTTCCTGCTCCGTTGCGGTCCATCGAGGCAAGGACATGATGCCCTGGCTCGCCCATGTTTCAGCACACATGTAGGCGCAAGAATAAGTCATGATACTGCTTTCTTGCATGAATATCATGATCACGCGTCCTAGTTCCCCTGCGTACAGAATCCATTTGCCGAGGCCTCGAGGCAGGAACAGGGTGATTAGGACGATACGGAACGTGAACAGCAGGAGGAGACTCGTCAAGCAGATCGCAAAGCGTGCAAGCGTGCGTGCAACGGTTTTATGCAGAGACCGTTTCGTCACATGTATCTCCCGAGTCGACGGATTGGCCAGGAAGACGTAGGGAATGAATGATTGAGAAAGATTCGGGCTAAATTCGATGGCAACTCTGCCGGTCCCAATGATGTCCTTGGTAATGAAGCAATGAGAAGACGAATTGCCAGAAGAGCCTACACTTACAGGTTGGACTTGAGCTGGGGCAAAGCGTTGAAACATCGGGTCCCCTTCCTGTAGCGTCACCATGATTTTCCTTTGCATCGCGTTGGACACAAATGGAAGAGGAAACCGACGCCATTTGGTGGTTAGAGTGCGAGTGGAAAGAATCATCTCATGGGCCTTTTGATTTTGCCGGGTGTGAAGCTGGTCCCAGATGGCCAGACGAAGGAATTCGGGGGTGTCTGGATAGATCTGCGTCCAGAGGCCCAGGAGGAATCCCAGGCCGACCGTCTGGTCCATGCATCCCGCAACGGCCCGCCAAATCGAATCTTGACCAGAACCACCGCCGTATGAACCACTCTTGATCGAGGCGGCCTGGAAGAAGGTGCTGATAAAATGCCACAGTATATAGACGGAGACGGTCATGGTGGGGAGAAGTAGGGGATGTTTGTGGTTGGAACTTGGAATTGCCGCCGCCCTTATGTGAGAGTCGGAAGAGGTTAAATCTGCCGGTAAACGGCATTCTGCGGGAGAAGCGCGAAGGCTGCGGAAACCCCACTTCGACTTTGAGCATGTACGATGAACAATAGGCGGTGTTGCGCAAAAAATAACGGAGCACACGTTAAACATGAGGCATCGGGGCCTCTTCTCCTGGAAAACCTGTTGGGTATATCAGCCTTCGATCTTGTTCATCTTTGCAAGTGCCTCCTCATCCCCACCGCCAATTCGGCAGAAGGGGGTAAAGCGGTTAGGACCAAGTTCGCGTAGTACCTAAGTACATCCTGCGAAGCCTGGCGGGCCGACCCGGCAGGCCGTATGCGACGAGGGCAGTTGTGGAATCGCCACACTGTACCCTCACTTGGAGTCGTTGGCTCCCTCCTTCCGTTTTCATGGTACACTCATCACCGTCGGAACGACTCGGAGTCACAGACCGTCACCCTGACTCCCACGCTCTTTTGCCTGCGCCTCGAGAGTCGGCTTCCGCACGAGCTGCTGGTGCGAATCGTCGGGCAAACTGTGTCTAGATCGGGTCAAAGGTTGTTTGCCACTACTCCAGACGCTCTCGCTTTGGCACTCTGCGCTGACTGGCGTCGGGAGATAATGATCTGTGTCCTCACTGGCAATTCCACCGTGATTCTGACGCCTATCTTCGACGACATCTTACCTCTGGGAAGACAGAATCGGTCCCTGCCCCTGCTTGGCTTGACATCGATCGCCTGCTACCACATTTTTGCTCAACGGGCGTCAATCTAGCGAACCTGTCGAAACCACGGTGACTACGCATTGACATGTACTCGGACTCATACTGAATGCACTACTTACCGCGGCTCACCAGCTGCGTTGAACTCGTTGAAACACGCGCTCGACTTCGCCGACATCCATCCAGCGTTTTTATGCGCTTGCACGGCGCTCGGAGATGGGTTGAAAGCTTCGCTACCAACTTGAAGGCTGAGCGCTGATCTTCCTGCCGTTCTGAGGCTTCTGCCTATCGTCGTCGACCTCACTCTGGGGATGCATTGTTACACCATGATACGAAGGGAACGTAATCATGCGATGGGCTTCTCCGTGCCGGACCCTGGGGATCTTTTTCTAAACTTGTTGCGGCGTGAGTTTTGGCGGAGCGGGGGAGCAAACTAAGCAATGCACGGCGCGCGGGAATTCGATGAGTACAGCTTCGTATTCTGCCGAACTTATGAAGATGGAGCATAGGGCATGCCGCATTTGAATAAAAGCCCTACCAGATTTGTTAAACGATAGGGTGTGCCAGTGGTTAATCCTGTTGTGTGTTTTTATGCCGGCTGCCGGGAACATGGCGGATTTTCTGTACGGTTGAACCTGTAAACGATTAAACAGTTGAAAGACGCGGCCGGCGACAGGAACTGGCGCCATATTTCGATTCAAAAGGCATTTATCAGCAAACTTGGATAGAAACGGAAATGAAACTCATCAAAACGCTTGATCGTCACCGCATCATGATGATCTTTGATTTTGCCTTCCACCATGTCGCCACTGACTCGCCAGCACCGGGCTCCAGGCTTGGGACGCCATCCACATAGCAGGCAACAGGACTTGCGCGCCGAAGTTCAAGGTTCTCGGGGAGATATCATGCGCTGGCAAGGCAACCACGCTGTCTTTTCTCGCATCCCGAGCCTATGATCAACACATCCTAAAATTGTATACACTGCGATGCAGCTATCACCATCCAGATGCACCAGCGCCGGGATCCACACCCAGCATCAACTCAGCATGCGAATTGCGTTATGTATGGCGGCCAACCGGAAACGCCCCCTTCCTTCCTCGCGCGCTTTCCTTCCTTTCCTCTTCCCGAGTCGTTTGTGAGTGCTGTGTTCTGCGCGGGTTTGTGGTTGGTGCTAATGGACCTTTGGTGAATTAGCGCTAGGCTGTTGGAGCGCCCGAGATGGGGCAGAGACGTCTGCGCGGTATTTGGATTTTGGCGGTCCTTTGGCTCGGCCAGGTCGCTTTGACGTTTGCGCAGGATGATGCCGATGCCGGTCTGCAAGGACCACCGGGCGGAGGCGGAGGCGGAGGCGGCGGCGGAGGCGGCGGCGGCGGCGGAACCCCCATAAGCTCCCCAGATGGCCAGGATGTGATTCCTGTGGGTCCGTCGAGTAGCTTGTCGTCTTCGACGTCGGTGTCTGTATCCACAACCACCTCCAGCCCCAGCTCTCTGTCGACAACTAGCACCACTCATCATGGCCATCAGGATACCACTTCGTGCGTACGCATTGGAATGCGTGGACTCTGTGCTTATGACGCTCAATAGAAACATCTTTTCAGTCAGCAAATCGAGTACCTCTTCTCCGTCTTTGCCCACCAACTCTACATCCGAGTCCTCGGATGATCCTTCCACGAATAGCACCACAGCAACGTCTCCTCCGTCCAGCGGTAACACGCCCATTCTCGTCCCTACGTCGAGCGACACCGACGCCTCTCCCGCATCCACATCCGACTCCCAAGTCCTCAGTACCTCCCACTCATCGACCAAGACCGCCAGCATCGTCGCGGGCGTCGTGGCCCCGCTCGTACTCATCGCCCTCGTCGTACTCGCCGTCATGATGTACAAACGCCGGCAACGTCTCCACGACCGGCGCGAGTGGGAGCGAACACACGAGGCCATTGCGGCAGCAGTGCGTGAACGCCAGGCCGGGGCGGGAACACCTGGGGTCACAAGCCGAGCGGGAACGTACACCAATACGAGTGGGGCCAGCGGCGCGTGGAGTCACCTTGAGCTCGTTTCGCGGCCTGGACAGATGGCCATGGCTCAGCATCATGCACCGATGGGTAGTGCGGATACGAACGACCCGTTCATGGACCGACCGCCGTTTGCGGACTATGGCTCGCATGCAGAGGCAAGCCCAGGCGCAGGCTTTGCTGGGGTCGGTGCTACTGGACATGGGCACGGCCACTACAGGGACGACTCGGAACCGGAAACGGCTTCCGCGCAGTTCGATCCCTACAACCAAGACCACGATTCGCATCCTCATGGACAGGCTTACTGATTTTCTCGATCCTTCTCTTTTTGTAGTTATCATTATTGTTTCGCGTTTCGCTTTTGCGGTATATGTACATGACTTGGTACAAACTGGTTGGTTTAGAACGTCTCAAGGCCAATGTCCACATACGCTCGTTTTGAAATTGAAATGTACTGCCCGCTGTGTGTGACAGGCCTAAATCATTTCATTCTTGTTCCACCACCATGAGCTCATCCTTCCAGTACGGATCTTCGTCGACGGACTTAGCACACACTGCCCGTGGTCAACGTTTGCGCAAAAACCATCCCGTTGCTTGAAGCCAATGATATCTAGCCGGCGACTCTCATCCCTCGCTGGCACCTAGCTTGCAGCGAGAACAAGGAACAAGAACAGAAGCAAGAATAGCCACATCAACTCCTCTAAGAGGCAGATAGATCGTCGTCGGTGGGGAGACGGGGGACTGGGGAAAGGTATCTGATTATCTGGATGAGCTGGTGTGGGCCCGGCTTTCGAATTGGATGCATTCAAAAAGCCCTCGCTAGCGGATGGGGGGTCCTTGACTGACTGTTCCCGCCCTCTCCCGCTCTTCCTCGTCCTCATCCCCTCCTTGCAGGCTCGTGAAAATGTCGCCCGCTCCCCCGCAGCCCACAAGTTCTTTCACCGCAACGTTCCCGCCCGAGTCCGACACGGCGGCTTGGAAATCAATATCTTCCCAGTGGCTTGCGGCGAATCATGGTCATACGACGCCTTTTCTGTCTGTGTTGTTTCATTCCCGTGTGCAGCGTTTGGCTCATCCACAAAAAATAAACAGCGTGGCTCCTGCAGACTCAACGCAGACGGCCGTTTTCGAATTCATCGCTTCTCCGTTCAGCTTCATCACGGCCGCCATAGTGCCGCCGAGGACGCTGACCACCCAGGTTAACCCGAATCCGCCGACCTTACCAACGACAACCTCCACGTCGCATATACCCGGCACCGCCACTAGCACTGCCTCTGCCACAGCTAAAGCTCCGGATCCTTCAATTCTTATAATTACTAGCAATACTCTGTCAACCTCAACAGCGACGTCGTCCAGCATATCGCAGTCCTCGGCCTCATCCAATTCCGCTGCCGCTTCGCCCGATAACAATGCCACGCCAACGAAAAAGCTCAGCGCAGGCGCTGTGGCGGCAATCGCCCTCGGCGGGCTCATCCTTCTTGGCGTAGCCCTCGGAGCATGGTACTTCTGCGTCCACCACCGACGGCGGCAGCGGGACAGTGGACTCGGTGGAGGTGTTTTGGGCCATGATAAGCGATTGGTGCCGGCGAGTGAGTGTATTGCGTAGCTCGGTGTCTGCAAACTGATCCTCGTTGTCAGGCTATCCCTCCTCCGCCTCTAGACCCCGAAACAGAAAGGATACGCCTCGACCGCCGGCGCTAGCAGACCCGCTACCTGGCAAACGAGAACTTGAGGCACTTCCCAGCGCTGTTGCCTTGCCAGTGGCTTTGGCTTCGGCTTCTGCGACGGACCCAGAAGGGCCAGAGTCATTGCAAGATTCGCTCCTGGCAGCGGACCCTGACGAGCTCGACCGTCCCTTGCCAGGTTCGAGTGGCGAGAGACACTTGGACGCCGGGCCGGTGCTGTTGTTCGGAAGGAGCCCGAGCGGCAGGTTGCCGCCTGCGTACGGAGAACAGCCGCCTGCATATAGAGAGCAGCTCACCCCTAGCGTCGCGTCTTGAGTCCCTCTGGACATTACTCATTTTGCACGAGTTACGAGTTATACCAGTGCGCGTTTTGGCTTGCTTTCTTGAACAATTGTCGAGCGTGCCGTCCAGGGTTGGTCCAGGGAAAGTACTTAGTATGACCGGGTGGAGCTGAACCTCATCCTATGGAACCATGCGGTTACTATAAAAGCAGTTTTCACAAAATAAAAAGTGCTTGAGCATAGCGCTCGGTGGTTGATGGTTTAACATCGTTGTGTTTGTGGTTTGTGGTTTTTGATCTGGTTGAGCACGGAGGTTGATGGTTTGAGATTGAATTTTACCCACTACTGAGGGCTTCAAGGACCTATCTCCGTCCTGGCTGGTCTTCTCGACGATTATAAAGCAAATATCATCAAAATTCCCCGTCAAATTGGACTCCGGCGCAAAACATTTATTAATCCAGTTCAACCAGACCTTGACGCATCATTCAAGTGTCTAAATGAGATATAGCCATATCTCTTCCATCCCTGTAAAAATCCAAGCAACAGTCTCCTTGCGCGAGGACTCTTTGCTTATTTTGTTCGTCACCCGAGTTGCCCGAATGATGGACTTGCTATCAAATTTGTTGCAGTAGCCTGTTGTGCCGACCATTCACCTCAGCCAGCATTCAAATGTGTGTTGCCTCACCTTCAGCAACGAACAAACCGCAAGCTCGAAGCTCAGGCATCACACCAAACCAGTGCTGAAACCTCAAACCTCAACCTCAAACCACCGATAACGAACTCAACCTCAAAGCTCAACCAACACAATAACCCCAAACTCCTAAAGCAAAACCACCGCTCGTGAGTAAATAATATTTTGTGATAACTAACGTCATAGGTTACTAGTACACATGCGAACGAGCCCCGACGTCTGAGCTTGTTCGCGCAGTGAGTCAGGAATCGTAAGGTCCGATGAGATGGCGAGGTAACGTTACTTAGCACAAGCCGGTCGCTCCGCTCCCGGGGCCGGTGAGATCTGATCAAGATGTGCACCGCTTTCTGCCTAACGGATCTGATTAGTACTTTATGTACAGTGGTTACTTCTGCCCTTCAGCTCTTGCTATCCATGTCCATGCTTGCCCCCATGGCCAGGCGCCTTCTTCTTCTGACCAGCGTTTCCTGTGCTAGACCCCGCTTTGGGGCCACTGGACATTGTGCTATTGGTCACTGAGGAGGGCTGCAAAGCTGCCAGTGCCTTTGCTTTAGCCTGCTTGCAACGCTGAATTCGACTTTCAAACACACGCCCGGCCAGAGGGTTCGCGTTCAATCTGATATGCTTCCATTTACGCTCGCTCGCAGTGCTGTCCAAAGGTGTTGCCGCTTTAGAGAGGTTTGTACATCAAGGTGGTGTTCCTTTCTGTCCACACACCAAATAAAGGGAAATTTCGGGCAGGCTGAAAAGTAACCAAAAAAGGTATTTTAAGCAGAGTATTCAGGAGCGACCGAAAACAGATTTTTTGAGTAAGCCAAAAGAGCTGCCTAAAATGGTGATTTCCGGCTCTTTTTCGGAGTGTCCTGAATTGTACTCTTTCGGGAGCTCCCCAAAAACTGTGCCTGAAATGGAGGTTTCGAGTGTCAATTCAGCGTTGACCAAAAAGGCGCTTTTCCGAGGTTGGTGAAAACAGACCCAAAAATGGTAGTTTTGTGCCTCTTTCAGCAAGCCTGAAAATCGTTGTAATTGTTTTCAGGCTTCCCGAAAAGAGCAGCCGAAATTGGCATTTTCTGATCCGCTTTCAGTGGCTTCTGAAAAATGATTTTTCGGCCAATTATCAAATGACCCCCAAAAGCTCTCTTTTGGGGGATAGTTTCGGCTCCTCCTGACATGATCAACTTCCGGATCAGTTGAAATAATGCCTGAAACTCCGATTTGGGTTGCGCTTTTATGCTGGTACTGAAAAATTCGTTTTCAGCAACTGCTGAAAAGTATGCCTAAAATCACTTTTTCGTCTACTTTTTCAGCCCGCCCTAAATGTCACTTTATTTGGTGTGCCATGAGCGAAGTGTATATTGTTTCGCATGGCTCACCTTGGAGAACAAGTTTCACGGCAAACTGTGGTGCTCCGTCTGTGTACGTCCAAAAAACATTACTCGTGAACATGTTTCTGTCAAGATAATAAATCCCCGTTTGGAGCGCCATAGCCGTGGCTGATGATGCCAATGATGAGAAGTCAATTATTTTACGCAAGCGGCTTACACGTTCAAACTAACGGTAGAAGTGAATGGTATCATCCGGGTATGCCAATTAATGGAACCGCGATGGAAGAGAAAAAAATTACTTGGTATGCCATGCAATGCAGTGGCCTTTCTCCACAAGTAGGCTGCTCGACGGCCGTTGCCGTAGCTCACCCGTCAAATCGACGGCCGTTGCCGTTACGGTAACGGGCGGCATCCCTATGTAACAGTAACAGTGGGCCCGGCATTCGAATTGGATGCATTCAAGAAGGCCCTCGCTGGCGGCTGGGGGGTCCTTGACTGACTGTTCCCGCCCTCTCCCGCTCTTCCTCGTCCTCGTTCGCAGGCGAACAGTGCTCGTAAGAAAATGTCGTCCCCTCCCCCCATCACTTTCACTACGGCCCGGGTGCTGCCGCCCGAGTCCGACACGAAGGATTGGAAATCAATATCTACCAAGTGGCTTGCGCTGAATGGTGGTCATACGAAGGCTTTTCCGTCCGTGTTCCTTTATTCCCTGTGTTTTGGCTCATCCGCAATAAACAGCGTGGCTCCTACAGACTCAGCGCAAAGCGTCGTATTCGAAATTATCACTTCTCCGTTCAGCGTGGTCAAGGCCAGTATAGTGCAGCCGCCTCGGACGACGCTCACCCAAGTTAACCCGCCTCCGCCGACCGCGACATTCCCACCGATACTCCCCACGTCGGTGACGTCACACACCACCGACACTACCTCAACGATACTCTCTGCTGCGTCGTCCAGCATATCGCAGTCCTCTCCCTCTACATCCAAAATTTATTCCGCTTCACCCGATAACAATACCACGCCAGCAAATAAGCTCAGCGCAGGCGCTATGGCGGGAATCGCCCTCGGCGGGCTCATCCTTCTTGGCATAGCCCTCGGAGCATGGTACTTCTGCGTCCACCACCGACGGCGGCAGTAGGACAGTGGACTCGGTGGAGGTGTTTTGGGCGACGATGAGCGATTGGTGCCGACGAGTGAGTGTATTGTGTAGCTCGGTGTCTGCAAACTGATCCTCGTCGTCAGGCTATCCCTTCTCCGCCCGGTCTAGACCCCGAAACAGAAAGGATACGCCTCGACCGCTGGCAGGCCCGCTACCTGACAAACGAGAACTTGAGGCACTTCCCAGCACTGTGGCCTTGCCAGTGGCTTTGACTTCGGCTTCTCCGACGGACCAAGAAGGGCCAGGACGGCGAGAGCCATTGCAAGATCCGTTCCTGGCAGCGGACACTGACGAGCTCGACCGTCCCTTGCCAGATTCGAATGGCGAGAGACACGTGGACGCCGGGCCGGTACTGTCGTTCGGAAGGAGCCCGAGCGGCAGGTTGCCACCTGCGTACGGAGAACAGCCGCCTGCATATAGAGAGCAGCTCACCCCTAGCGTCGCGTCTTGAGTCCCTCTGGACATTAGCGCTTGTTGGCGCAGTCAATCAGGAATCGTAAGGAGCAGCAATAAATGTCGAGAGGCGAAAGATCGATGAGATGTCGAGGTAACCTTAGGTATGCTTCTTGTATCAAGTTGTATGCTTGCTTGAACAACAGATTTCCAAGCTTCATGTCCTCGTCTACTTCGAGTTACGGACGGCAGGTTAACGAATATTCTCGAGGGAAGTTCAGGTGGGAATTGATTGATGACCTACAGCCTGAGGCGCTTTCAGAAGGATGAATCTTGTTTGACAAGGGCACATACCGACGATCGCGACAGGGTGCTTTGAAGCAGTAAAACGACGTGCGTCCTACCATCGAATCAAGAACGACATCGAGAGGCAAGCTAGTATGACAGTAGGTCCACCACAGACTGAGACGCGACAGCCATTGTGAAGGCGGATGAAAAACATTGTAGGTTTTGCGCATGCGGCACCGAGATGGTCGCTTTTGAGAGCGTCACAGATGCCAGTGTGACTCGGCTAAATCATTTCTTGTCGTACACCATCCATGATAACGTCCCGGGCAACCCTAGATGGTGCGAGTTCTTTTCTCTCAGGAGAATGCCACCGTGGGCCCGCCGTGGCTAGTTCATCAAGATGAACTCCAAGACGCTGACGCTGATTCTGATCGGGTGCAGCGAAACGTTAACTGCGAGCATCGGCCGGTTCGAATAATCCCGCCTCGAAACTCTCTCCCATGCGAGCCGCGACTCGGACTCGGCGCTGCGTATCATTCTCATCTCACCCGGGATCAAGTATATATATCGCAAGCTCCACTGGCACTGGCAGTACGGAACCCCGTCGAAACACTCAGCACTGGCCCATGTCAGCGCAAAAAGAGTCACCACCACCCCGTTGCCTGAAGACCACCACGACATATGATATCTAGCCGACTCCTCCTCGCACCTCGTATTTAGAGAACAATAACAGGACCAAGAATAGGCGCATCCACCAATCCCGTGGCGATGCCCGCTGGCAGATAGATCGTCGTCGAGCGGGAGACGGAGGGGAACAGATCTTGGATATCTGGATGGGCTGATGTGGGCCCGGCATTCGAATTGGATGCATTCAAGAAGGCCCTCGCTGGCGGATGGGGGATCTTGACTGACTGTTCCCGCCCTCTCCCGCTCTTCCTCGTCCTCATCCCCTCCTTGCAGGCTCGTGAAAATGTCGCCCGCTCCCCCGCAGCCCACAAGTTCTTTCACCGCAACGCTGCCGCCCGAGTCCGACACGGCGGCTTGGAAATCAATATCTTCCCAGTGGCTTGCGGCGAATCATGGTCATACGAAGCCTTTACTGTCCGTGTTGCTTTATTCCCGTGTGCAGGGTTTGGCTCATCCGCCAAAAAAAAGTGTACCTCCTGCAGCCTCACCGCAGACGGTCGTTTTCGAATATATCGTTGCTCCGTTCAGCTTCATCACGGCCAGCATAATGCAGCCGCCTCGGACGACGCAACCCCAGGTTAAACCGCCTCCGCCAACGACATCCTTCCCGTCGCACACCCTCGACACCACCACTGAAACTGACACTCCGGCCGGTGCTTCCGAGTCCTCGTTAGCAATTACTGGTACCACAATCGTTTTGACTTTTGCGACTTCTTCGCCGGAGGCGAGTTCGACTTCGGTACCCGGAGGCGGCAGCGGCGCACTAGGCACGTCGCCCAACGAATGTTATGAGGCCCCCTGCACTACTACTGCTCCTCCCCAGATGCCCAGTGGCACAAACGACCTACCATCTGGGGTGCAACAAGGAGAAGGAAACCATAGCCCGACCGCCCCACCTTCATCGTCCCCATCGTCCTCCGCACCGAAAAGCCACTCTTCCACTCCCATCATCATCGGGGTCGTAACCTGCGTCGGCGCCCTCCTGCTCGCCGCCATCGCCTTCCTCATCTACCGACGCCTCAAACGCGCGCGCGACCGGCGGGCCTGGGAGCGCACCCACGAGGAGATCGCGGATGCCGTCCGTCAGGTCGGCGGTCACGCACGCTTGAGTGGGCTGTGGCGGAGATTTGGAGGCAGGGCAGATAAAAATCGTACAGCGCCGCCACCCGCCAATGAGCAGGCGCCGCTGTTCGAAGCTGGCCGGATGGTGAACGACTTGGAAAAGCAACAGCAGCAGAATGTTGTTTCGACGCATCTCAACGCGAGCAGTGTCAGTGTTTCTAGTGCGAGTGCGAGCGCACGAAGTAGCTTGATGGTTGGGGATTAGAGTCGGTGGTATGAGCTCGATGGACTGTTTAGTTTATTATTAATTCTTGTATTTTTATACTCGCGGCTTGCGATACAAAACGAACTTTCATCGCTGCCCAAGGAAGCAATGAACTTGGCATTCGGACGTACCTCCGTACGCTGGCAGTTTGTGTCAACATGAATATTCGGACTCTATTCTCGAATAGATGCTGAATTTCGTATTTCAGACCGCCGCTTCAGTCGGGATCGCCGGTTGATGGACAATGTTGACAGGAAGGCAGCAGGACCAATTACTCGAGTCCCTCTCTTGAGTTGCTCTCGGGAAGAGCGTCTCAAGAGCGTCTTGAATACGATGCTGCCGTCCTCGTGGTTTGCAGAAGTGCCAAAGCGGCGGAGTCGGCGTCGGATTCGGAGCGCTTTGCGCTTTATGACAAGGTTGAAAGGCCTAGCTGGGAGATGGAGAGCCGACGCGATCAGTCACAGCAGCCTGAGATCATGTGCCTGGTCACACACGTTACGGGTACCGACGCGACGGCAACGTCGTGGAATCTTCCCATTACGCGCGTGGAGTACCAGCGGTGTATCGCTGCTATTTATATACCTCCCCGTCTCAGTGAGGTCCGAGCTTGTCTCCTTCGAAGCAAACTGAAGCAACATCGCTGATACTTAAGTCTTATGAGCCCCAGCGTTATTCACGACAGTGCCAGCCATGAGCTGCGCGACATTCAATGGGCTGTCTGATATCGGACCAGGATACAGGCGCAACGCAATAGAGCAAAAATTGAAACCAGCTGTAATTTAACTACGGTTATATTGAGCCAAGAGATGCGTGTAAGTTTCCGAAATCTGCAAACGAGAAATAATATGAGTGGACGGAAGTCCGCCGTTGTCAGAAGCGTGCTGACCTTCTCCGCACGCTCGTTGCCTCCCGGGACGAATTTGCACAGCAGGGTAGCGGTTTCAAACCAGCGCTTGGCTTCGTCGAGCATCGATGCTCTGGGGATGAACAAAAGTGAGTGAGGAAGGCGCGAGGCGGGAGGGACGCACTCGAGACACTCAAACCCAGTGTTGTATGCGGTACCAAGAAGCCAACTCCGCTCCTCGACGGGGTACACCTAACACAAACTTGAAATGAGCAATTATTTATGAGCATCAGCGCGACACGGACCTCCGAGTCTTCGCCCACGCTATTCTCCTCAATCACGCTCACGGCCTGCTCAACGTATCCGATGGCCTTGACTCTATCCGCAGCCGAGTTGCGCGCGAGCATAATGGTACAAAGCGCTCGTAACCATCGGGAGAATTTCTCCACTGAAAGAGAGTTACGGTCCAGGCTCGCACGGAGGATAGCCTGTACACCGTCAGCGTTTCGGCAACCGTGATCTGAGTAGAACTGACCTCCAATCCTGTCAAGAGAACTGTAGGAGTGGATGAGCGCTGGCTGATTAGAGACAAAGCAAGATGCAAACCGTTGATAGGACATTCGGGTTCCGCCCACTACAGCGACATTAGTTGTAGCAGCAACGCCATAGATGAACGTACCAAAATATCCGCAATCGCCTCATACGTCCCCACTGCCAGCGGACCCGAGTCAACCACATCCTGGAAGAAATGTCGGCGCGTCGGCGGATATTGAATGGTACTCACAGTAACAACGCGTGATAGTTGATCCCACTCCCGGAGCTGAGCGAGCATCTCTGCCTCGAACACGCGCAGGACATGGAGGAAGTATTGAACCCGCGCGACATCGTCCTGTTGCGTGATGGTGTTCTTCTGAAGAATATTCAACATGGATTCGCGCGCGCGTTTCACTTCAGCTGAGAGCTCCCGGAGACGAGCAATCTAGACAATATGAGAGTCAATAGAAGGGTTGCGTTGTGCGCCTCACAGCAATAGTGCCGTCAGTAGCGGACAATCGGGCGGCGAATACTAAAAGAGTGCGAGTGAGCGGGAAGCCAACGAACAACCGGAACGACTCACCACGGCCGGACACGCCAGAAAAGGTGGCATTGATGAGATGCAAGTATACATCGGCGGAAACCTCCACCGGCGTCGCCTCGCAGCATATGGTTAGAAGCTAGACATTAAAAATCTATCAGCGAATGAACGGGAATAAACCGTTGAACGCACATCTCTCGCCACTTCAAACAACGCTGATATCCATTCCTCGTTACCTGATTCCCACTCGGCGCATGCTTCGACCGCACAATTGTACGCCGTCCGCCAGAGCCAGGACACGTCTTTGATGACGAGGGAAATCGTCTTTTTCGTCGACGCCTCTTGCGCGAGGACTTTGGCTAGCGGATGGATAAATGATCGGCGAGAGTCGGACATGGGATTCAACGCACCGGATTGGAAGTGCGAAATCAAGGTTTCGATCAGACGTGGTCTGCGCGTAGTTCAGACGGATCGATAGCAGCCAAGGGGGACAGACTTGTTCGCAGTCGGCTCGACCAGCAGCTTCACCACCAGTCTAATCATACACCGAATCAGCGCCATTGCCTCGACAGCCGTCTCCCCGGCGCTGTTCTTTTCGAGTCTGAGCGTCGTGAGGAGCGCTTCGAGCACCGTTAACAACACCGTCTTCATTTCGGAGTCGTGCGAGATTTGTGTCGCTAACAAAAGCATCTTCCGGTCGAAATCTGCTGCTTTCACCATCTCCCGCACGGCCCGGATGGCTGGGAGGGTCCGTGAGTCTCTATTCAGACAACGCAGGCGAAAGTTACCTTCATCTTCCAAACCTGTGGGTGCATAGGAAGGTTAAATCACGCAATCGTGCGACGGAGTACTCACCCTGGTGTACCGCCGCAATGAACAGGACATACTGCGTCGCCGCCTCCCTGTGCCCAATCCCCGCCGGACACCTCCGAATCACGGTCGCCGCCGTTGCATACTCCTTCTGCTCGATATGACACAGCGCTGCCTTGCGAAAACACTTGGCCGCGCTCGTAGGACACGATGCCTGGAACAGAGCGTGTGTTCCAGCGAGGAACCACTCTGCCGCGAACCCGAAGCGCTTGGCGGTGAAGTGCCGGTCACCGTACTGCCAAAGGAGCTGCGGGTGATATCGGCGAAAATCTCGCCGGTGTGCGAATACTGACCGTTAGGCAGGCCGTGGCTGGGAGGTCGAGAAGAGTAAACTCGGCTGTGTGTATCGCTATAGGGCAGATGGCTCGGAATGAGGAGAGATCTAGCTTTGTTTCAGCGCACCTGTGAACGCCAAATCGATGGTTCCCACTGCCCGCTTATGGTCCTCGTCCTTCGAACAATGCACGATCAGCGACAGAAGCAGGCGATTCACGCATTCCGCTTCAGTCTCAGACTCGGAGTGGTTAGTCGAACGCAGGATCTGTTGCAAGCAGTATTGGTGCACATCTGCGACGAGAACGCTGTGGAAAATCACGTCCAGCTTTAGAAATAACGTTCGACCCCAGGTACTGACTGTTGACTGCGGTTGCTCAAAGTTCGAAGGTCCTGCAGGATGCTGTGGTTGGAGAAGAATCAGGCGTCGAGTACAGAATTGCGAGAGATGTAGGAGAAATACGACGGAAGGGAGAATAGAAGACATCTCAAAGAGGGCCAGAGACACAGGCGGATGAACGGGAAGACACCAACGAGAGCGAGAGACGTACTCGGTGATATTGGACTCGCAGAAGGTCATATGGTCAATGATAGATTTGAACGCTGAAGAGATATTTTGCGAGATTAGCATGTGAGGAAAGGTAATACCGGATCTTCCATAGATATCGAAACAAAAACGTACCATCCAAAAGCGCTGTGTCACCGGCCTTGCGCCGTTTAAGGACGGCGAGTCGCAGCCAGCGGAGTTCTTGATATTCGGAACGACCCTCGAGGGAAGTAGGTCAAAAGAACTGAAGGAAAACAGATTACTCACGTTCTCAGTCACAGCCAGCGCGTCGATGGTGGGGATGAGTTCCTCGAGCGCTGTTTCTGCCCGGTCGTACGATCCTGTAATGAAATATGCTCGGGCTGCAAAATATTCAGGACACGAAGTAGGGTAATGGTGCCACAAAACCCACCCATCGTACGCAAGATTGCTATCTGTACGCAGGGTGAATGAATGCGAAAGATGATTCAGTAGAAACGCACCTTCAACGAGGCTCTAGGGGCACTCGCATCGTCCGAACCACCAGCTATTCGGTCTGCAATCGCAAACGCCTTCTGCAGCCACGCAACCGCTTCCGCGGCGACTCCATCTGAACTCGCAGTTGCGCCGGCGTCCGCGTTGACATGCGCTTTGAGCATCGATTTGCCGATATCATGGAGCTTGCATGCTAAGCGCTCTTGCTGTCAACGGAGCTCAGTTTGGATTTGCTACTAGACGCGGACTCACATCGGAAGGGGGAAGTACCGAGAGACGCTGCTCGTCGTCTTCCGTGTGCAGTCAGCTATTACAGCCCTGGCCGAACGACATTGAAGGTTAGAAAACATGCCTGTGATCTTCTGCGCCATGAAAGCCGCCACACCATGGTTCCCCTCCTTCCACGCCTGGTGTATTTGGTGGCTGAGCTTGCGAACGAGGGGCTAACTCACCGCTTCCATGCGGGCTGAAAGGTACACCAGGGTCGCGCAAGCCCTGTCGACGCGATTCGATCCCCCTGGGTCCTCTGCGTTGCGGAGTAGCTCTTCGTACTATCGGTGCAAGTCAAAATCAGCCGGGCGACCAACATAGACAGGCACGAACCCGCGCGGCACTTGCTAGCACGGACCCCGCCACGCCTCCTCCGCTGCCAGCTTCTGTAAGCGGTGTCAATTTCCACTCATCGGGACGGCGGAGAGAACCTGATATCGTTGCCCCGGTCTTGCTAGCCAATTGGAGTACGTGAATAAGGGCTGCAAGTGGTCAGAATGGAGGAACGGATAACGATAAGAGTGAATCGTACTCTCGATTCCCGGCTTGAGCTCCATGCCAGCCTCGATCAAACGGAAAGCGGCGAGCCGTACTGCGAGAAAAAGATGTATCAGAGGCTGAAGATCACAAATAAGGTCGGAGCAGGCGTACGAGCAGCCACCAGTTCACCCGAGCTGACACTCCCGTCCGGCACCTTCTGGACCAAGCCCGAAATATTCCATAGATTGACGCCTGTGGGATTACGGCCATTAGCAAACCGGACGCGGGCACCAGAGCGTCGATTGGGAGGAGGAACGCACCTTCCTGGTCGAGTTCGTCGGCCAGCTGGAGCCACCCGGTGTTGTTCTGCGGCCGCTGTTCCGCGAACGATTCGGCGAGGGCGGAGATTTGACGGAGCTTTTCGATGAGAACGGCTCGGACGGCAGGGTCTTGGGCATCTATGAGAGGCTTGGCGGATATCAGGAGATCTGTTGGAGTGGGTTAAGGCGTAGAGCGGCCGGTGGTACGGATAGCGTACTCTTGATTGAGTCGAATGTCTGCTGGAGGCTCGGACCGTTCTTTTTCTTGCGGGACGACATCAAAGCGTTGAATAAACACACAGTGCCGGGTCGAAATGGAGCGTATGGACGTCCGAGGCCTCAACGAGGTAAAAAGCGTTCGTGGACAAAGCGGTCGAGAGCAAGATGTTCGCGTGACTGTCGCATCAGCTGCTTTTGGAAGTGTACCTCCACCACGCTTTCTTTTCTTGCCTCTTGGATTCCTCACTCTCCCGCATCACATCCAATTTGCACTATAGATAAAGGCCGGGGAATTCATATCATACATACTGTCTAATTCAAGAGCTCTTTGCCTACCACTTCCATGGACCATTTCTTCGCAGACGGTAGACCGTTCGGAATATTGACTCGTACGCCCAACTCTGCGCTCAAATACTCCAGATTCTGCATGTCACTCTCATAAATCTCGGTGACAGAGAAGCTCAGAGTGAATTCATCGATTCGCGAGACCAGCGATGTTCCTCCCGCATGAGTTGACACATATTCGTCCACCACCTCGGCACGGTTGATAACAGCCAACACATATGGCTCGATAATCTCCCCCGCTATGCAAGGAACAATGAGGGCGAGGGAATTTAGGCCAGGGAGGAAAGTTCCGTCGCCGAGGAGAGATACAAAATCGGAACTTGAAGCCTCTTCGGATGATATGAGACGTGCAGCCTGTGCTGCGAAAGTGACCTGAGAAACGCTCGCAAGGACCGAGGACCTCATGAGCATCGACAATGACTCGTACTCCATCACCGCCCCTGTCGCAATCTCATGTCCCAGCGATAATGTACGCACTGTACAACCCGAGCGAGCCAGGAACGCGAGCAATGCGGCTGAATCCGCAGCCCCCATGTCAGGCAGATGAAGCGTATGGAGTGCCGGTGCCGTCAGGCGGTCAATGACAGCTATAAAGAGGTCGGGGACGCAGGAAAGTGTGTGCAATTTGTGGTAAGTGGGCAGGGGTGGACCGGTCGATACAATGGGAGCCCATTGTCTTTGAAGCGGGAGGACGAGGGTTTCAAGGTTGCTGGTATGGTAAAGCAGTTCTAGGAGCTGCATTTCGGTAGAACAGCGGTGAAGTTCCAGACTTTGAAGCTGATCCACGATGAAACCCGCAGACAGAACCAGCACCGGTTGGCTAGAACAGAGTTTTCGCAGTGAGGGCGTGTCGCGGAACACCATCGACTGGCCATAACGTTGGAGATCCATCGTCAGCTCTTCAAGCAGCGGCAGGGCCAGGCTGGCGGAGCCATAAGGGATACGCAGATTGAGCGCTGCATATCGACCAGATAGAAAATGCGCCGTTTTCCATCGAGTAGAATAATGGAGTATGCCCCGAGGGATTTCCCAGATGGCCCCTTGCACACGAATGGAAAAATGAAGCGGTAGATGACCGCTGCGTTCCGCAAAGCATATGAAGAGCTGCTCAGGATCTCTGACGTCGGTGTGGAAGGCGATGCATTGCCATAGGGCGGAAGTTCCCATCGCTGTCGCGCGCCACTGTTGACAGACAGCCGCAAGTCGTAGAAGCACTGGGTCATGACGAGCCACTCCAGTGGCCACTGCCGAGGCAAAGATCTTCGTCGTCAACTCCGGTGGCAGGAGCAGTACCGGATACACGACCTTCGAAAGCTCCTCTTCAACGAGGTCTCGTTGCGTTTTGAGGCTTTCCAAGAGCATCTCCGCCTGGACGATGCGTTCTTCGAGCTGCGCCCTTTGTTCTCGCAGAAAGGCGACAGTCATGTTGTCTGCCACTTCGCTGAGTGAACTCCAGAGCGGACGTCGCCGACGGCTTGCCGGTGGCTGTAGAGCGAGATCTTTCAATGTTGGTGGTGGGGCCGAAAGGAAGATGTCATTAGTAAGCATCCGGGCTTTGCTTGAGTTGCCGCTTCTTGGTACTTCCGTGACCACGTCGAACGTCGTCGCCTCCATGTGGTACAGTGGTACACCCTCATTCGTCGTGCTCGGGTTACACACTGAGCTGCAAGTCGATGCTACCCACGTCGTCTTTTGCTGGGGAAATCTGCCACTCAGTCGCAAGTGCAACGACGGCGTCGGATCTACTAGATCTTCACTACCTTCTGAATCGTTCAAGCCCTTCATTCTACGAGTGAGTGTGTCCCCGCACGCTCTCAGTGCGGTCGCAACAAGCTGGATCACCGGGCCCGTTCGGCCGGACCCGCAATGTTTGTTTGCTCATATTTTCTTTCATTATTTTTCAAGACCACTGCGCTCAGCCTGCTTCCTTGATTTCTTGCGCTACTATCTCTCAGACCATCGCCCGAATGCCGGTATGTAAGTAGTTCGATCGTCAGTGTTAAATTTATTTTTGGAACCAGCTGCACCACCGGTACCGTGTTTCGAGCTCACTGGCATCGCCCAGCCTTGCAGTTGGCCAAGTCCTGGCGCCTGACCTATGTCTGCGAATCCGATTTGATGTGTTCCAGTCGAGCTGTAACTGCAGCTGCAGCTGCCAAGGACCCGTCGCGTCTACGTCGTGCCAATGGATACCTTGGCTTATGGTCTGCCGCTGCGGCTAAGCCGAAATAATTGTTTATTTCTCTCTCTCTCTCTTGTCACTGCGGCTAGGCTACGTGCGTCGTTTCATCCTGCGCCCTCGCCATCCTACAGTACGTCGCCGTATCTTGCAAGGAAACATCTGCATCTGCATCTGCCTTTCAAAAACCGACAATCCGACGTCCCACGCTCGCAAGCGACGTTGACGTCGACAACACACAACCCGGCAATCTCTGATGGCCGACGCGAATGAATTGCAGAATCTACATCAAGGTGCCCTGACACGAGTTATGTATTGGTCTAGTGTCTATGTGACAAGCCAGCGCTTTCCTTCCTTCCCTCCTCCGCCTCCACCCTCCACCCCGACTCAGGTTGGGCTACTACTACCCGCTATCCGCACACACGCTCGTTTTCTATGCAACTTTGACTGTGCACTCAGCCCAATCCCGTCCCCATCTCGATTGGATTTCGCATTCCCCCGCACATTTGATCCCAATGGGTGGTATTTTCTCACAAACGGCCGGAGGGAACGATGAGCACAAGACCACTGAGCACCACACCACCCAGACGCCGACTCCGCCTCCACCGCCGGCTCAGCCCCCGCCTCCACCCCCGCCGCCTCCTACCACAACCACCACAACCCCCGAAGTTCTCCCGCCAACGACCACCCCAGTAAATGACCCACCACCGCCAACAACAACAAGCACAACGTGTGTACCCACTTTGATGATCTACGAGCCTCTCACACAGTCTTTTCAGCCAAGGATTGCCATCCACAGATGCCGCCACTCCGTCAAACGGCGCAACTGCAGCTGACTCGACGGCAGTCCAATCTGGTGGTGGGGGAAATCAGGGCAATAGTGCGGCGTCCAACGCCAACGCCCACGGGTCTCCCACGAGCGGCAGCACACCTACCTTCAACCCCTTCTCCATGCCTGCTGGATCCAACACCTTCTCTTCAGATGCAGCGAACCTCCCCATCGCTGGCCCATCCAACTCGCCCATCGCATACAACGGCGGCTCTTCCTCGTCCTCATCATCCTCATCATCCTCCGATACCAATACGCTGAGCAGCACATCCTCCCACAAGAATCCTGCCGCCATAATCGCAGGCGTCCTCGTCCCGCTCTTCGTCCTCCTCTTCGTCGGTGCAGCATACCTCGCCTATCGACGACGCCAGCGTCTCAACGACCGCCGCGAGTGGGAGCGGACACATGAGGAGATTGCGGCCGCTGTCGTCGCGCAGGGCGGTGCCAATGCCAGTACACCTGTCACGGCAGCGGGACCCGGAACCGGAACACCGCCCATCGGTACTTGGGTCCAGTTTGGCAACGCCGCCCAGCCTGCCATGGCGACCAACCCGTACAACCCATATAACCCCTACGCCCAATACGGCTATCCCAGCGAAAAGACCGGCTTGCACGATGTCGAGGCGCTTTGACTCGACTTCTTCCCAACACCAACACCAACACAGAAACACGCCATTGAATCTACTTCGAACCCCCGAGCTTATCGACGGCTGTATGGCTGCTTGCGGGACGTTGCGGCTCCGCGCGTCGCCTTGGGCTCTTTATCTACCATTTATTCTTTATCGCGAGCATTTATTACCTGTGATTTGAACCCTTCTTGTCATCGTGTGTGTATGACTAACTTTTGAATGAAATGCAGAGGTACATACTACTTCGAGTTCTGTACTGAAAATCGTTCAGGACGGATCGAGGAGTGATGGCGACCTTCTACAATCCTCACACAGTTGGAATCCTCCAGCAAGATCTTTCATATATTCCATACAACAATCTACTCACTTCAAAGTTCCGTCATGCCAAAACCCATCACTGAAACTCCGGCGCTAGGTCATCGTACGCCGGGCAAAGCTGCTTCCACTGGGCAGTCTGGATCTGGCTCTGCGGACCCGCAATATTCGCAGAGGGCGATTCACCAAACACCACAGCCAACCCGGCTTCCAAATGCCAGTCGATGTGGCTTTAAATCGTTCAGCCGCGATCACGTTGTTGAACTGCTACGCGTGACGTACCAATGCAAGAACCACGCGCCGGGGTTATCGGTAAAGAAGCGGAAGGTGGTGTTGCCGCCGTTGATGGGGGTGACGTCGCGCCGTGGCGGGTTGACAAAGTTCTTCACGACGGCGTTGGGCTGGAGGATCACGTCGAAGTTGTGTCCGTGCACTGTATTTTTTGATTTGATTTTAATGGGGGGCGGAGATGATGAGATGAGATGAGACAAACAATGGAAGGGATGCGCTCCGGTTCCGGGAATACTGATGTCGACGATGCTGTTCGGTGGGAGCAGGATCCTAGCAAGCAGGGGTTACTGTGAGGGGGGGCGTTTGGGTGCGGGAAAAACTAACAGCTGCTCGGAGGGGATAAAGTCCTGAGGCTTCGATGCACCGCTGAGAAGTTGCAGCAAAACCGGGAGAGATGGGGATTGGTACGACTGTAAACCGCGTCAATACTAGGAGCATCCCTACGAGTTCTGAATCTGGAACCAACGCACGATTCCGTTGATATCGAAGAACGGCAAGTTGGGCTGCGCGATGTTCAGCGTGACGGCCAAGTCCGGCGGGCCGGAGCCGAGTTTTCCCGGGCCCTCCGAGGCGATCGGCTACAATGATCATGAGAGTTCATGTTCAACTTCACGCAACTTCCAGTGGAGGTCGTACGCACATGCATAAGCCCATCATCCATCGCCAACCCGGGCGTGTCGACGGTGGTGGGTTCCACAGCCGGTGCGCCTTCGTACCGCAGAATCGCCAATGTCAAGCTGGGGTTGTAGTTTGGGTTGTTCGCGGGGCTGCCGCCCATCGGGGGCGCGCGGATCCAGTAGTTGTCGACCGTTTGGTTCGCGTGTAGGACGATAGAGATGCGCTGGGCTGTACGTATGTATGTGAGTATCAGATAGATAGAGAGATGAGGGAAAGGAATTATTACACACCGGCGTAGACCGCGGCGTTCTGGAACGCCACGGGATCATGCGCGACTCCGTCGAGTTCGATTACATCTACGGAGGAAGCGTGAGCTGATGGGGGTCAGAGAGAGAGGGAAAAGTGACCGACCGAAGGTGTGGTTGTCGAACGAGAGCGTCATGAACGGACGGCACGACAGCGAGAACACACGGAAGCGGTATCTCAAGCCCTGCTTGACCGTGATGACCGCATACGGGACGAGAGGTCCACCGTTGTAACGCCTGCGAGAGGATGAGAGCTGAACTTGAGGGAACCCACAACGAAGAATACAAACCCAACACCGTTAATGAGACCTGACACGGAGCTCGCATGAGCTTGGCGCGAGCAGAAGACGGTCTCACATACCCGAGTCCTGAACGGGGATGATGTTCGTCTTGAAGAAGCTGTCCTGTCCTGCGGGCGCGAACCCATGGTACCTGAAAGAATCATCATCAAGAAGCTTGGACTGAAGATGAACGTGGAGATTTTCTCACCATTCAGCCAAGGTAATGATTGTAGTAGCTGTGAATTCCGACGAGTCAATCAATTATAAATAGGCCGACGCAGGAAACGGTCGGTGTAAACCCACCGTCATCAACATCGCTGAGAAATCCGGGTCAGCTGGCGCCTTCGTGCGAATGAAAGTACACACTAGAGGCTCTTGTGCGGGTCGTCGGGGTCTATAATACCGCGTTAGGTGGGCCGGAGAGCACCAAGAGGATGCGAACCGTAGACGACGAAGGCGCCTGTGAGAGAATATCAGCTTCTGCGCAATCCGGAAGGTGAATTTATGAGTTACCGCGCAAGCCGTCGCAGTACTGGGTGGAAAGATGCGAGTGGTACCAGTAGTTCCCGGTTTGTCCGGCGGTGTCGAAAACGTAGTCGAAGGTCGTTCCGGGTGCGATAGGGCATTGGTTCACGAAGCTACGGGGGTAACCGATGAGCGACGAAGCGTTGGAGAAGGGAAGACGCGACTGACGCAGGGCCGTCCATTCCAGACGTACGCGCTTGGAAGCTGGACGAAGATGAAGGTGAGAAGGAGGACTCGATCACAGCGTGTTGTTATTACAAGCCGTGCCAGTGCTATCGTTGCGCGAGTCAGACGAGCTAGGAACTCGGATGAATGGCGTGAACGCACGATGGAAGTACTGCGACGCATGTTAGCATCGGTGAGCTTGTTGTGGGTGTGGATGACCACGGTGTCGCCTTTGTTGACCGCGAACACCGGGCCGGGGAAGGTCCCGTTGGGGCTGACGGTGCTAGTAGATCATGAGTGTTGACGACTCAGAGGCATTAATATTGGCGAGCAGAACATACTCGCGGACAAAGCCATCAGGCGAAAGCTGTGTGTTGACGATGTCGAGGTCAAAGACGCGCTGAACGGCAAACGCGGTGGGTAGCGCTGCGAGGCCAGCGAGAGCGAGCCGAAGGGAGGCCAACATACTTGTTGGATAGATGAGAGCCTTATCGCTGCCTTTTATGTCAGGAATCTTGCACTGAGTTGTTATCGCCCCGTGCTGCGGCAAGTCTTGCGGAGTATCGGGAGGTAATACATTCTGCGTGGGGTCTGGTCCGAGCACGGACTACGAATCCCTCTGCGCTGATTGAGCATTGGTGTGACAGTGGGAAGAGACAACGTTAACTTGAAGACGGTGGGAAAAATCTCGGTGCCGAGAGTTCAAATGTTTCAAGCTTGGCTCCGAAATCTTCTCAGAGCTCGAGGCTTCCTGGTGGACAATACGTTTCACCGTCAATTTCATGGTACCACGGCGCCCTAGCTGTAAATAGTCGTGGAGCATTGGTCCATCCAGTCTCAGGGTCCGTACGCCCCACACTTTTCTCGGCACTATGGACTGCCTGGCGATGGCGGCTCGGAGCTCGCGCGCGTCGATGAAATACCACTGGCAACGTGAGGACCGAGATCCGTGCATTTCGGAGCCCCGGGTGTTAAGTACTCGAGGGAGATATGAGACATGGTCGAATATTCGGAGACGGGTAAATCGCAGAGGGGATAAAGCACCTTCAAACAGCTGCTGCAGGTGGAGGCTCTCGATGCCGTGCGGGGTGGATTCGTCGCTGTTCATTCATCGTCTGCGTCGTTCCGACGGAGGGATGTGCGGATGTTAAGCGCCGACGGAGGGACGGGAAACTTGAGGTTTCATGCAAATTTCATGACGCAGGCGGTCGTTCGATGTGCCTATCCGCATGGAATGGTCGCTGAAATGATCGGCTCTGAGAAGTATCAGCCAACTTCAATAACCACATTAACTGAGCTTACTTGAACAGAGCGCGCCTTCTGAGGTGTAGGCTTACAAAAGTGTGGAGCATAACGAGAGGCTGTCCATGGTGCCGGTTTCAAGTTATATGTCGGCGCAGAGTTCAGATTCGAGATCGGTAGAGGAATGAAGAGCGTCCACTGGCAGCGGATGCTGATGGGAGTCGGGATCAGCCTCTGCCAGTGCTGATAGGATCAAAATCGGAAGGCTTCCTCCGCCGATCCCAACGTCACTTGAATGCCGCTTACCAACATCCGATACTTAAAGGCTTCCTCGAAATAGCCACTTTCAACCACTCTCCCTGGGCCACCACTCACATCCACCCACCAACCATGAAACTCAGCCTCCTCTCATGGCTCCGCCTCCAGATGAAGACACAACCGCCCGTCGTCCACGCCGACTTGACTGGCAAAACGGTGCTAGTCCTCGGCGCGAATATTGGCTTGGGCTTCGAGGCGACGAAGCATTTCGCCCGGATGAACCCGGCGAGACTCATCCTTGCCTGCCGGAGCGAGAGTAGAGGGACGGCGGCACTCGATAGTACGTCGTTGATTCTTCGCCGCGGCGCTTTCCTCATTCTTTTTCTTTTCTTTTTTTAGAACTCAAAGCAGAGACGGGGTACCAGAACGCTGAGCTCTGGATCGTCGAACTGAGCGACTTTGAGTCGGTCAAGCGCTTTGCGGATAAATTCGAGGCGGACGGTGGCCGGCTCGATATCTTGGTCGAGAACGCGGCTATGGCGACAAACACGTTCCAGTCCGGCGAGGATGGATTGGAGGTTTCGTGCGTGCTTTCAGATTCCTCTATACGCATTTCCCCGACACATGAACACAGATTGAAGATATCCGCCTTGTCCACACCGTACGTCGCCCTCCGACTGCTTCCCATCCTCCTCCGCACGGCGCGCGAACATTCTACTGTCCCCCGCCTCGTCGTCGTCGCGAGCGAAGTGCACTACTGGACGGATATCGAGAAGAGCGTACTCGACAACCCTACGAACATTATCAAGACCCTTGCAAGCCAGGAATATTGCACTTCCAAGAAGTTCGTACTTTGCTCGGTTTGTCTTGGACCTCTTCACTGAGGTGCGCATTTGCAGGAAAATCATGAGCGAGCGGTACTGGCTTACAAAACGTGTTTCCTCCCTTTTCTTTCTCTTTTAACAAAACGCTAACGTCCGCTCACTGGCAGTCTCCAACGTGCTATTCGTCCGGGCGCTCGCTGCCCGTCTCCCAGCCTCTCCGGCCCTCATAGTCAACACCGTCAACCCAGGCTTCTGCGCGACCGAGCTTCTGCACGAAGCAAAGTCCACCTCGCTCGGCGCCTTCATCGTCGGCTTGATCTACCGCCTCATTGCATTCACCCCCGAGGAGGGATCGCGCCACCTCGTCTTTGCCGCCGTGGGAGAGGACGAGAAGCTGAATGGGGAGTTCCTCATGAGCCTGAAGCCGACGGAGCCGAGCGACTTTGTTATCAGCGAGGATGGCAAGAGGGCGGAGGAGCGCATGTGGTATGATATGCTCGAGATTGTGGGTGGGTTTGATCCAAAGGTGAAGACGAATGTGAAGGATTTTCTGAAGGCGTAGCGAAATAGTGGAAATTAGAGCCCTTTATAATAATAATAAGTTTAATGTTTTGTTTAAGGGGAGTCGCCCGAGGAGCCCGGTGAACAACAGAACACGCATCATTACACAGCTTCCTCTGCTTGATCATGACCACCACGTCCTTACTCAAAATGGCCTGACTCGAGGTCTAAAGTTGGCGCTTACTCCTGCTTACTGATACTGTGCTTCTTTCGCGTGATGCTGGTAGGATATTCGCTTACTGTGCTTGCTCGCGTCATGCTGACGCCAGGTCGCGATCTCGATTCGATCCATCCAGCGTTATAAAGCAGTCGATTCCTCCTTCTACACATCTCAACCTGCCCCCCATGTCTTCCTATCCAGCCACCGGCGTCGCTCTCCAAATCACTGGTGCGTCTCAGGCTCCCTCGACCATAGTCGTCTGACACGGCCCACAGAGCCCCAGCAGAAGACACCCTTTACGCTGGCTCGTGTCGACATCCCTCAGACTCTCGGTGACCAAGAAGTCTTGATCAAGAACGGCGCCGCTGCTCAGAACCCTGTCGACGCAAAGCAGGTTGACTATAACTTTGGCATCGTGAGCGAATAAATGCAGTAGTCCTTTCAATCGCCCACTCATGATCATCCATGCTACAGACTACCTATCCCTGGACGAGCGGGGGCGATGTTGCCGGCGAGGTCATCGCTGTTGGGAAAGACGTCAAGAACGTCAAAGTCGGCGACCGCGTGCGTATCCTGCCTGCCTTTGAGCTCAGAGTACGCTGACGATGTTGTTTCAGGTCGCTTCCTTCTTGACTCGTAGCACTGCGAGACACTCGGGCTATCAGGAGTACAGCATCGCAAACGCGCCTACGACTTTCAAAGTCAGTATGCCATACCAGATGGAATTCGACGCTCATAGCATACACCAGATTCCGAAATACTTGGGGTACGAAGAAGCGTCGTCGCTTCCCCTCGCGTTTAGCACCGCCGTCGGAGCCGTCTTCAGTGACCTCAAGGTGCCCATCCCGTCCGCTGGAACGTCTCTCCCGCTTCCCCCCAATGGTGAAGCACCTGTACTTGTTTGGGGTGGTTCCAGCTCCGTCGGCGCCTTTGCCATTCAGGTGCTGCACCTTACTGGCTACAAGGTCGTCACCACCGTCAGTCCTGCGAACAACGAGTACGTCAAGAGCTTGGGAGCGGACGTCGTGGTCGACTATCACGACCAGGACAAGGCCGTGGAAGAGATCAAGAAGGCCACGGGTGGAAAGCTTAGCCTCGTAGTCGAGTTCGTTCATTTCTCTTCTCGCTCGGCAACAACATCTCAGACTCTGCAGTACTGTCTCCGAAAACCACTCGACTGAACTGGCCGTCAAAGCATTCGGCCCAGATGGCGGTATCATCAGCGTCGTTCTCCCCGTTGACGACTCTGTCAAGAACGGGCGCACCGACATTAGCATCCTCGGCAGCGGCGCTAAAATCGTTTTTGTGTGCGTGATATTCCTTATAAGGGCAACGTGTTTTTTTTTAACATCTGATAAAAACTGGCAGGGACCCGTCCTTCCTTGACGCGTTCCGCTTCTTGGAGGAGGCCCTTGAAGCCAAACTATTCAAGCCCAACCAGGTCGAGGTTTTGCCCAAGGGACTGCTCAGCGTCGACGATGGCTGGAACAGGCAGAGAGCTCACAAGGTGCGCTTTCCTTGTATATATTTTATTCTTCTCAGAACTGAACATGCTTGTATCACAGATCAGCGGCGTGAAGCTCGTCTACAGAATTGCCGACACTCCGGGTTTGGCAGACGTTTGAAGGATCTTTGGTTATAAATGTTAGTTTTGTACGGACAAGTCATGTTAGGAAGGAAGGAAGCGAGACCGTTGTATCAATCCAATCCAATCCAAACCAATATATCTGCTGGTATCTGAAGGACCTGGCTGGAAAGATTGAAAATGTGCATAACATGATGAACTTGGTGAACTTATTCGACGACTCTTCGGAGAGCTCCGGACATTCTGAGAAAGCTACTAATGCTCGATCCAAGTAGCGCTGTGGTAGAAATTATTTTGGGGTTGTTAGTTATGTTAGATATCTTCCCACATGCGAGGTTAATAACTAACACATGTTAAAAATGTCAAAAATTGGTAAAAATTGTTAAAAATTGCCATAGGCCCTATTTTTCTCCCTGCGGGGCCACCAAGCTTCAAGCCCATTATTATCTGACCCTTCTATGCATGTGGCCATCCGATAGCCCAGCTATCTCTGTCTCGGTGCGTTTTCCCCCAAAGCCTGTCGTGTTTTGATGCGAGGTCACATGAAGTCACAGCTTGTCGCACCGAAAAAGCTCACCCAAATTGGCATTGGGCAGACTCATAGCCAATTTAGGCTTGGAAATGTGTGAAATATCCAAGGTTTTGATCGTTTTGATGGGCCAAATGCGTCACATGGTGCCTAGTTCTTGACATTTATAACATCAGGTTTTGGGAGGTCCTTGTTAGCAATGTTATTAACACGTTATTAACAGTGTTATTAACTCGGTGTTTTTAACACAGGTGTTTCTACCACAGCGCTACCAACCCTCTTGCTGGTTTTCAACTTCCACGCCAGCTCTTCGATCTCGCTTATAATCCGCACTCGCAGTCTCAGCACGCCAGAACTCGTCCCGGAACGCTCCCTCAACATCAGCGCTCTGAAATCGGCTTCCCGTCCCAGTGTAATAGCCTCCGCGATTCCCATGGAGAGGAACATATGTCTTGATCGCCGCCTCACGGATCTGGTACAGCTGCACGGTCGTCTTGAACCCGATCTTCTCCGCGTCCTCGAGGGAGATGCCCTCTTCGCGCTGTGCGAGCTCGGTGTACCCCGAGCGCAGCCACTTGGCGACGTCGTATTGCCGCGAGAGGAGGATGCGCTCGACGGGGGTCAGAGAGCGTAGGTCGAGCTGGGCGATGGCGAGCTCGCGCGCATCGATGAAGTACCACATCGTGGATAGCTTGAGGACGGAGAGCCATGAATCTTTGGGGGTGTTGAGCATTTGGGGGACGTCACTGTGAAATCCATATGAGATACGGTTGAATGTGCGGGAACGGGAAACATCGCACAGCGGGTAAAGTACTTGCAGAAGCCGCTGAAAGTCGAGGCTATTGATGCCGTCCAGGACGAATGGCTTGTCATCGCTGTTCCCTTCGGCGTCGGCGTCGGTGATTGCCGGGAGCGACAAGGTCGTAGAGAATATCTCGGAGTTGTGCTCGAAATGATATCGCGGGACTTTGAAGATTCGATTCTCGACCTAGACGATGGATGAGACGCAGAGTGTGGCGGGCGATTTTTCACTCACTTTGAAAATGATGCTATTCAAGTAGTACTTGGGGGTGAACTCGTCGGGTACTGGCGTCGCGAGGTCGCGGGATGGCTGCTCTGCTTCCTTGTAGAACAGTGGTGAATCCATGTGGGAGCTTGTTCCTGGCCAGCAGACCACAGTAGCCTCAGTATATATGCATACCTCGTGTGAGCCTTGCCCTCTTTATCCTGGCGCTAATCTCAGCTTCGCGAAGTTCTCCGCAGGTTGTCCAAGTCTGCGCCTAATCAGCGCCTTCCGTCCAGTTTTACCTGACAGCGTGGCCTATTCGACGAGTGCTCGTGCTCGTTAGACGCCAGCGGGAGAATGTTTCCATGCGAGCGATGAGACATTCCGTGAGCACTGAGATTGCACTGAGAATTTGTTCCCAGTGCCAGTGAACGTGTCGGGCTCACGGAGGACATCGCATCGCGCTCAAGATCGCGCTCTGTCAAGTAGTTGGAGTTCTTCAGAGTTCAGGAATGTCCAGCGGCATTTATGGCTGTGGGCAAGGTGAAAGCGGCAACCAACTGTGAGCCGTGCTGAAAAATGCTGTGTCGCATCATAATCACACGCTGTCGTCACCACGAAATCCTCCACGCGCACGACTCTGACCATCGCCTCGACTGCACGCTCTTTACGCGAGGTCGCTTTACGTCGCTATCTATCACTCGGCTTATCCTGGCAGCCGCAGCTTGGTTCACTCCTTCACTACTATCCTCGGCCTACGTTCCTTTACCCCAGCACGAAGACGGTCTTGAAATGGCACCGAAATACGGAACAGCACCAGCCGGCGCTAGCCTTGCGGACGACCCTACCAGCCCGATAGGCGCTGGTGAGAGCAGTGCGCTCTTGGGCGGAGACCGAGACACAGCGGTCAAGCGGACGAAACGGGAGGGAAAGGCCAGCATGGTCAGCTCCGTCAGCAACCTGGCGAATACGATTATTGGCAGTGGTGCGTGCTGACCCGCATGTACTAAACGAAAATTAATGTTGTGCTACAGGAATGCTGACGTTTCCGCTGGTGCGAATTGGTTTTTTTCGTATCGCTCTGGAAATGCTAACGAATGCAGGCCATGGCTTCCGCTGGCATAATACCAGGCATTATAACCTGTATCTTCAGTGGTTCCGTCGCCGCATTCGGTCTCTACCTGCTATCCCTCTGTGCCGCCCGTGCACCTCATCGGCGATCGTCTTTCTTCGCAGTCGCGCAAATGACCTTCCCAAGGGCAGCCGTCTTCTTCGACGCTGCGATAGCAGCCAAGTGCTTCGGCGTATCTATCAGGTCAGAAGGAACGCCTCGTATCTATGCTCAAGCTCATACTCGTCTAGCTACCTTATCATCATCAAGGGCTTAATGCCCAATGTGGTCACCGCGCTGTACCACGATCTCTCGTCAAGCACGCCGCCTGCGTGGGCGCTCTCCGGCCGCGTCTGGATCAGTCTATTCATGCTCGTGCTCGTCCCACTGTGTTTCCTGCGCCATCTCGACAGCCTCAGGCACACGAGCTACGTCGCCCTCTTCTCCGTCGGTGCGTCCGTATCTCTCCCTCTTTACTGTCACGCTGACGCGTCCTCCTGCAGCTTACCTCGTTTTGATCGTCATTACGGTCTACTACAATCCGCTTGAAGGCATGCCCGACCGCGGCGAAGTGCGCCTCATCCACTTCACGCCCAACTTCGTCTCCACGTTTCCGGTACAAGTCTTTGCGTTCACATGCTCGCAAAACGTAGGTCTTGCTATATCACCGTCCCCATATCCACTGACCCCGTCTACAGCTCTTCCCCATCTTCAACGAGCTCAAGGAGAACAACCAGAAGCGCATGAACACCGTTATCGGGGGCGCTATTGGGTCTGCGACGCTTACCTACGAGGTCATCGCAATCTTCGGGTACCTCACCTTCGGGTCTACCGTCGGCGCGAATATCATCGCCATGTACCCGTCCACGTCGCTCTTCATCGCCGTCGGCCAACTCGCCATAGTCATCCTCGTACTCTTCTCGTACCCGCTCCAGGTCCATCCGTGCCGCAACTGCCTCGACAAGATCTTCCACGCGGGCCAGCACGCTCCCGTCAAGTCTGTTGTAGCGACCGAGGACGACGATGACGAGGGAGACGGGATTGACGACGACCATGCGGGCGGGGAGATGAGCCCACTCAAGCATACCTTGTTGTCGGCGGCCATCATCATCTCCGGATTCACGATTGCGTTCTTTGTGAATGACTTGCAGATGGGTACGTGTTACTCCTTCGCCGACTTGCTCATCCTGACCTAACACGAAACCCAGTGCTCTCGTTCGTCGGCTCAACCGGTTCGACGACCATCTCATTCATCCTCCCGGGGCTGTTCTACTGGCAGCTAACACGCGCCGACCGTAACCGCAACAACACGCTCAGCCTCGCCGCCCTCGTACTGGCCGCTTACGGCGCCTTTGTATTCGTTTTCTGGTTCGTTCTTGTCTTTTCCTCGTCGTGTGGCCCTCCCTGACGAATCCCAGTCTGGCTTTCAATATCTATCAGGTCGTACATCCCGTCAAGGGTGGGGCAGGGCATTAGTAGTAACATGTGTGCTTATAATTCGATTCACGGTATAAATTTCCTTGTATGCTTCATGATCAACTACTCTTCCCCGACCTTGACGATGATCTTCTCCCCGCTGACCTTGTTGTTGCGGAGCATGTCCAAACCCGTCTCGACGCGCTCCTTGAATGTCCCTTGGTCCAAGAGCCGCACCGGATTGGGCGTGATAATGCCGGACGCAAGGAGCGAAGGCAGGATCTTGGGCATCAATTCGCGCTTGAGGAACTCGTTCTGTGTTTGTTCGTTATGAGTGAGTGAGTGAGTAAAACTACGGAGACAAAAGGCTCACGTTCTTGCGATACGTGAACGTCTTGACATACACGATCTCGACGCCCTCCCCAAACGGATTCTCCTCATCGGGAATCGCGGGCTTGATACCGGCCTCCCCACTGGCTGCGACGGTGTCCCCGACCTGGATGGGCAACAGGACAGCGACCTTGCCGCCTTTGGGACGCACGAGGGGCCCGATCTTGGCGATGGTGGCGTCGGCGCTGATACAGTCCAGCGCGTAGACGAACTTGCCGTCGTCGCCGCCAGCAGCGACAGCGGCGTCGGCAGCCAACGAGGGGGAAGCGTAATCGAGCGTGTGCTGAGCGCCGATGGACCGCAGGCGGGTGTGGTGGTGCGGGGAAGCAGTTGCGGTGACGTTGGTGTATCCCGCTGCGTGTAAGAGCTGGAGCGCGTATTGGCCAGTGGTCGAGCCTGCGCCGTAGATGAGGATGGGAGCGGCGGCATTTGCTGGGGGGGAAGTAGCCGGGAGAGACGATGGAATGGGGAGGTCGAGCTGGTCGAAGAGGGTGTAGAAGGCGGTGACAAAGTTGTCTGGGATGGTGGCAGCGGCAGAGAGGTCGAGGTCGTCTGGAATCTGGCGAATAGGTTCAAGGAGAGAATGAATGATGAATTGTCGACGGTACCTTTGCAAAAAGATGGTCCGGGAGGACTAGATACTCTTGCATGGTTCCCGGTAAAGCGTCTTTCGAGCCGGATCCTTGCTCAAAGAGATGCGGGCTAAACACAGTAACCTGTGGGCAGTTCAGACACGCTACTTGGAAACAACCGAGCACTCACCCGATCGCCAACACGTAGCAGCGAAGCTCCTGGGCCAACATCTGCCACCCTCCCCGACGCATTGAGGCCCAGCGTGATTGGGAACTCCTCCACCGCAAACCCCAAATCGGTCATATATGCGTCAAACGTAGGCATCGACGCGTATGCGACTTTGAGGAGAATCTCGCCTGGTCCCGGCGCTGGCGTGTCCACTTCCACGGCGTCGAAGGCGCCTTTGGCGAGGACAGAGATTGCTGTGTGCTTTTTCGACATGTCTTGACTTGGGTTGGTGCTTTCTTCGGGAAGCCAGGAGACGCTGCCTTTATACGTCCCAAGCCGGCATGGTGGGGAGGTAGTCGTCTCTTGCGATACACCCAGACTGACGATTCTGTGACGTTGCGATTTGCGAGCAAGTACATCTTGGGGCCGATTCACGACATTTGAACTGTATGAGTAAGACGGAGGTAAGTAGATATTTCGCCGACGTGGTCTGGAGTCACGAGTGGTTACCATGAACGCGCTGCTCCACTAGCAGTTTACTCAGTCTCGGTCGAGCGAAGTTCTCGACCGAAGTCGGTACAATACCCAGCTACCTCCGATAGGCCGTGTCAAGGAGTTGCTTGAGCTCATTGACGCCCAAACAGTGGTGGGATGGTGGGAGTGTCACAACAGTGTCACTAGCAGTTTCTCTTCCTGCCACACAATGCCAAAATCATGCTCTCTCAGTCTTCCTTCGCAAACGTGGATGAAACTCCCCAAACTACGCGCAACACGCCAAGACATATCACTGACGCGATCCCGCCGTACTGAAGGGAATCCTCAGGGATTGGCCTCAGATTTGCAGGCCCACAATCGCAACCGTGCCTCCACGCAACCAAGTTCAAAGTTACGCGAAACTTCAAGCGCTCTAAACCAAGAGTATCGGGTACTTGAATATAAGAAGGATACAAAGGGCCGCACTGCTGCCGAATTCCGCAAGGCTTGCGCGAAGCTGTTCTGTTCTGTTCTGTTGAGTCTGTTCTGATTTTTATATACGTGCGGCCCTAACGGAGGAGTTCTCGACTGCAGGGTCTGTAGAAGAAAAGAGGCAAGCGCGGCCCATTTACACGAATAACAAAACCAATACTTCTGTCGACCGACTGGTACTGCCATCGTTATATCCTCCGAACTCAGCCTTTTCACCCTTCTGCACGGCGAGTCGGTGATAACAGTGTCCGGGTTGCATTGGGCCTGCCAGTGTCGACAGGGCCTCGTGCCCCAAGATATATATGCAAGATAACTCTCTGGTCTGCGACGCTCCCGGATCCTAATGCATCTCCCCCCCGCTCTCGCCAACAGCACCGCCGCCGCTGACAATATGGGCGCCTCGACGACCTGTACTGATATCAACCACTGTCGAAAGCCCTCGCACATCGTCTGGAGCTGTCTCGCGACGATCTTCATCTACACCTACGTCTCCCTGCACCTTAACGTGCCTGGTCCGCGGCAGGGACTCTGGAAGCGGTGCACCCGGATCATGAAGATGATGCTGTTTGCGCTGGTGGCCCCGGAGCTCTTCGTGGGATTCGCGTTCCGACAGTTCTCTTCGGCGTCTCGGTTCATGAAAGGTTTGTGTTTGTCTCCTGCGTAGCCACCAGACAGAGGAGCTAATTCCCCGATGCAGGGTTCCGAGTCGATCCCGCTGCTTCCCAACCGGCGCTTCCGAGTGAATCGGAGGCTGCAAGGAAGGAGGCTACAAGAACCGAAGGGTTCTTCTTCGCCATGGGCGGCTTCGTGGGGCCCCAAGGGCATCCGATAGTGCTGCTTTCGGAGTTTCGACGGCACGAGTATCCGGACGTGGAGGTGTACCCAGAGCCGCAACCGGAGCTTTCGGAACGCGAGAGGATGGTCGAGAACATCAAGGACAAGAGCACCAAAAATCTACTCGCCAAGGCGTTCGCATTCCTGCAGGGCGCTTGGTTCATTCTGCAATGCGCCTTCCGACTGAAGCAACGTCTTCCCTTGACCCAGCTCGAAGTCATGACGGCGGCGTACGGCGTTGTGAACATCTTCATCTGGTCCCTCTGGTGGTATAAGCCCATCGGCGTCGACCAGCCCATCCGCCTCCCACTTTGTCGTGTGGAGGATCCAGGAGACGGTGACAAGGACGAAAGCGAAGAGGAATACAGACTCCATGACGACAACAATGAGCGCCCCAAGAAAGGACCTGGCATTTTCGGTAGCTTACTGGGCTTCTATCCGCCCTACAATCCGAACATCGACCGGTCCATCCCGGAGTTTTGGTCGTCCGACTCCACCGCGGAGGACGTGCTGGGCGGGCTCCTCGTCGAATGTCTCGTGGGGTTCCTATTTGGATGCATACATGTCGCTGGATGGAACTCGGACTTCTATACGTCGGTAGAGCTGTTGATGTGGCGAACGTCTGCGGTAGCGGTGACTGGCATTCCTCTTTTCTTCTCCATCATAGTCATGTTCCCCGGAGGCAGGAGAATCTTTCAGCGCACGTTGTTCTGGACTCTTGGCGCACCACTACTCTTCACGTATGTAACAGCGAGACTGCTCCTTGTCGGAGTAGCGTTTGCTGCTTTGAGGGCGCTACCGGAGCCCGTGTTGGAGGATGTTACGTGGAGTTCCTGGTTCCCCCATATCACTTAGGTTACGTTCTGTAAATCGATTACTTACATGCCAGTTTCGCTTTTGCCGTTTCGCTTTTGCCGCTTGCGGGAATGAAGACTCGCGGCTTTTGCTGGTCGAGTCCAAGCCTGGTATCCATGGGACAGACGCAGTTTGAACTGAGTGCATATGAGCATAACGGAGCAGGCAGGAGTCAAAGATCTGTGAGTATTCGTGACTCGGCCATATCAATCACAGGCTTGACGAAAACAGAGCCTTTCTGCGAGAAGGGATGCACTCAGGATCGAGGCCATCGAGCCAAAGGGAGACCTCGGCTTTATATGGTATTGTCTCGACCAGGCGTTAAAACGCGGTGCAGCCACGACCCCACCTAACCCCACCCTTCCCAGTCGCTCTCCTGCCAGCAGAGCTCCCTTACAGGAGATCGCCGAACGTAGGGACCGCCGGATTCCCGCATGTCCCAATCTACATCTATGGTGAGGGGATGAAGTAAACAGAAACGTGAGGACGCACAGCTGTAGATATCGATGGTGATGACGACCTTGAGAAAACTGCCGCCGTTGCCAATGGCGCCGATGAGCTCAGCGACGACGGAGAGCAATCGAAGAATGTCGCGGCCGAGGGCTGCGGCAACCGGGACGACTTGCTTGAGCTCCTTGTACACAGTTACCGGCCATAACCAATAGAACAGATTAGTTTGAGTCGATGGGAAGACAAGACGGCACACCATCTGCGGGGTCCTTCAGCGGTTTGGCGATATAACGCGCCGGCCAGGGCCATGAGACCTCGATACAGGTCTTGGAGAAGAGCCTGAAGAGGACGCATGCGGAGAGCATGAAGACGGTGACTGTGTGGATGGGGTCGATGGCCTCCTTCATGGTGTGCAGCGGGGCATGTAGTACACAATGCCGGAAGTCGCCAACGAGCTGCTGCGAGTCCTCTGTCGGCTCTCAAACGCCGAGTAACTTGACGTAAATGGTGCTGGGGTAGGGCGAGGCGAGCATTTGGGAGAGAACAAGGGGCGACTCGAGCATGATGAGCATATTCGAGGTGTAGAGGAGCTTGATGGGGTACGAGCCGCGTTGGCCCTGGAGGCGGTTGCTCTTCACCGGGATCGATGCGGTAACCCTGGAGGACGACACCGAATATAACGGCGGTGGCAATAAGGTAGGTCGAAGAGTGCGAGAATAGCGCCCACAAAATCGCGACTACGGCCTGCCTTCCATACGATCGATTCGCAAATAGCTAAGTTCCGGACCCGAGTCCGTAGCCCTTCTGGAGGAGGTGTCGAGGAGAACGACGATGACGGCTGCAGCCACGAGCTGAACGATGAGCAAGAGACGGACACAGCGCCGAGCTCGCTGGGTTGGCCGTCAAGACGATGACTGCGTTCGTTTCAGTGAGATACGAGCACGCTGGGGATCACTCACGTTCTGGGCGTCTGGACTGAGGCCAACGTCGACGTCGACGTTGATGAGGATTCGCACCAGCCAAAAGTTGCATGACATGCGGGGTTTCGCAGAGCGGGTCGGACGAGTAAAACGACATGACACCGCACGACGGCACCCGAAAACACACTAGGAAGAGGAGGGTGAGGGACTGTGGAGCCTCGTCGCGGTCGGGGAATGATGAATCTGCTTAGGCAGAATTGGAAGGAGTGGCCGGAGGTGATTGAGGAACCGAACTTGTGTCAGTGTTGAGACATAGCGTATAGACAGAGCAGACGCACCAGTTCATGGTGAGCTCATGGTAGACGAGCGGAAGAGCACTGAGCAGAGGCCCGGGATTGCCCGTCATCATGTGTCACGCATTTGACCTTCTCCTCGAACGCGAATGCTTCTTTCTGGTCAAGACTCCCTGAATACTCGAATGCACTCGCCTGAAACTGTGTCTGTCTCATCTGCCATCTCTTAGATTCGACCAGCAAAAGCCGCGACTCTTCAATCTCGCAAACGATGAAAAACGAAACTCTGCTAGTGGATTTAAATAATAATCTTACAGAACATAACCTAAGTGATATGGGGGAACCAAGAACTCCACGTAACATCCTCCAACACTGGCTCCGGTAGCGCCCTCACCGCAGCAAACGCCACTCCGACAAGGAGCAATCTCGCTGCTGCATACGTGAAGAACAGTGGTGCGCAAACAGTCCAGAACAACGTGCGCTGAAAGATTCTCCCGCCTCCGGGGAGCAGGGTTATGATGGCCAGGAGAAGAGGAATGCCAGTCACCGCTACCGCAGACCCTCGCCAAATCCACAGCTCCACCGACGTATAGAAGTCCGAGTTCCATGCGGCGACATGTATCCATCCAAACAGGCACCCCACGAGACATTCGACAAGGAGCCCGGACTTCACGTCGCCCGACGTGAGATTGGACGACCAAAACTCGGGGACGGAATGGTCGATGTTCGGATTGTAGGTCGGATAGGAGCCCAGCACCGTACTCAAAATGCGAAAGTGGACGGGCCCCCTCTTCGACCGTGACTGCTTGTTGTCGTCATCATGAAGACTCTCTTCCTCCTCGCCGCCGTCCTCCTCGCCGTCTTCAGGATTGTCACGACGAAGTGGGAGGCGGATAGGCTGGTCAACACCGATGGGCTTAAACCACCAGAGGGACCAGATGAAGATGTTCACAGCGCCGTACGCCGCTGTCATGACTTCGAGCTGGGTCAAGGGAAGACGCTCCTTTAGTCGGAAGGCGCATTGCAGGATAAACCAAGCGCCCTGCAGGAATGCAAACGCCTTGGCGAGTAGGTTTTTGTTGCTCTTGTCGTTGATGTTCTCTACCATCCTCTCCCGTTCCGAAAGTTCCAGCTGCCTCGAATACACCTCCCCTTCTGCCTTCGGATACTCGTGGCGTCGAAAATCCGAAAGCAGCACTATCGGGTGCCCGTGGACACCCACGAAGCCGCCCATTGCGAAGAAGAACCCCTCGGTCCTTGTAGCCTCCTCACGCTTCCGTGCAGCCTCCGATTCACTCGGAGTCGGAAGCGCTGGTTGGGAAGCACCGGGATCGACTCGGAACCCTGCATCGAGGAATCAGCTCCTCTGTCTGGTGGTTACGCAGGAGCCAAACACAAACCTTCCATGAACCGAGACGCCGAAGAGAACTGTCGGAACGCGAACCCCACGAAGAGCTCCGGGGCCACCAAAGCGAACAACATCATCCTCACGATCCGTTTGCACCGCTTCCAGAGTCCTTTCCGTGGACCAGGCACGTTAAGGTGCATGGAGACGTAGGTGTAGATGAAGATTGTCGAGAGGCAGCTCCAGACGATGTGCGAGGGTTTTCGACAGTGGTTGATATCATTACAGGTCGTTGCGCCCACATTATCGGCGGCGGTGCTGTTGGCGAGCAGCGAGGGCGGGAGGTGCATTACGACGGGTGAAAGCGCAGACTAGAGACGTGAGTGACTGTCTTATTCCTCTGCTCGAGCGCTAAACATTATCACAATTACAACATCAGATCTGGTTCGAACCAGACATCTTCGGGACATGAATGACCACCGACGCAAATCTCCGAGGCACAATATGGCCCTTTGTGATAGAGCCCTTCAAAGACCTGATTACCTCTCCAAATTTGTAGCATTGCCGTCCACGACTGAATAGAGTGAAACACGTCGGTGGGTTCCAGTCCAAGCAACGCGTCGGAAGAACATGCTCCCTGTCGGAGAGATAGCGCCACCATGCAGTGTAAGTAGGCGTATCGCTTGATTCGCCGACAGACGCGCGCTTAATACCTCGACAGGTCGGGCGGGCAGCCGCGGGCTACCCCGCCAAAGAACTCTTGGTCGTCTTCCAGGCCGAATAGATCGGTTTCCCGAATGAGCCCCCAAGGCGACAGAGGGTACCCACTGGTTCCACGTATAATCCAAAGACAGCTTTTACAGCTCGAATGGTGAAATGTCGCGGTATCTGTCATCGGTCGACATTCGCTTGCGAGCTCAGGCTAGCGGCAAGTTTACAAGTCACCAATTGCCGAACGCAGCTGTCTTCAGTCAGAAAGGACGGGTACACGACGAGCGAATATATCGCCGAATAAAAACATTTGGAGAAGTACATGCTATGTGGTCCTACGGTCCATGGACGGAATTACGCCTACATTTACGGCCACTTCAGCTTGTCTCCGAAGGCGCTGGGCTCCGCCATGGTCTTCAGAATCCCCGACAACGCATCGAGAGACTCTTTCAGCTTTTGCGAATCTTTCCCCACAGCCGATTCAAAGTCGGCGCTCGAGCGACATGCGTCAATGGCAGCCTTTAAGGCGTCAAGCTCATCTTCATCGGTAAAAAATGGTATCACATACCGAATACAAGCTTGTCTCCACCATATCGTGGTGTTTCTGCAAGTACTTCTTGTAAGAAGCAGAAAATGCCGTCGTGGAATCGGTCTTGGTGGGGCCCGTAATATCTTGGAGCGCTTTGCAAAGGAAAGAAAGACCGCGAAGTGTATTCAAGAGCGGTTTAGTCGTCTTGGTACTCTTCGTCACGGCCAACTGCTTCAAACCTGGGCTTGCGCTGGCGCATTCCTTGTCGAGAGCGGCACGGAAAGCCTTGGAGTCATCCGTCAGGAATGCCGTGCCACTGACGCATGCGCAGACGCACCTTGATGCACTCTTGAAAGTCGTTCTTTACAACGGAAAACGCCGAGAGGCCAAGGATGTCTACACCACAATGAGCACTCGTCGACCGTCATATCGAGAAGAACGAACCAAAGATTGAAATGAAAGCCTCTGTGGCGTCAATGTATCCACAGGCATCGTAGTCCCCCGATTCCTTGTCCGCGCTCGGGAATGACTTGTTGAAAAAGTTCGTGTCTGCTAGGGTTCGGGCACGGCGAGAGGAGAGTGAGTTGTTGGACACGGTTCGGGACAACGGGGAGGGTCGCATGGTCGTTCGTGACAAGAGCGCTTTGCAGTGCCAGTGGTAAGTATAGCCGAGGAGCGCCAATTTGGCATGTTTATGTTGGTGTCAGACTTGTCGTTTCACTCTATGTTCGGAGAGACGCCGCGGAGACCCTTCAAGATAAATGAGTGCTGGTATGGAAGATATCTGTCCTGGATGTGGGTAATTTTAGTCTCACGTTGAAAATTTGAAAGCCGGTGGGAAGGTCGATTGACGCTCACCTGCGAGGCCGGCTGCACGGTAGATATCAATAGACTCGCTGAGACGAATTCGCGACGCGACGAGAACAGGCTGCGCCGCCGTTAGTCGCAGCTTGTGTGAGATCCTGAGCAGGGTTCGGATGCTTTCGCTGGTTCGGCATAAGTTATTCGAGGTCGCATTGACTGGTCGTGGAGGCGAGAGGAAAGCGGCATCAGCTCCAGTGATGCGGCCGCGGAGCCGCAAACGTATCATCGGACTCGCTCGTTACGTGGGTGTAATGCTCTTCTGTACAAACAATATTTTTTTGCATTAATCCGGGTACCAGTATCGCAGAAAACTCCGCCTCTCATAAATGATTTGGACTAAAATTTGGGAGCCAATCTTCGTCGTCACCCTGATGGTACCAGTGAGGACCAAGCCCGCGCTCGGTGCCCTCCAAAGGGGAATATCCGAATTTCTTCGCAGGCGGTTTGTAGGTGAGACAAAGCTTTAGCCCATCGGAAATTGCATCCGAGAGTTGTGCACAAATGTCGATCTCCGGTTCTCGAGGCATGAAGCAGTTGAACCGTGATATTGCTGCCACATCTGGGTAGAGCGCAATATCAGGGAGAGTGCGGGAGCGGAGGAAACGTAGGATAAGCTCGTCGGACAGAAACAAGGCGAGGGTGAATTCAAGATGGTAAAGAGCAGGGCACAAGATGTCTGCACCATGTTCAGGAATGAAGCGAGTGAGGAACTGGAGATCTGGCGTGGGAGGATGAGAAGGAGGAAGTCCGCCGTCGACTGGGGAGGGATGACCTGGCACGCCAACGAGGCGCAACCGCTCCAAGAGTGGGAGCATGTGTAGCACAGATACGATATAGTCCAAATCAAGGGTGTCAACCGAAATCGCAAGGCACTTGATGTACCCCATGGGTTGGAGAAGGGTCATCAGATCAACGGGTCCCCGTGAGACGTCCAGCGAGTCCAATGCCGGTAGGTTTAGTGTGTGGACTGCAGATGAGGTCGTAGACACGTTGAAAGCATCAAATATTGCCAGGTTGAGTGCTGTCAGATTCGGGAGATGAACACTAAGCGGTCTCGCCGTGTCTTCAGACTGGGTATGTTCGCCAAAGGTTGTTACCACCAAGGTCTCAAGAAGCGTACACTCCTGCAGGAATGGAAAGGGAAATGCCATCGGTGCCAGCGTCTGATCAAAGGAGTTGGATAGTCGGATGCGGAGGACAAGAAGGTTCCGCCAGGGAAGAGTCACAGGAAGAGAGGCATACATCCCTGCGAAGGAGAAGCGGCGAAGACTGTCCGTCGCAAGGAATTTGAAGCCATATTGGCTTTGCTCTGGCGTAAGAGGCCCCGAGAAAGCAAGGTCAAAACTTTTCAAACATGGAGCATCATCCTCCGTGAGCATCGAGAGGGCGGTAATGTCTGGAGAAGACAAGAGATTCAGCTGAATGCTGCCCCATCTCTTGACTGCACCGAGCAATGCAGATAAGAAAGGTGATGGCCTTGGGGACCTGGACATCTCGGAGGTTCCGAACACCGGAGGTGCGTAACGTCGGAAAGAGATGTGCATGGATATCGCCAACGGAACGGCTGCGGATCGTTCCAGCCATATCTCCATTTGTGAGTGCAAAAGCTCTTGGAAGTTCCGTTGGCTGGGATGCCAATCATCAGGTGCATCAGGCGCAACGACAAGATGCATCGAGGCCCAGAGACGCGGCGTTGTGAGTGCAAGTTCCCGCCAGTATTTGCAGACTCGGGAGAGCAGCAACGGGCCCTCGCCAGAGTCGAGAGCGGTATTTCGCCGTTCCGGGAGGGTGTGGACGAATATGACGCGAAGCACGTCGTCGGGGACTCTGCGCATCGGGGCTACGAGGGCCTCGTGAGCAGCGACCATCCCCTGTAGTTCGTCGCGCCGAGTCGTCGCCTCATTGAGCAGCTGTGCGAGTCGATGGACCTCTTTGTCGAGTTCCGTGAGCTTCAAGCGATGCGGGTCCAAGAAGGTGCGGATTTCTTCAACCTGCGCGTCTGTGGGGATGGTGTTGGTGTGGAGAATGTTGTGGAACGGAGACTCCATTGGCGATTGGCGATCGATTTGGCGTGAAATGACGTTGAAATGACGGTCAAGAGCAAGCCACGTTGATCTTTGTCAGCAACAGTTGCCAACAGCAAAAGTTGATCAAAAATAAAATTGAACCATTTTGCTTAAAACGAAACTACATCGAACTGTCTTTACGGGCTTCTTGTGGAGCTCCAAGTAAGAAGAAACGTTATAGCTATGATAATAATTTGATGCCGTTCCGCCGTAGGGCTGTGTATGGAGCCGCAGCGAATTCATATAAGAGGCCAGAATAGCAGCACAACTTTCACAAAACGTCATGGTATCCCCCGCGCTCAGTTTACAATTTCAAGACATCACTCGCATCGCTGGAGAGAAATTGCAGGGTCTAGTGCACGTAAACGTGCAGCTAGCGAAGGAGGATCATATCGAGCGGGTTAAAGTCAAATTTCGCGGGAGTATTCATACGTGCGTGGTGGCACATATATTGTGGCTGAAGCTTATTCTCTAGCAGAAGTATAACCAGCTCAGGGGGACCAACGGTAATAACTGACGAGCAAACTGTCGTGGTTCGTATGTATTCGGCGCCTCGCGTGGACTAATCTGATAACCAGCTCTTCCACAAGACATTTCTCTGGACTCAAGGCTCCACATACCCTGAATCCTGTTCAAACATTCTCTCTGTCCCATTCGAGTTTACCCTTCCTTCCGATCTTCCACCATCGTTCCATTATGCAGACAGCAGCTGCCATGCTACCATCGGTTACTCTCTCGAGGTCGTTGGGGAGAGACCCGGCCTATTCAGGTCTAACCGTTGTATACGGCGAGCAATATCTGTATTACCTGCCGCAACGCCTGCGCAGCTGGTCGCAAAGGAGTTGTTGCTGCAGGGCTCGAATTTGCCGTGTAGGACCTACGCGCGGGAGGAGAAGTTGCGGAGAGGGTTTTGGCATGATCATGCGTGCGTCCGGGCCACGGTGTGTTCAACTGCCAGTGCATAAAAAAATTAAAATCTGAGTTCATCCAGGTAACGATACCAGACCTTCCTTCCTTCCCCATCTCCACGCCCATTCCATTCAGCTTCTACATCGAAACCGACACGAGGCCCATGAAGCGAGAAGACTGTCCTGACGGACTCGACAAACATGGGAAACCAATCTTTCCGGCCCCACCAACGCTATCATCCGAGGTCAAGTTAAACTTGCATCGCTCGGCACAGTTGCGGGGGAAGAAAACTGTGCGAGAGGTGGAGAATACTTACAAAGTGCGAACGAGCGTCGGCGACGCGGCGAGCGTCCATGCTATTGTGCATACCGAGAGTGCACCGGAGTGGATCCCTGCCCCGGGCAAGAACAAGGGTCGTTGGCGCCGTTCGATCAAGTTCGAGTCGTCGGTCCGTCTAAACCATGCTCCGACATATCAAGGTATGTATTGCGACCTATTGCGCAGAGCTCTGTTATTCACTACTTATACCAAGGAGAAAACCTTGAGTGGAATGTAGGCTGCTCGAGTCCCCAAGATACAAGATCTTGAACGTTTGTTCCCAGTATCGACTGTGCTTCATCGCACCATTCTCTGGCATGGGCAACGACTTGAAGATATTCATCCCAATTCGACTAAACCCCAGCGCGCCGTGTCCGTCACATCCCCAGGGCGTTTCTGGCCCGAGCTCAGCGGGTCTTCGCCATACGCAGATGTATAGTACTGCTGCGCCCGCGATGTTGGATGATTTACCGCCGTGAGTGACCCTTCTAAACGCGCTGGGTCTTTGATTATTTGCAAGTGAGTACTGGGCCGGAGAACACCATGGCTGGGACGGAGACGAGAAGAAATGGTAGGGGGTAAATGTTCAAGGCTGTAGACTGTGACATTTTTGCAATACAAATGCCAGTGTTCTGTTGAAACCACGGTTAAAACGGAATCAAGTTACAGTTAAATCCGGATACTACTCCGTTCGCCCTCGTTCACATACGAGAGATGCCAGGCAGGGATGGTTTCCCCATCACTATGCATCTCACCAGCGGGAGCGGCAACGCGTCCTACTCCATGAATCCTGACAGCTCTGGTGTATATGCTCGCTGCTGCCGAGCCCACTAAAACATAATGTGTCTGGTCAGCCCTGGAATTGATAGCGGAGCCGAAAATCGGAAGTTAGAAGGGAAAAAAGAAAACTTACGTGCGACAAGCAGAAGCCAGATGAGATTATGGATCGCTGTGAAGAGCTTCGAGCTTGGTATGCCGCCGGCGAGGTTATATCCCCGGGCTTCGAAAATGATGTACACGATTAAAAATCCTATAGGACGGTGGTGAGCGCGCAGGCGAGATATGCGGAGGCGAGAGCTCACCGGTCCAGCTGCAGATCAGACATCGTAGGGCGAGGAATTGGGTTAGTGAGCCACTGAATCTGCGCGGATTGCCGTCTACGTGAGAGCATCCCGCATGGAGCCTATGCGCAGAATGTTAACCCGAGTGAATAAAGCGGTCAAGGACGCACATGAATGCAAGAAGGATGATAGTGACAAGCGCATATGCAAACGTAGCGCCACCGAATACAGCGACGAAACCGTCGTGGACTTTCAAGTCTTTGATTAAAATACTTGCAAGTAGCGGACACGCACCATACACGTTCCTGAACAGCGTCAGGGGGATTATGGCCACGCATATGGCCAGCGAGGCTTGATGTGCATAACCTATGTGAGTCTGGGCCGTTTTGCACGGACGAATAAGCGTACCTGAAAGAGAATATACGCGGGCACCGTTCGAGGCAGCTGAGTTTGAGATAGAACTGTTCTCCAGGAGGGGAATCATGGGAGGAGACATGAGAGATGCAGGATGTGTACTCACTGCCTCACGGTGACAGTGTCACTCAACGACACCGACGGATCACAGCAGAGCGGGAAAAGACGGAGGAAATCAAGTTCCGGCTCGGCTGTAGGCCGGCTGTGACCTAAGTAGTCACGTATCTTCTGCTGACGACGTTCCAATCGCTATCGCGGCCAGGCCTCGACCTCTCGTACTCGGACGACACCTCCCACAATAGCAACGAAATTGTCGGTCCGAGTCGCACCAGCCGTCTCATCATGCCTCTGAGCTCGCGCGCAGGACCGCAGGCAACGCGTCGGCGCCGTGAACGGCGTGAACCCGAAGGACTTGAAGTTGGAGGGACACGACGACGTTACCTGAATCTACGAGGTACGATGACCCGACTCCACGCAACGTCACTGACAGTGTCGCCCCTCTAGCGCCGGTCTCTTAAGAAGGCCACATCTCTCCCAGCTGCTCCAACTTCGCGAACGAAGACATGTCTCTCAAACCGCGGGGTCTTCATTTTGGTGCTGGTGCGTGCGAAGATAGCTCTCAGTCGCTCTGTTCCTGACTCCGTCCACCCAGGCAACATCGGCCGCGGATTCATCGCACCGCTCCTGCTCAAATCAGGCTACCACGTCGTTTTCGCGGACGTCGACAAGAGCCTTATCGATACCATCAACCGCGACAAGGCCTACGATGTGCATATCCTCGACTCGACGACGGAGGAGGGCGACAGCGTGGAGGAGGTGAATCGGGTCAAAGGCGTGCTGGCGACGACGGACGATATTATTGCCGAGCTGGCTCACCCCAAGCTGAAACTCATTACCACCGCCGTGGGGCTGCCTGTCCTCGGGAAGATTGCACCGACCATCGCCAAGGGCCTCAAAGCGCGCAGAGAGGCCGGTGTGGGGACGATAAACATCGTCGCGTGCGAGAACGCTATCGGTGCGACTGCTCAGCTCGCAGAACACATCCAGACACATCTCGACGATGCCGCCGACAAGGAATACGTTTCTATCCACGTTGGCTTCGCAAACTGCTCCGTCGACCGCATCATCCCACCCTTCCACCCCAAATCATTCGACGAATCCTCGCTCGACGTCGGTGTCGAGAACTTTTTCGAATGGGTCGTCGACTCTGCGGCGCTCAAGCCCGATGCGCAGCTGGAGGTGCCTGTGGAGGGGGTGACGCTCACCGAACACCTGCCCGCCTACAACGAGCGCAAGCTGTTCACGCTCAACTGCGGGCACGCCGTCACCGCGTACCTCGGGCACCTCAAAGGCCACAGCACCATCGCAGACAGCATCGCCGACCCGGAGATCCTCGCCGTCGTCCGTGGGGCGCTGCACGACGAGAGTGGCAAGGCCTTGTGTCGGCGCCATCCGCAATTCAAGGAATCCCAGCACGCAGAGTACATCGACACGATCCTCCACCGATTCGCCAACCAGGCGGTCGAAGACGACGTCGTGCGTGTCGGGCGGCAGCCATTACGGAAACTCGGCCGGGAGGATCGATTGGTCGGGCCTGCACTGCTGTGTGTCAAGTATGGGGTGGTGCCGACGCGGCATTTGGCGATGGGGATCGCTGCGGCGCTGCGCTATGCGAACGACGATGACGAGCAGAGCGTGGAGATGCGCAAGGCGCTGCAGGACAAGGGGTTGGAGGTCTATGTCGCTGAGTTGACGGGTTTTGAGAAGGATGGGGAACCGTGCAAGAGCGTGTTGGATGCGTATAAGGAGCTCGATGGCTGGGTGAAGACTCAGAACTGTTAGATTGGAATGTGCGTGGATGATAATGTTGTATTACTACTAGACCGCCGATGAAACTAAAGTAGACTTCAATTCGCGGATGACTTTGACCGAACGCCGAAATCGAGAACTGCTTGTCTCGTCCCAGTCTGCTGGCTTTTCTATCTGTGTTGCCCCAATCATGGGCCCGATGAGCTCCTCGACGATTTGCGACATTGTGGGTCGATCCTCCGGGTTCTGGTTCCAGCAGGCTTCCGTTAGCTTCCACAGTCCATCCGGAATTATCGGGAGTCTCGATGGGCGGTCCCCCTTGAGGACTTTGCTGGCCACCACGTACTCATTGCGATCTTTAAAGAACGGTGGTTTCCCGGCGTATATCTGTCTCGAAGTTAGAATCTGAAAATGAACGTTGTACCAAAATTTTGACAGACCTCGTAGCAGACACAGGCAAAGGCGTAAACGTCAGATCGGAAATCATTGGGGTCTGAGTTTTCCAAGGAGAGAAGTTCAGGTGCTTCGTAACGGGAAGTGCCTCCTCTCCGAGTGGAATTTGTGAGTCGGAACGACGCCGAGTCTGCGATGGAGGAGAACCCGAAATCGGCAATACAGGCTCTTCCCGAAGGAGAAACGAGGATGTTCGCCTGCGATAAGATAAGACGTTGTTATGAGATCGACCGCGGAAGATCTTGCAAACCGCATACTTACCCCCTTGAGGTCACCGTGAACGACACGGTTATTGAGCTCGTTCGCGTGCGTACTGCTTATTGGTCATGGTTCGATAGGATTAGGTTCAGCTGCCCCCGGTCATACTACTTTCCCTGAACGGCACGCTCGACAATTGTTCAAAAAAGCAAGTCAAACACCAAACGCGCACTGCCAGTGGTAACTCGTGCAATGTCCAGAGGGACTCAAGACGCGACGCTAGGGGTGAGCTGCTCTATATGCAGGCGGCTGTTCTCCGTACGCAGGCGGCAACCTGCCGCTCGGGCTCCTTCCGAACGACAGCACCGGCCCGGCATCCAAGTGTCTCTCGCCACTCGAACCTGGCAAGGGACCGTCGAGCTCGTCAGGGTCCGCTGCCAGGAGCGAATCTTGCAATGGCTCTCGCCGTCCTGGCCCTTCTTGGTCCGTCGCAGAAGCCGAAGCCAAAGCAACAGTGCTGGTAAGTGCTTCTCGTTTGCCAGGTAGCGGGCCTGCCAGCGGCCGAGGCACTTTCTTTCTGTTTCGGGGTCTAGAGGCGAAGAAGGGATAGCCTGACGACGAGGATCAGTTTGCAGACACCGAGCTACACAATACACTCACTCGTCGGCACCAATCGCTCATCGTCGCCCAAAACACCTCCACTGAGTCCACTGTCCTGCTGCCGCCGTCGGTGGTGGACGCAGAAGTACCATGCTCCGAGGGCTATGCCAAGAAGGATGAGCCCGCCGAGGGCGATTCCCGCCATGGCGCCTGCGCTGAGCTTATTTGCTGGCGTGGTATTGTTATCGGGTGAAGCGGAATTGGATGTAGAGGGAGAGGACTGCGATATACTGGACGACGCAGCAGAGAGTATCGTTGAGGTAGTGTCGGTGGTGTGTGACGTGGGGAGTATCGGTGGGAATATCGCGCTCCGAGTCGGCGGAGGCGGGTTAACTTGGGTGAGCGTCGTCCGAGGCGGCTGCACTATACTGGCCTTGACCACGCTGAACGGAGAAGTGATAATTTCGAATACGACGCTTTGCGCTGAGTCTGTAGGAGCCACGCTGTTTATTGCGGATGAGCCAAAACACAGGGAATAAAGGAACACGGACGGAAAAGCCTTCGTATCACCACCATTCAGCGCAAGCCACTTGGTAGATATTAATTTCCAATCCTTCGTGTCGGACTCGGGCGGCAGCACCGTAGTGAAAGTGATGGGGGGAGGGGACGACATTTTCTTACGAGCACTGTTCGCCTGCGAACGAGGACGAGGAAGAGCGGGAGAGGGCGGGAACAGTCAGTCAAGGACCCCCCAGCCGCCAGCGAGGCCCTTCTTGAATGCATCCAATTCGAATGCCGGGCCCACATCTAGGGATGCCGCCCGTTACCGTAACGGCAACGGCCGCGATTTGACGGGTGAGCTACGGCAACGGCCGTCGATATCACGGCCGTCGAGCAGCCTACATGAAGGGCCTACGGGCACGGGACGGGCTGCGGGACGGCCGTTGACGGGTCATAGGCAATTTTTCTTTTCGGTCGTTTATACAATAAGTACAATGCATGTAATCTAACCGACGATCTCAATCACAGCCTGGCGTGCAAGACGGAAGGAAGGAAGGAAGGAAGGAAGGAAGTAAATACACGGCACGGTCCCGCGCCGGAACGCCGGTTTCCAGGAGGTATCCCGGTGTACACGCACTAGCCACTAAATAACTAGATACACCATCGCTCCTGGACCTCTCCACTCCCTTCTAGCCGAGCTCACGACACAGGCTTGCTGGCCGCGGTAGAACTAGCCGAAAGATGAAGAAGCAAGGTTAGTACGGAGACGCTGCTTGACGAGCATCAACGTGCTGATGGTCTCCGGCTTGAGGCGAGAGCGCCGAAGGGAGATCGTGTCGCGCCCTCCGGAGAATATGCGCTCAACGGCGACAGCCGAGCCTGCGATCACATTAGTCGAAATCGTACAATGACTGAAACTTCAACAACGCACCAGGGATCGTCATAATATCGCGAAATGAAGGTAGAGAGCAAGAATTAAAAGGCGTACCGATGGGCCGTTCGTCGCTCTCCGAGTGGTAGAAGACAATGTCGTCGGGCCTTTGAGGGTACCGTTGGCGTCGACTGCACACTGGTCGGTCATTTTGGATGCGAGCGGTGGTCAATTCTTTGGATCTTTATAGCGTCGGGAACACGGCAAAATTATGCCCGCCATCGTAAGCTGGAATTTGATGAATGCGAGTCGCGTCAGCCAAAAATCGAGAATAATTCCCGACCCATGCGCCGCACAGCGCGAATAAATTCACGGGTACACCCAAAAAGTGCTCATATCCGGCTGAGAACTTGAAGCCCATTATTCTCTTGCCGCGAGCGACCGGGCCGATGACCCGCCCGAAATTCCCACAATTCGTCATCGGTCCGACTTTCTCCGCATCTTGCCCATGGCCACCAGCTACCCACCGCAGGAAATCCGCACTGCTGAAACGCTGGAGTCGCAGCCGCGCGAAGATGATCTCCCTACTCGTGGATATCAGACAGTACTCCTCCTCGCCGGATTCATGATGACACTGCACGTTATTGGCATTAATACTTGTTTTGGCATTTTTCAGGTGTGTTCTTCGTCGAAACTGCCGTTCACGATGGTCACTGTGCTCGTTGTAGGACTTTTACACCTCCGAGGACAGTAGTATTCCGTCCGCGCGCGGCAACGATGCCATTGTTTCGCTCGTCGGCACTCTGGGCAGCGGCCTTACCTGGAGCGGCGGGATATTCGTCAATCCCATCATGGGGCGCTTCAAGAATCTCAAACTGATCTCCCTCCTCGGCGTCGCTGTGATGAGCCTCGGCCTGTTTCTCGCAAGCCACAGCTCGACTGTAAGCTCCGCTCCGTCTCCAGAACTATAGCCAAGATTTTTCAAATTATAGCTCTGGCAGCTCTTCCTCACCCAATCCGTCTTGTACGGCGTCGGCTCTTCCTTCTACTACTTCACCATCATTAGTGTCGCGCCCACATACTTCGACCGTCATCGTGGCTTTGCGATGGGATGTATCCTTGCCGGCTCCGGTGTCGGTGGACTCATCTTAGCACCCGTCCTCCAACTGCTTCTCCAGAAACATGGTATTCATATAACCCTGCGGATTCTCGCTGGGTGGAACTTGGCTGTTGGTATCCCAGTAGCCGCTGTTATTCGTCGTCGCGGTACATTCGACCGTGCATCTAATGCCGGAAGGACAAGGCTCAACATGGCTCTCGTTCGGCGTGGCACTTTCGCTTACCAGGTATCTCATGTTCTCTTTGCATATTATCTCCTCACGTATAACAGGCCCTTGGTGCACTCCTCCAAGCGGCAGGGAACGTCATTCCAATCTACTACCTGCCCTTGTACTCCGTCTCCGTGCTCTCGTCGTCTCGCTCAACAGGAAGTCTGCTAGTGGCGATTAACAGCGCGGTCAATAGCGTCTCCCGCATCGTTATGGGTGTTGTCGCAGATGGCGTCGGACGGCAAAACACGCTCATATCCAGTGTAAATGCACTTTTCCTCCCGCAGCCACGTCCAATCTTACAGCAAGGCACAGGCCTTTCTCTCATCCCTCGTCGTCTTTGCACTCTGGTACGACGCCGCGCGCCCGCGCTTCATCGCCTTCGTCGTTTTCTACGGTATCTACGCGGGAGGTTACAATGCCCTCATCCCTACCACCATCACGGAGATATACGGTGTCGAGAACTACGCGCGCGTCAATGGTGCGATTTACTTCATACGCGGGTTGGGATCCCTGCTCGGGGCGCCCGTTGCGGGCTTAATACTCGGCACACATAGCCGAGGAAGCGGCAACGGAGTCCATTTCGCTGCAGACGCTCTGCTGAAGAGTCGGTTTGAAAAGGTTGTGGTATATGATGGGGTTTTGTTGCTCTGCGCAGGGTTCAGTGTCGCCTATGTGAGATGGTTGGATGCGCGGGATAAGGGCCGGTGGAGTTGGAAAGCCTAAAGTTGTAATCTTGGCATTACTGGCAGTGTTCGCAGTAGCTGATCATATTTCCGCAGGCGATCGAACACCCACCGCTCATTCGACAATCCTCCCGCGTATGGCTGGCTGTCTTCCGCTCGGAAGTCTCAGGCTGCCTCAACTGGTGGAAATTTTCTCTGCGCGAGAGCGATTCTCCGCTTTGCTCTGCTTCTTCCTTTTATTTTGAGACTTTGCTTCTCAAATGTAATATTGTGACAACTTCCAAAACAGCTCTCCAATACTCCATTCACGCCAGTAACCGAAAGAACACAGTCGAAACCATCAGCCCAAGCGCAGCCATGACCATTGACGGCGCATGTACAGACGCAGCGTTCACATCCAGTGTCAACCTGTCGAACGCCGCGGTAGGTAGGACCAATGTGTTTGTGCCAGTGGAGTCATAGCCCTCGCATACCGCTTGCGATCCGCTGAATGTGCATGCGTAGTCGAGGGATTTTGACAGCCACGTCTCGGAGATGTAGTTGTCTCCTGCGACGAGGGTGGCTGCGGTGCACGGTGAGTCTCCATCGCCAGGTCGAAACTAAGTAGTCCGCACCTGTTTCGCGCCAGCTCGTTATAACGTCAGATGCGCTTGCGGTGCCCGCTACGGTGACAGTGGTGGTGGCCACCACGGAAACTTCTTCAAGCTCCACAGCGTACGTCGTGTGTCCTGCTGGGTCCGTGCCCAGAACCGCCGCCGAAACGACTACACCATCAAATGGCAAGATCTGGACCTCGACCTCCTTGGGTGCGGCCGCGGCGACTGTATGTTCAGTGAGCCCTCGAGGTCCGATAGACTTGGCGGACATACAGGTTAGAAACAATGAAAGTAGCAACGAGGATTTGAGAAGGAGCGAAGAAGAAGAAGGCATTGTTCGCAGAACAGAATGCAAGACGTGGGCGAGAAGAACGCCTGGTTGTGGTTCACTGACCCTTGATATAAGTGCGCTGCCTCACATGAGGCTCGGATAGCTTGAATAGCGGGTGTGGAACTTTGATTCTTTCCCGCTAACTTGACAGATCCGGGTAAAGAACTTGACTCGGACTCTTGAGAAATGCTGTGGTTGGTCCGCCTTACCTCAGATGATAGTTGGAATAGCTGTAGTTATTGAACTCTGGTTCCCACCGACACCAGTATGTATATTGGCCGCTCATTTGTTCGAAACAGCCGCTGCGAGAACCGGGTAAGCGATGTCACCAGGGGTTGGGCGACCCGCAGCTAGTCATCGGCACCGTCTCCCCCTGGTACACGAGCGGTGCCGTAGCCAACTGACTCGATTGAAAAAGACCTGGCCGGGCCGGGGTCATGTAGTACTTGAACATTGATCACGGGACCGCGTTCACTGCGTTCTGACCCCCCCAGCGGCAGAGCCTCGGTCGACCTAAGTTGACTTCTGCCGACGCTCTGCTGGCCTTGGCTGAGCTATGCGGACCTCCGCCGACATAGTCTGCGGACGTCTGCCTAGGCCGACATGTGCCCACCTAAGTTGATCCGTGCTGACACAGGTCGGCCGACGTATGTTGACCTGTGCTATCTGCGCCGACGCTTTCGTATACCCTCTAACTTGCTGTAATTTGTGTGGTAGACCTATATGGAACTCACTATAAGCTCCAGGACATTTCCTCGGCCATCGCAAGCAAGACACCGAAACCATGCCGAATCAGTGACATAGCGAAGAATAACCTTGAATTTATCGTTCACGCTGCCAGGATGGACAGCTATACACCCGGTAAGGCTGGTAGAACGACTTCAGATAACCTACAGGTGAGGAAACTCATGCGGAAATAGAACCACCAAGGTCAGCGTATGTCGGCGTTCAATGCTGACATTGGCCGAGCTACGCTGACCTAGGCCGACCCAGGCAGCACAGGTCGGCATTGCGCCAGCACAGGTCGGCCTATGTCGACACTGTGCCGACCCAGTGTCAGCACACTCTGCCGACACAATAGGCGGCGGCACAGGCCTCTGCCGCCGGGGGGGTCAGAACGCAGTGGTTTCTGAGAGCGAATGTTCCGCGCCAATTAGCTTGAAATTCCAATTCCAATCGTCTCTCCACTCTGGAAAGACGAAATTTTATTAAATGGTTGAGTCAAGTTAGGACCTACATCAATCCTACATCGTAGACAGTCAAAGACTCAAAGTACAAGGGACGATCGCTGGCAAATAAAAGCACGCATATTAAGAAAAGCGAGATGGAAGATTCGAAGAACAAGCACGCATCGTGAAAATACGGAGCTAATATGGAGGGAACAGCTCACTTTACACCGCACTAGGACTTTCTTCAGAGAAATGCTCCTCTACCGCACCTTCGGCGCCTCCAATGGAAGGAGAAGCTCATTCTCATTCTCCGCCTTGTAGATCGATATCCGGTGCGGGCTCATCGTAAACGTGAACGCGCGGGCATGCAGAGCAGTGAATAACGCGGCGTAGGGCACCCCGAGGGTAGAGCGGAACGAGTCAATGTGGAGGGATTGCAGATATGGGAGGAAGGTCGGTGTTGACTCGGAGTCGCTCGACGCATCAAGAGGATCGTGGTCTTGGTTCTGCTGCTTCTCTGCCAGCCTGTCAAACAACTCGCACAACGTTCCTTCCGTGATATATCGCAGCTCCAACTCCCTCAACTGGCCGCGGAGCTTGAATGCCTTGAGAGCGTCATACAACGCCCCAGGAGGGAGTGGTGCCAGTGCCATCGTCAGACTCTGGAGCGCAGGCACCCGCTGCGCAAACGCTACTAAGGAAGGGACGTCTGCTGCGGCAAGAACAGGGAGGACGAGGGTACGGAGGGAGGGGAGCATGAATGGGAGATAGGCGAGAAGAATGCGGATTGTGGTGTTGGCGGAGGCAGCGGGGTGGACCTGAATGATGAGCGACTCTAGGGCGGTATGGACCTGCATCTCTGGACTCTCCTCGTCTTGGTCTTGTACTTCTTCGGCGAGACCACCCGACGGACACTCGATTTGGATGCAAAGGTGCTGTAAAGCAGGCGCTAGACGAAGCACGCTCAACGACGCGCGCACGTCGGGACATTCGACCGAGAAGCTAGTGAGTTGCACCCAGGGGAGAACAACACGGGCTGGTACGGGTGAGATCTTGACGAGTGCGACGTCGGTCAGCAACGGAGCGCTGGTGAAGAAGGTGATTGGGACCGGATCCTGTCCTCCCGCGGAGGAAGGAAGGCACCCGAGTGATAGGCGACGAAGCTGCGGCAGATCGACGAAACTCTCTTGTTCATGTCCATATTCCGCCGCAGATGATGCCTCGGCTGCAGCGAAAAGGGCAGCCAGCGCCGTCGGGTGGAGGAACAGATCGACATCCCTCCATCTTTTCGCGCTCGCGGCCAACAACGATGGCACCCTGTCCGTCGTCAACCGTTGTCGGTAGTGCATGTACAGGTCGAGCGGGTGCTCCCGGCCATTCGCAAGCCAAAACGCCAGCATTTCATCGAGCCCCTGCGTCGGTGAGAAGAGCTCGAGGGTGATGGTGCTCCAGAGGGCGGGAGTGCGGAGAGCGATAAGACGCCATAGGCCACAAACGCGCGTGAGTAGGAGCGGGGCGCGTTGCGAGGATAGCTTGCAGACGGAGGTCAAGGCAGTTGGGTCCGGCAAAAGCGGCAGGCAATGGACGAAGATGCGCGCGACAAGTTCGGCGGGGAGGTTGTGTATTGGGTGGTTCATGGTAGCAAGGACGGTACGCTGAATATCCGATCAGACCGCTAGTCGATAGATGTGGTGGCGCAGCGGGAGCAGTGGATGAATCGATGCATTGCAGACGGTTGAAGAGCAAGTAAATATACTGCCAGTCAGCATCCGGTCGCATATGAGTTGGCCGTCTGCATGTGTAACAAATCGCCATAAGATAACATAACAGGGAGAATGGACTGACGCACCCAAAACCTGCCAGACGCCCGTTACGAACAGACATGGTCCGCCCTTGCTTGCCGTTAGTTCTGCGGCCCGGGAGCCACCCGTCATATATGACGCGGTTTATTTGGATTGTGCGGGCCAACTTGAAGGTGGTGAGAGCCTCGGTCAGCTACGCTGCTGTCGGGAATCGCGAGCGCGAGCGCGATACATGAGGGAGTCGTCTCGATATCTAGGTCGAAGGTCTGCGCGGAGTGAGTGGGAGAAAAAAACAAGCAATAAATCAGCGGCGTACGTTCATTTCGGACCCCACTCGACACAATGAGACTAGGCACGAGAATCGCAAACGCCGACAGTGAGGCCGATAACGGCATCCTCTCTGTCAGGCAATCACTTTATAAATTGAGGGGTGGACGGGAGAGATACAGAGGTAATTCACCGCTGCGCTTATACTAGACGTCTCGCCAAGGCTGGTCTACCATCCAACTCAAGCGGAGAGTCGAGTCAGGAAGAGCTTAAGGTGTATGTCGCCTCGGGGGGGGGGGGGGGGGGGGGCTTGTATTATACTCGCGTGGTTCACAACATGGTGTGCGTCGCGTCGAGAGAGAGAAGTCAAAAGTGATGACTCGCGTGACCTTGGGAAAAAACGATCTTTCGACAGCACCACCGGACAGAGATCCTGGAAGTCCATCGCTTGTGGTGCCTATACCCTGCCACTGGCGGAACTGAGTCTCAATCTCCATTCGACACGTATAAAAGCGAAGACTACTCACCGACGCCTCTGCTTCTCCGAGTCCAATGAGTCCCCGGCGATAACCCCTCCTTCGTCCTATAGGCCGTCCACGAACGAGACCCACATGCACTTCGAAGGTGTCGCCGCAATTTTGACCTCGGAAAGTTCGTCTGCTGCTCGTTTTCAAGTTGGCCACGCTGATATTCGAAAGAGCGCATTTCCTCGTCCTCATGATATCGCGCCGTATTGTACTGCTAAGTCGATGCCACAGGCATACCGAAGGCTTCAAGCTTCAAGGCTTTGCATGGGCGAGCTGCAATCACGCTCGTCGAGTCCAGTTTCAAGACCCGGGAGAATAATCTCAGCCTCAGAATATCATACATACTGCTGCTGTCTCTGTTCACTGCCTCTGGGACTTGATCGAACCTCGCGGTCGTTACTACTGTTCTCACTGGCGTCCCATAACTAACAAGGTTCCGCGTGCTCCCAATGGCGGCGCTGACTCGTCAAAGGTTAGATCGGATCGCATCCATACGAGTTGTGCGCCCATCTGCTGAATCTAACTTCGATGATAGGATCTTGGTCTTACGCTGAAAATAATTTTCGGCTTCATTCTCGAACCGGAAGGCATGGAGATGTGGAAGCACTTGATATCGTACGGGCTTCCGGCGCAGCGGCTGCATCTCTTTCGAGTAGCAGTTTCCCTCCACCAGGGCTCGTTCGTCTTCCAACGACGCCGTCCAGAGTTTACTCACAACAACGAATACTCTCAACGAATGACACGGTCTGCGTCCAGCGACTGGGTGGAACATACATACAGCAACCGTGACTACAGTTTCTGCCTACAAAGCAAAACAAGCTGTTTACAAAGCCAAAACAATATTCATCCGTCCAACGCAGAAGCCTTTTGCACAAAGAAATCTGAATCCCGGGTCTCCATGGTACGAGTGTGCATCTTGACCGCAACCGCTGGAGTCGCCTCAGTCACAGTAGCGGTCTGCTTGCCCTGTGGTTGTTGTCGGTGTTGAACTTGAGCGTGATCATGGTGCTCACCCAGTTTAAGCTAGAGAACGACAGCAGGCCGCCGCTAAATAGTTTCGGACGATCGCGGATTTCGCGGAGGACGCTCCGCGAGTTGAGGCTGAGGGGTGGTGCGGGAAGTATTAAATCTGTAACCAGGCTCTGGACATGATTGCGTACCTCGCCAACAGGGAGTTGGAGAACACTAGATAGGTGCGGTGAGTCAACAGTCGGATGCTTCTGAGAGAATCGTACTGCGTGCTTCGATAGTAGAGAATGCAATCCAAATGACTGTTAAACCGCAGGTTGAGAGAGAGATGAATGACCTTTGCGGAAATACTCACAGTTATTCGGCATTGTATGGAACTTAAGGGTAGCACAGAGATTATTGACTGTGAGATCTGAACAAACTCAGAAAACCCACCAAGATCACAGTGATCAGTGAAAACGAGCTGTCGGGTTGAGAAAAGATAATTAACTTGCTAGTTCACATAACATACCTCGTCAATAACCCAGTTTCTAGGCGATGTATAATGAGTGCCTCCCACTGGCAGAATGGAAAGCCACACACCAATAGACCACATGATAATCTTGTCCAAAAACGCATTGGTCCTGGGCAGAAGAAGAAGAAAAAACGTGAACATTTGGTTCACATCTGAAGCCAAAAAAAAAACTGACGTTTTATGCACCCTTCCCTTCTGCTGCATCAAGAGATACACCAACGTCCCGGTGATCAGAACATCCTCTGCCGCACTCAGACTCCACATTACCAGACCGATCCACTGCCACTTTGTGATGAGCTGGGTGACCGAGGTCACGCTGAGACCGACGGAGAAGAGGCTCGTGCCGAAAGCAAGGCGCACAAAGGAGAGCGTGTAGGTGATGAAGGGAATTATGCGGGATTGGGACAAGACGTAGATCCTGTAGGAGAAGAATACCTGGACTTTGGCGGATGCATGAGTACTCGTTGAAGCCGGAGGTTGGAGCTGGATGGACCTACCAGAGACCGCAATGGTAACTGTCATGAAGATGTACCCAATGATTGAACGAGGCGGACGCTCCAGGAGACGCTCCGGGTGGCCGTAGTCCACGATGAGCAATTCATACACCGTGTTTGTTACGAGGCCGACGTGAGTTGCCTCGGCCAGCCTAGTATTCACCTGCTCAGCTCGATAACAGCCGCACCAGACGTCTGCATACCAGATAAAGCAAACCGTGGCCTTTATCGCCCAATGGTCGTCCGGGAAACGCGTCCAATACATGTACGCCTGCATGGTAGTGACTCCAAAAAGCACCGCTGTTCAAGCATTCTCAGATACCGTGTGTGGCTGAAAGGAAATTCTCACCGCCGACCATCGTCCCAAGCAGCATCGCGCCTGGAGTAGTGTTGCGTCAACGCAGATTCGGTCGAGAGGAACGCAGCCTACCGATAGTGGAGTTGCCATCGAAGGCTGGTGTTGACATCGTTGAAGGAGCAGGAGCAGGAGATAGAGAGCGGCCTTTCCATACGCATATAAGCGGACATTTTTGGAACGGATCGCGAGAATAAGAAGCAGCGGACGGGAACTTCAAGTTGGCGACAGTATATCAGTGTCGGTGATAATGCGAGCGCAGAACGGAGAAGAAAGGTCAGCGCCCAGCCTCCAGAATAGCAACCAGATTCACGATGAACTCGGTTCATACAGCAATTTCGTTGTAGATATCCCACGTTGTCGATGAAACGGGGCAGTACTTCGCACACCGCGGCCAATCGGGAGGATCGTAGACCTCTCGATCGTAGACCTCTCGGCAGATCAAGGTGCAGCGTTGAGCGCAAAGCGCAAAGCACGGAACAAACATCTGATAGAAGACCGACGAAATTCCCAAGAAGTTCCGTGACCGCTGGGCAGTTGTTTGACCCTCGGCGAAGGTGTAGGTGCCTGGATTGGTCCTATAGCCTGGCAAGTTGGTGCCCGTTGGACGCATGGAGCTACGCGCCACCCCGTTTCTAATGCTGTCCCGATGCTGTTGAAGAGCGACAGATGAGCTGAATATAGCACAGATCTTGTTGAACGCACGACGCTTGCGCGACCATCATCTTCCCATGAGAGTTCTCAGACGCAGCAGGGCGATCCGGACAGATAAGGCAAACTACTGATAGGAATAAGCCCTGATATCCGGGATGGAACACTCTTGCGTGAAGCAGGTTATCAAAACCGGTTCATGGGCGATTGAATACCGCTCACAGTCATATATGTAGCGTGGTATTCGATGGTGGCAGCGGCAACCCGCGCAGGTAATTGAGTGTTGATGATCATGAGTGCTGCACAACGTACCTTTGATCGCCGCGCCACCACCGTCATCTGCAACAGACTCCTCGCGCCCTAATTCGTTTCCGAACTACACACTTGCTCGCGGCAGCTCTGACCCCACGCATCGGATTGGTCGTCTGGTGCGTTGATATTGCCACTGGCGTTTCGACGCTCCCAGTGATCGACAAGGGCGTTTTCCTCGCCCAGGACCATCCATTGATTGTCAGTTGCTGCGGTGTCTTATTACACAGAGCTCACGGCTCACCATTTCAGTCAACTTCCGACGCGTTCAGTGACGACTGATTTGATCCAAGCGACAGTTTTGCGGCGATGACGGTGCTGGGTGAAATCAGAAGGCGTTTAGCACGTCCAATGTCCCCAAGGGCAGTCTACCATCACGTCTCTTGTTGCTTCTTCAACTGTAGACTTGGTTCCGAGTCATCATCAGTCAATTGCACGTCGGACTACCCGCACCAGTTGCTGGCTTTGCCGTGTCAAGAGTTCCTTCCATTGCTTGCTGATAAAAGCTAGAGACAAGAATAGTGGAGCTAGGATTCCAATCATGAGCTCTCGGGCAAAATCGTCTCGACGAGTTGACAATGATGGTTCGGAACAGAGATGCTGCCAGTCACGTCACATCACGGCGCGTGGTCGTCTTGATGCAGTGCACGCCTGCTCATTCTAGACGACTTGGGTCGTTTTCTCTTGACCCTAGACCTGTGGGTTGGCCGCGGCCGCGATGTACGAATACTTTGCGACTACTGTAAGTGACGCGACGCTTACCCATACTTATGCATGTAGGTCGCTTGTTCATTCCCTCCGGCCCTCTACATATTCACGCGATACGACACCCTCCTCATGCAGGCCTCATGCTTGGGTGTGCGTTCTTGTCTTATCGAACCCGAAGCCGCGCCACCTCCCGCGCCAAGTTTGTACCCGTAGGCACATCTATCCACCTCCCCAAAGTTGTTCGTCTTGTGCCGTTGGACAGACGCGTTTCAGACTAAGATGTTTTCAAGTTGCCTGCCATGTGTTAGCAGCTCTGGTTTTAAATTCCGTATCAAGATTCAAGTTCAAGTCATTCGCAACCGTGTATCGCGAACCTCCTGGTAAGCAGTTGGCGTTTTTCATCAGCCCGTATAATATGAACACGGCGGCAGACAGATTCCCCCCCCCCCTTCTTCAGCTAACCACCGGCAGCCCGCCGATTGTACCAGATTTTTTTCAATTATTATGCCGGGAGCTGCTCATCTTGATTCGGGCCAACGGTTCATGGGTGCAGTCAAAGAGGTGGGTTATCTCCCTGCCATTATCCGCAGTTGTCTTCCTCCTCCGTGTTGCATGCATTCGAATCGATTATATTTGGTCAACTGCATTCGTAGCCGAGGCTATGGTTCATTGACTGCAGGTGCAACTTTGGGCTGAGTCTTCCAGTTGTCACGACGATTATTCGATTATCTCGCTTACAGGCTACTGTTCAATAGTACGAGGATCCTGGAGCGTAGTCTTTCAAGTAAGTTCAACTTGCCCAACCCTCTTGCGCCTGTAGTACGGGAGGGTTATCGAAAGTACCTCGAGAAATCCATGGCATTAACGTCTACAGGATAACAGTCACCTGCGAGTTTGTGTCACGGCGGGCCCGGGAACTGAGGTGAATCCCAGTTATCTACCTGGGTCTCATTGATCGTATGTCAGAAGACGCCGACCGCGACGGACACTGGCACACGAATAAAGCGCTCAAGGGAGGGCTATTACTTAACAGCCTGACATCTCCGCAAAACTGCTCGATGGATTCAACTTCAAGTTGAACGTACTGCCAGTGGACCCGAGATCACCGACCTCACCGCTCGTTAACGTCGAGAACCCATCTTTCATGTCCTTTCATTTCGGTCCTCTCTGCTCGTACAACACTCCAAGATACAAGCCGTTGCCGTTGCCAGCCATATTTATATTTATATTCATACACTCCGGTCCAACCCCAGCCCAACGAGTGTCGTATCAAGTAGTTGTGTTATATGTATGCATGTAGATATAGGCAATAATATGTGGATGTGAACGTTCAAGTCATGATCAGTGTATGTATGTATGTAGATGCCAATGCGTAGTGGATGTGTGTGGATATACAGAGGAGGAGAAGAGTGCAGTAAGTAAGTAACCAAGATCGCAGCAGCAGAAAACAGAGGAGGATAGCAAGCAAAAGAAGAAAAAAAAACCAAAAAAAATGCGTCTATCTGAGCAAGGTCGCGGTATTGCTACAAAGGAGAGAGAAAGAGAGAGATCTACCAGTAACTGTGGATACAAGAAAGAAAGAGAGAAGGAAAAGGAAACACACAAACCCAAGAAACGAGGGGATGTACAGCGTTTTGGTCGCAAGGTAAGCCAGCCAGCCATGATGGGTTTTTCGTCCAACGTCGTTTTTCGTTTTTCGTCCGCCGTCGTTCGTCTTTCTTCATCTTTGGTCGTCCTCCCCCCACACTCCCCCCCTCCTCACTCCTCCCCCCTCGCAAGACACAAACTGCCTCCCCAACTCGGCGCCAACACATCCTGCGCAGCCATCCGCCACGTCCCCTGAAACGTGTCCTGCCCCACAACGTGCCCGCAGATAAAATAGGTGGCGAGGCCGATTGTGCGATTGCGCTGTTTGTTTGTTTGTTAGAAATGTTAGGTTGGGTTTTAGGGAGGAGGTAGAGGGAGAGGGTTTAGACGTTTGGTTATTTACTCGTAGACAAGGGAGAGGGAGAGGGAGGGGAAAAAAACACTCACAGGCCGCATAACGAACCCAATCAACCCATCCCACGGCCTCACCCGTCCCGAAAAATCATAATGGTGCCATGCCTGGCCGTGGTGCGGGTCTGTCTATATGGGCGTGCGTTATAAATCAGTACTAGTCAAACTCTCTCCAAATGCGAGGAAAATGCGAGCAACTGAGCACTGACCTCGCCGGTGAACACGACGTCCTGGACACCATCGCACATCCCAGTGGACTCCCAGGACTCCCAGTCTCCGTACTCGTCGTCTGCATCGTCGTCGGGGTCGTCGTCGGATACGTCGGATACGTCGGATGCGTCGGATACGTCGGGGTCGTCGTCGGATACGTCGGATGCGTCGGGGTCGGGACTAGGGTTTAACCGCGTCCATTCGGGCCAAGGACTGGACACACGAGATGCCGGCTCGCCATCGCCATCGTCCTCCAGCTCCCTCTCCCTCTCCCTCCTCTCCCTCCTTCTCCTCCTCTCCCTCCTCTCCTCCGCCCTCACAACACACCCGGGACACTGATCCACATCATGCGCGCCCTCCCTCACCACCCCCACCCCCACCCCCACTCCATCCAACACCGTCTCATACTCATACACCTCCGGCCGGCCCGGCACGCTAACCCTAAGCTTCCCGCCCCTGCCCGGCTCGCCCACCTGCAATTGCGTCCCAGCAGGGAACCACCCATTCCTCATCCCCTCGTCGCCGGTGGTGGTGTTCGCCGGCGCAGGCGGCGCTGGTGTTTCTGGGTGGAACCTACTCGTCGTTAGCATGTGTTTCTCCGGGGGCTTGGGGAACGGGAAGGGAAGAAGGGATGGAGGATGAAGGAGGAGGAAAAACGGAGCAGGGAAAAGGAGCAGAAGTACAGAGCAGAATGAAGGAGAGCAAAATGGAGTAAATGAAGGATGCAAGAACAAAAAGGGCCGGCGGGCTTGGGGAACGGAAAGGGATGAAGGAGCAGGGAAAAGGAGCAGAATACAGAATGAAGGTAAGCAAAATGGAGATGATGAAGGAACAAGAACAAGAAGGGCCGGCGGGCTTGGGAACGGAACGGAAAGGGATGAAGGCATGAAGGAGCAGGACAACGGAGCAGAAATACAGAATGAAGGAAGGAGAAAAAAGGAGTAAATGAAGGAACAAGAAGGGCCGGGACGAAGGACCGGGATGAACGAAGAAAACAACAAGGCATAAGAAGAAAAACAACAAGGCATAAGAAGAAAACAAGAAAACAACAAGAAAACAACAAGAAAAAACAAACAAAACAAAACAAAACAAACTCACGACCAATGTTCCCTGATCCTCATATACACCGGGCGTGCCGCAGCGACGAAATCCCCCCTCACGAGTCCCCTAGCCGGCAACGCCCCGCCTGGCGTGTCGATCAGAGCCGTGTATGGTTGTTCTGCGGGCATCTAGAGGTGAGTTTAGTTTTACGACTGAGTATGATGAAGGCGAGGGAAGGGAAGGGAGGGAAGGGAGGGAAGGGAGGGCAAGGGCAAGGGAAGGAGGGCAAGGGAAGGGAAGGGAGGGGAAGGGAAGGGCAAGGGAAGGGAAGGGAAGGGAGGAGGAAAGCAAAGCAAAAACACACCATCATCGTCCCAGCCCACAACCCCGCAAAGCTGCCGAGCTGGTAGACACGTCCAATACGACCGGGCGGAGACCCACCACGGCCTTGCAAGGCATTTGTCGTTGTCGTTGGCGTTGTGGTCCGTGTTTCGCCGTCGCCGTCGTCGGAATCGGACCCAGACCCAGCCTCCTCCTCCTCCTCCTCGTACCCACGACACATCCTCGCCCGCCATCTATCCGGCTCCCACCGCCTGTCCCCTTGTTCCTGCTTCCACTCCTCCTCAGCATCACGAGTCGCATCATCCGGATCCACCGCCCACCTGTCCTCCATCCTCTCCACCCCCTTCGAAACGACGACCTGGCGCTCAAACCTTACCACCGGCCTCGTATTCTTCTCCACCAAATCGGCCTGTGTCGGACCCACAGGCGGCGGGCCACCCTGATTCCCCGCAGCCGCCCACCGTCTCTCCAAATCCGCGCGGTCGAGCGCGAGATGCGGGGGGATGCCCATGCGTCCGCCGGCTTGGACACGTGCGAAGAAGAGCAGGATGGCGGGTGGGGCGCAGAGCAGTTTCGGGTTGGTGTTGGTGTTGCCGCCAGGCTTGCCCAATGGGTAGAGCGGATAGTCGCCATGGAATGTGGGCACTGTTATGCCGTCGGATTGAGCACCGACACGGGAGAGGACACCCGGGAGGAGAGGCACAGTGTAATGGTGCGGCGGGGCAAGCGCGGATGCGTACTTGGAGAGGCCGATTAAGAGATGGATTAAGATGGCGGGCGAATAACACGACGAGACTCACGCGAAACGGGGTCACGACAAACGGTAGTAGGAGCGTCATGATGCTCTGGCGAAAAGCATCGGGTTCGGCAGAGAGGGTTTCTATCGTTGTTCTGAGATCACGAGTAAAGCAAAAAAAAAAAAAAAAAAAACGCACCCTTGGACTCGAAGAACCACAATACCCAGAGTGCCGCGGCACTAGGGTTTGTATCGCGAGGCCAACCGACGCGCCATGCAGCGTCGGGGTTCTGGAGATCGTACCGATTCTCCCACATTCGCGCCCGTATCCACCGCAGGGCAAACGCGCGGGCACCAGCCCAGCCCAGCTGCCGCTTGTTCTTGCCTATCCCGATTACCATCTCGTCGTTGGTGGCTGACGCAGACGCCGGCAGGGCATACGACAACGCCCCGAGTGCGGGTTTCTTGGTGTCGTCCGCGATGAGGAGGGTGTACGCCATCAGCAGCGCCGAACTCGCGTACGGGTGATATGGGTCGCCCGAGCGAATGACACGGAGGGTGACGCACAGCGAGGGCAGCACCGCAGCGTGTTTCTGCACTGTGCTTGCCCCAAGCACGAATTTGGCTCGTGCGATGCGGGCGTAGAGCGCCGCGTTGTGCTCGGGAGCCAGCCCAGCGTGCAGCAAACGACAGCTGCACAGCAGGGCAACGAGCGCCGCGGGCGGGCCGAGGTTCGGTGGCCGAGTTGCGAGATGGAGCGCGATGAGCTCCAGCAGCTCGGCGGGGAGTGCAAGGAGTGTTGGCTGGGGCATGAGAGAGAGAGAGGAAAGAGAGAACCGGCTGGCTGGCTATATGTATCTGGCAAGCCAGCGGACTTCATACGTCAACGCGTTCTGATCGATTTGATCCCCGTCGCGGTGATTGCACGGCTGTGAACAAATCTCCGCTCTAGAGTGTGCTAGACACAACCCGACCCAACGCGTTCAACCTAAGAATAGACAACAACAACTCGCCAGCAAGTCTACTTACTGCTGCACCTATAATTACCTCCGAGTCGTCGTATTTTGCCCGTCGACCGTCGATCCAGACCCCCCCGGAAATGAACACACTCGCTCACACACTCGGTCCTTTGACATTGCGCCGTCATGCCGATACCGAGGAGACCAAGGAAACTCGGCCTTGCACTCCGTACATGTACGAAATCAGCCAGTCACTTGTCAAAAACTGTGTGGGGTATGTACGACGTCAATCGGCGGCCTACCGATCATCTTTACAAAACCCTCCTCTGTAGGGGATCGGCAAGACCTCACAAAAAAGCGCGCGCCCTTTTTTTGGGGGTTTCGTTTCCGCATCCGCTGACTCGGTTTCCCTCTCATGGCGTGCCGCTGGCATTTTGGCGTGCGGAGTCCAAAATCTGAACACCAACGTTCACCGTTCAACGTTCAAACGTTCCCCGACGGCCAAGACACAATCACGTTGTAATTGCCGCTGCGCAACTTACAAATCCGGATCCGTCGTTGCGCCAAGCGGTAGGTACGGCGTCTCATCCGAGTCCTATCCTATCCAAATTGCGTGATGAAAAGATAACTTGAACAAAACACCGGTACCGCCAATGTTGCTGCCAAGCAACCATTGGAGGTTGCCAAGCAACATCGAAGGTTGTGAAACTATGCGGTGTCCGGAGCCATATACTACGGATTTCGTTCTGGCCAAGTAAGTCCGAAAAGAGCGGGCATAAAATTTCGAAGACCCGGACTGCGCCGCGCAGCCATACTACAAGTGCCATGAAACTCAAAAGAAAGTCGAAGTTGTGAAACTATGCGGTGTCCGGAGCCATATACTAAGTTGCGGATTTCGTTCTGGCCAAGTCCGAAAAGAGCGCGGGTTAAAACTTGGGCAAACTCGAACAACGGCTGTTGAATAACGTTCCTGCACCGCGCAGCGCCATGAAACTTGGAAGAAAAGTGTAAAAGTGAAACTACGCACGCTCACTGGTACCCCCGATTATCGGTTGGAAACACTGATCCCGGTTGTAATTTTTTTTTTTTTTAGAAACCGTCTTTGCCGTTGCTCTGCAGAGTTTTTAGGCGTAGAAGAAACATAGCTAGGCCTCCCCCCCGCAAACTTTTGGTCTGATTTCAGCGCTGCCGAAATATTTCTCAACCTCCATCTGGAAGGTCCCTCCTGTGCCTGTCCTGCGGCCGATTGTGCACGGGAAAGCTTTTGCACCACGGCAATGGACAGCCTGAGCCATTTGCAGGTCGCGATGTGCCTCGGAACCGACGAGCCAACGGCAGAGTGATAGGCCGAGCCTCGGCATGCCGTCTGTTACGCGACGGACAAGGTTTAGAGATGAGAAATAATCTGAAGAGGGGGTCCCTACCCCCTCTCCAGATTTCAGGTCTATTCGACGCGGAAATGAAGCCGACAAGCTTCGGGGTCCCGACAGGTCCGGCATCGCGTTGAAAAATGCTATAAAAATTATCTATCGTTATGGAAAGTCATCCAATCGGGCGTCCTGCGATTAACACGCATTTATTATGCTCCATATGGCCGACTCCGAGGCGGCGCCAGCGAAAAAAAAAAATGCATATGGCTCCACTTGCGGCCGACAGGCACCGGACAGATAGGGCTTGGGCAACCACTGGCACTCCAGACGTTCCAACTTCCACCGCACCGCCTACCCAGGCCGCGGTCTCTTCGGGGAAGGGTCTTAGGAGTGAGAGAGATTTCACAAAACGAAAATAACGGTGTGGTACTACTTACTCATCGTATGATTCGGAGGTCGTCCACGGTTTTTTTTTTTCCCATCCGCCAGTGTGTAACTTGAAGTAACTGTAAGTCTCCAAGTACCTGGACATGGATCTGTTCATCGAAAAATAAATAAAACTGAGTGCATGGAACGTCAGAGCCTCAAAGGAATGTATCTTTATCTATCGCGCTCGGACATCTCGGCCACCCACCAGTGTCTATCGACAGACCAGTTCTGGTCTAGCCACCCACCCACCCAATCAACTAGTCTCAACTTGCCAGATTCGGTAAGTAGACTCGATTTCCTAATTGTGGATAGACCCGCCGCGGGCTGTCACCGACCTTTCCCAGCTGCCGCCTCTGCGCTAGCGCTGCCGGTAAGTAATAAAGTTCCCTTCCACAACCCCACACAGCAGACGAGTGGCGCACTCCATTGCCAACAGCCTAACAGAATGGCGGGGAGGGATCTTTGAAGATTTCCAAATTCCAACACGAAAATAACCCAGGGGTTATATCGTTATCCGGGATGATTCAGAGGGCTTGGGTCTTTTCTGCTTCTTCTTCTCACCAATCGACAAACGTAAAAATGCGTAAGTCTCCGTATACTTACGACTTGCACAGGCTGATCAATGAGCTTGGGCAGTGAGTCGCAGGCTGTCTGTCGGGTTGAGTATTTTCGTTTGCACCACCTGTCACTTGAGTCGCCGAGAAGAGTAGGTCCCGAGCGCACTGTGATGTGGGCGTCTGGAATGGCCATGAAACATGGTAATCAAGGAAGAAACTGCAAGTATTGAGCATATATCGGGCATCTCGGGCACCCACCTGGTACACCTCCGTCAAGGTGCCAAACTTGAACTTGCCAGATTGGGTCAATCAAAGTGCCAGCGGGCAAGACCCGGTTTCTTGATTGTGGAATAGACCCGTCGCGGGCTGTCACCATTCGACCTCTCCCAGGGCAACTTTGTCAATCGCGTCCGTGTCGCGCCGGATGGGACCAAGCGTCGGAATAAGGAAGAAGTAGAAAATGTGTTCTCGCAACAGAGCTAGAAGAGAACGTGCATTCAAAGCGGACGAAAAACTTCCATCTTGCTCAGACTCTGACACCGAACCACGGAGAGTATTTAAGTTGAGTTTGTTGGAAATGTTGTCCGAGGTTCCGGCGTTCAAACCCAGCGTAGTTTTCCGCCCGCCGTGGTCAACACAGTCCCTTCATTTGCCGTGCGTCTATTGAGTTTGTTGGAAATGTTGTCCGAGGTTCCGGCGTTCAAACCTAGCTTAGTTTCCCGCCCGGCGTGGTCAACACAGTCCCTTCGTTTACGTCCTCCTGTGTTGCCGTGCGTCTATTGAATTTGTTGAAAATGTTGTCCGAGGTTCCTCCTGTGGTGCCGTGCGTCTCAGTCCTGCTACGAGAATATGATTTCTGAAGATCACAGTCAGAGGCGTTTCTTCGGAGGCGTTACGACGTCCTCACCACAGAATAAAAGAGCGAGGGCAGAGGGGGCAATCCGACCACCATGTCTTCGCCCGCACCCGTCCTTACGCCAGAGGAGAAGGCGCACTTCCTCACACACGGCTTCGTCCGTCTCCAGAACTGCTTTACGCGCGACGCCGCTGCAAAGTTCACCGCGAACCTCTGGCCCCGACTTGCCATGTCGCCCACGGACAAGTCGACCTGGCATACGGAGCGCACCGCCATGCCAGAGCACAATTCTGTCCTGATCGCAGACTTTGCGCCAAAGGCGTGGGCAGCAATCTGCGAGCTCGTCGGCGGGGAGGAGCGTATTTCCGACGAGAGGAAGGTGTGGAAGGACGACTTTATCGTGAATCTGGGCGTCGAGGGCCAAGCAAGTGTCGGATATCGGGAACTGACTGATTGGCATGTTGACGGGGATTTTTTCGTGCATTTCTTGAACTCGAGCGAGCAGGCGTTGCTGGTGATTCCGATTTGGAGCGATAGCATCGGCGTAGGCGGTGGGGGAACGGCGATTTGTACCGAGGGAGTTGGGAAGATTGCGCGCTATTTGGTGAGCTGGCTTGCCTCTCCGTCCAGAGCTTTCATAGAGAGCATGCGCAGTACGACAACCCGAACGGCGTAACCCCATGGATGGACGTTCGCGGGACGCCTGAGCCTGTTCCCAACACTGGCCCTAAAGCCCTTGCCTTCTACTGCTCCATTGCACGCGAGGCATCCGAAGCGAGTTTCCACGAGATGACGGGCGACGTCGGCGACGTCTACTTCCTGCACCCACTCATGGTACACTCGGCTACGCACAACGCCACACGTGTACCAAGGGTGATAACCAATCCCGCCGTGTCGTTGAAGGAGCCCTTTCGATTGAACCGCGGGGCGGGAGGGTTCAGCTTGGTGGAGCAGAAGACGTTGATTGAGCTGGGCCGGCCGGAGGGCTTGGATGGATGGGAGATTGTAGGAGGGAGGGATGCATTCGTGCCGACGAGGTTGAAGATACAGCAGAAGATGAAGGAGGAGGAGGAGCAAAGATTGAAGGGACTCCTAGCATGAAATCGAAGTCAGATGTCTTGTTACGCTCCCCTCAATTTCGTGGAGAGTCGCGGACCTTGACTCCCTTCTGAAAGATCGTAAGTGCAGTTTCATCGCATTGCCGCAGAGCACAGAGGAACGCCTCGGGAGTAGCTTCCGGTGGGTACCGTTGCGAAAAGCAGGGTCCGAACTTCCGTCATGGTGGTTTAGGAGAAAGGGATGCTCACGCTCTGGTCACATCACGATCATTCTCCGTGTTTTTGATTCAGAACAGCATAGACGCAGTAGTAATATAGCGCTCGATAGTTTCAAACATGCTCCACTTCGCCAATGTGTCCCTTCGCCTCCATGCTATCATTCTCAGCACGCTCACTGGCAACTCGGCGCGCGCGACGATGATTCTTGTGATGTTCGATAACCTCCAGATGAGCCAACGGAACGACTGCATTTTCGTCATGAATGGAAGGATCATCGATACGGGGACTCACCGCGGTCCGAGTCGCCTTAGCATGAACTCGTACATAACATACGCAATGAGCGTAGCTGGGATGTTGGTGAGAGCAGAGAGCGCCGCGTATGATCCTCCGGCCGCTATTTTTGATGATTTTTATGAGCGAGATCTCCTGCATAGTCGATATATCTCACCGGCTCTTCCAAAGATGCTCATTGCTGCCAACCGCCCACCAACATCGCGCGCCGCATTCGCCGCCACTGCAAAATGTGTCAATAATGAACAACGTTATACAAACCAATGTATAACTCACGGCCTACGGCGCCGAACGACCAGATGGCACTTGCGCTTCAAAACAATCTCAGGTCAGGAAGATACGCGCTTCAACACGTACTAAGCCAGCGAAAACCGATGATGGCTCCGAGCGTTGGCGGGATGAGCTCGTTCGTTGGATCGAGGGATGCGAAGATGACAGTTCCGAGCATGAAATCCTCGACGCGAGTTCAGACGTACAGCGATGGTGAGTGATTGGTATAAACGCACCACGACAAACTCATTGACGAATACCTGCCCTATATTCGAACCCGGCTGGAGAGATAGCGCGAGGATTCCAGCAGGGCCCGTTCGGTGTATAGCTAGTATCGACGTTAGAAAAAGGTGGGTGTGGCATCGACGAGCGCACAATATGGCTTCGCTGACCCCCGGTCCCGCAGCTAGCAACGCGAGCTCGGCGTCGACGAACAAGGTCTTGTACTGCACATATACGAGCAGACACGCAATATAGCCGCCGAGAATCTGAGAGAAGATGTAGCTGGTTGAGTGTGTGAGTGTTGTAGAACGAGGCAAATAAATTGATATTTCTTGCCGAAGACCCTTCAGCGGCGGGGAAGCCATCGAACGCGACATGCGCGATAGTTACAGCCTGTACGGCGATTGGTTATAGCGCGCTTCAGTGGCGAACAATTTACAGGGTTGAAGTGGCCTGGCGAATCGTAAGAACGCGCTAGCCATCGTCAGAGCATCGCTTACCTCCCGAAGTTGCATTGAACACGGTGATAGCGAGAAGGATGCCACAAGCGTAGGCGAGGCCAATCTGGAGGGCAGCTTTCGATTGTTAGCGGACAGTCGAGGTCAAATGTAAGCTTACATGATGCGCCTTCCACTTTCAAGATGTTACCGAGGACATATATGGCCTGGGACCCGACACCTGCAAGAGCTTTAGCCTGCATGATTTGCGTGGTGCATCGTTACCCAGGTAGGTGCTTGAACGGGATCAAAACATTGCAGAGATCACGACGAAAGAAATGCGCACTAGAGGAAGACAACCCGAAACTAGGAAAAGCGAAGAGTAAGCTCGATATTGTTTGAGAAACGAGTGACTAACAGCTTCAGCGTAGCATTCGACGAGCCAGTGGACAGTGGAGTGCCGATGACGCTCAAAGGCAGCAAAGGCACGCGGACGAGTCGGACGAAGATCGCTAAGGTGCAACAAGCGGCATGAGGGGCGAATCTAACTGTACTCCGGCACAACGGCGCTTTTGTAGCCGTCTGTGTGGAGACGTGAACTGCATCCGGTACTCTTTGGAGACCTGAGAATGAATGCATGGCAGTGTCTGGCGGTCATGAGTCCCGTAAATCGTGACATTCTCTTCTGTCCGGCTGCTGTACGACCGTGCATTAAAGGGTAAATAAAGAACCGCAAGGAGGATGCGTACTTACAGGGCTAAAATTCAGGGTTCAAGAGACTATTCTGCGGGGTAGACCATCGGCCGCGCGACGACTGGGCACTCTCTGAGACGTCTAGTCTGGCGAGTATATCGCTGTCGAGCTTGGTCCTCCGAGACAGCTTCGGGTCTTGCCCCAACGATGTTCCTCGGCGTCTTGTGCTCTCGAGTCTCTGGCTTGAGTGCAGCGTCATCCTGGGTTGTCGAGCAAAGCCAGAAAGGGCGATACAGAGAAGTTCCGGCCGTACCTGACTGGGAATAAGTTCCGCCCACGACATTCACGACGCACTAGGTCAGGTCCCGGAGATCGCATTTTGGACGCTTTCGTTTGATCGAGACACCAGTGAGACAGAGAGCAGAGCATACGCGAACAAGAGACGTCGCCGAAAGAGGGTAATTCTATATTGTCCTCCTCGACGCGCCCGGCTCACGTTCGCAGTTTCGAGCCTTGACGTTGCATTGGCCGGCCGCGCGGAGCCCCGCACGGGAGGAAACAGCTTCCGAAGGTCCTGCACGGCTGCAATACCGGTGATAAGATCCAAAATACCACCGACTGGCTGAGTCTGACTGCAGTAGAATCCGGACTCGGAGGAGTGATGAGGGTCGGGAGCAGTCTTGACTTTCCGCCTCACGCCTCGTCAGCATGATGATCACAAATGTCATCCCGCTGACCTCAGATCATCGATGTGACTCTACGTGACTCTACGTGACTCAACGTTACTCGCTCCTTTCCCTCTCTCCACCATGCCCAACGCCTCTTGCCTCTTGCTTCCTGAGCCCATATCTGATATCAATGACCGCTTCCCCTGTCCAAGCAAGACCCACCACCAGAGCGCCACACCTGCACCTCAAGCTGGCAAGGACGCCTCGATGGGCGCTTGACTTCAAGTATGTTGGTGTGTCGTCCCAGTTGCTCAAGACCTGCTTTTAACACTCCCTTACCAGTGCGACCATCTTGCTGCCCACGCAGATGGTAAGAATCTTGCATGTCTTCACCTGTCGCTCGCCAACCTCGCCAAGCACTCAGCCTCGCCAATCTGCTCCTCCTCGCCACTCTGATCCTCCTCGCCACTCTGATCCTCCTCGCCATTCTGATTCTCCTTGCCCGCTCGCCCATGTCCCATGTGGCCCGACAGGCCACCTTGTTTCAACTCGTCAACTACCTTACACCTGCATATATTGATTTGTATGATTGTACTCCTCTTGTCAATACCAGTCTCCTTCGCGGCCCATTGCATACCAATAACATTTCGAGCACAAATATGAATGTGGCGATTGTGTTCGCTGGCAACGGCAGCATCAGTGCGAGTTTGGCTACTACCATACCCTTCCTTGCCTGCAACAACTCCCTGTTCTTTCACACTTCCAAGTAATCGTTAACACTATATATTCACTGCAATAAACTAGTGAAAAGAGTGCCACCATCGGCGACTCGAACTCAGGCTCAAAGCGTCAGCGACATGACTGAGATCATAGTAAGCATCTTCACGTTGATCTTTTGAGGGAGGCGGATTTCACGCTACTGGTCGGGAGCCAACGTGGTCACGCCGGTCATTGGCAACATGATCCGATGATCGCCGAAAGAGCTTGCCCTTGCCCTTATTCTCGTTATAACTGGTCTGCAGCTGGGATGCAGCGCGAGTACGTCAACGTCCATTCAGACCACGAAACGATTACTTATGAGCGGTAACAGGCTACAGCATCCACTGGAGCGCGGTCTGCTGAACGTTCTGCTGAACGTTGCCAGTGCGGTGTCAAGCTCTGCTGCGTTCCTCTTCAGAACGACCTCATGTACAAGAAGCTCTTGCTAAAAGCGAAAAAAAGCTGATTCGTTCCGAGCCCTGTGCAACTCAATTCGACAACGCATACAGCCTAGCGCACGTCCCTCTAGGTCTTGTTTTTGGGTTCTTCTTCATGCCACACCACCCGTACCCGCTCGGCGTCGCGGCAAGCAAAACGCTGATGTGATGAAACCATTCCGTTCGACATGGCTCTTGCGATGGCAGGCCCTGGAGACGCAAGATTTCATTCTGTTCACCGCTCCGATTCTGTTGTGTCGACGTCGCTCTCTCAAGTTCAAGCTCGGTTTGAATCCGTCCTTTTCTCGTCTTTTGTCTTCAAGCTTTGTCCCAAGCGAATTACCAATGCGGCATCCTTTCGGTGCGTAGGTGCTTCGCCTACAACGCCGTGGTGTTCTGTTTCTAGCCAGCTGGTCCAGCTGGCACAGATATCGTGCCCCTTCAGCTACCTCGCTGTGTCGAAGAGGAGCGGTCTCGACGGCGACCCTCGATACGAATCCAGCCAGCTTGCCGGTAGTCTCATGCCCTGCAACCAAGCATTGCGTAACAGGGACGGCAACCTCAACCCCATATTGTGTTGTCCTTTACTCGTTGATCGCCCCAAGATTGGCAGACCTATGGAGCGGGAGCGGAGTCCGAACTCGAACTTCTGGTTGCTTCTTGCCTATCTTGAACGCCGTGCCCAGGGAAACCTCTCCCGAAGCGAGTTTCCGGAATCCAATCCAATCCGGTGTGTACACGTGCGGATAGGCGAATGAGATTCCGTCGCGGGGAACACTGCTTCCATTCAAATCTTCGGGCACCATCCAGCCGGGTTTGGATAGCCCGTTCTCGAGCATTCTGACTGACGGGGGACTGACGGGGATCGCAGAACTTCGCAGCTGCAGGCAGCTGCTGTCTTGTGCCTCACCGCTAGCAACCTTCTATCATTCCTTCGGCAAGAAAATATCGATTGAAATCCGAGCAGATAAGCGTTTAAGGCCAGCAGGACTAGACTTGCGCCCCAAAGCCGATAACTGACCTCACCCCACCCCCCTAGTCGCCGCTTGTTCCATCTCCGAACGTGCAAAACGTGTAATTGCAAGCAGGCCGCAACGCAATGCCCACAGTCCCATCGGGGGTTGTTGTACAGTAAACTTTCCTACGTCGGCGGGACGACGAATTCCACCGTGCTGGCTTTTCACGGAACGATAGGTATTCAATCTTGAGGAGGAGATGAAAAAAATTCACAGGCATAGCAGGTGAATGAAAGCGAGCCAACAACATGCAGCTGAATTCTTTTCCCAGTGTCTACAGAGACAATATAATCGCAAGCAACATATGTGCGCGGTTTGACAAAATGGTAAAACTCAGGTACTTCAAGTCCTACTCGACGGATTTCCCCGCGCGAGTAAACTACTAAGAACACGCGGTCGTGGACAGCTGGCAGCTGGTCGCTGGCAGGCAATGTGTGACATAATTCTGTACTCGCGACATCACGGGATGCCAAAGCGAAGGCCGTCGGCGACGTCGACGCAATATTGTGGCGGCCTTTTTAGTTTAGAGTTTTCGCGGCCAAGTTCTTCCAGTCGCGACCGCCGTAACTTACAACGTTGAGTCATTTCAGCTTCATTTCCCTCTTGCTTCCAACCCTGACTCTGGGCATCTCAAAACCCCCAGCTCATTTCGGATGCCTCCTCTCATCCTCCATGTCCCATCCATCCAACTGCCGCTGCTCTACCTGCCATCTCTCCGCTAAACTCTTCCCGAGGACGCCCAGTGACCGCATAATTCTGCCTGCCCCTGGCTGTACGTATCTACTCTCTCCTCCTTTCGCGCTGTCATTATGTTCATTGATGCGGCGGATTATAGTGGGTGGGCGTGATACAGACCGCGACCGAGCACGCGTGGCCCCCCCTCGGCCAAAGTCGACCGCACCAGACCAGTACCGTCCCTATCAAGCCAGCCGCCTCCGCCAATGCAAGCCCCATACCGTCCTTCATCTTCACATCACGCGCGTGCGTGGACCCATCCTTGCGTTTCCTTTCTTTGACTGACTGACATCATTACGACTTAGCTCCATCCGAATGCCAATGACTGGCTCACCGCCCCCAAAACATCCACGCACTCCTTCCCAACCTGTTTGATGCTCTTACCAGCACCGCGACCTGGTCCGTCCCCCTACACGTTTGCTCCGCCGGAGCCGCCCCGCCTCAGCAATGTGCCACCCAGCTCGCCTCGCGCCTCTGCTGGCGCGCCAACCCACAGCTCAAGTGGGTCCAAAAGAGAAGGAACGTGTCAGCCATTTTGCCCCTGCATCGCAGCATCAGGGCACAAGCTTTAGACAGTATGTTCCCGAGGGTGGTTACAAGGCCGAGTCGCGTCCTAAGACTCCTGGACCCAGCTAAATATAACTTTTATCGATTATCTGCTCTCACCCCGCCCGACTAAAAGTAGAAGACGGGCTAGATTTACCTATTTTTTATTTATGATAGAGTGTCCAATGCAGTTGCCTTTGTATTCCGCACGGGCTGGCTCAGAAATGGAGATACCTCGAATGAGTCTGACGACTAATTAGAACCAATTAGAACAACCCGAAACCGCATCATGATTAGAAAGCAAGCGTGATCGTGAAGACGGCAAGGAAACTTTCCCTGTAGAAATACTAGAATTAAATATTGCTCGTTTTTCTGGGCCCAGAGACTTCGTAAGAGAATAAATGACGCGGCGGCGCTCGCTCAGCACTGAGTAATTTTGAACATAAATTGGGTCGATGATCACATGATGTTTGGTTGAATTAGTAATACCACCGTTCAGTTCAGTTCGTGAAAGGCTCAGGAAAATCAAGTCGGTTGTACATCTTCTGCGCGTCGCGAAGACACTCGAATTTTCCAGGCGCCGGGCCGGAAAAGGATTCACGGGCTTGTCGTTTGCACCCTTAGTATTAACTATTTAGTTCCACAGTCTAAACTTGGACGCTAAATACCATTCACGTTAATCCTGTCTCTTTCGGAGAAACACCTTCCCCTTTGAGTTCGGAGACGCCCTAATACCAAATACCTCGTCTGTCGGACGATAACCCTCTACCTCGGCTTTGATATCGTATTCGAGGACCAAGTGCGCGAGCATGGCTTTCAGCTCCGTTGCAGCGAAGAAACGGCCCTATATCGCACGTTCAGTCAGGCCCTCAGTCAATGGCAAATGCTTGAACGCACCGGACAGGCATGCTTGCCGGTCCCCAAATGCAAGGTGCTCTGGGGCGGTGGTAATCATCTGCTTCCCGAAAACGTGTTTGTTAGAGTCAAAGTCCTCGCGTGCCAGCTGCGCCTCGCGTTCCTTGGCGAAACGGAACCCGTCGAATTGGTCTGGGTTGTCGTAGTTCGCTGAGTAATTAAACTCAGCGGCGATGAAAGAGGGAGGTTATTATGGCCGTACACACCAGGATCGTAGTGCGCTGGCTTCGACGCCGCACAGACATATGCACCATATGGGAGGAATGTCCCCGTCCGAAAGCCTCAACCCCTCCTTCGACACAACGCGCCGATTCATACTACAGGACCAATCCCGTTCAACCGCTGGGACTCGCGGAGGAAGCTATCGATTTTGTGCATGCTGTTCAGCGCGGCCTTGCTCCAACCCTCTTCGGCGACAACACGTTCGGCCTCTTCGCGCATGGGGAGGAAGTACTGTTCGCGGGGATGGGCAGCGAGCGTGGTAGAGCGTGTGGCTAAAGGCCTGTGATGGGTGAGCAGAGGAAAGCGCGAGCGAGGAAGCGCACCATGGAAGACGTGTGAATGGGCTGCCATATTGACCACAAGGATGCGCTGGACGATGCCGGCCACGGTGCGGCTGTCGGAGGGTGCCATCTCCAGGAGCCACGAGATGAGATCGTTCTGCCATCCGAAAGCATCAGATGAAGTGTGGGCAGACAAGAAGAACACACAGGTTTTCCCATCCCAGTCTGGCCCCAATGCGTCCCTCCTTCTGTATGCGCTCAGTGACGAGGGGTCCAAGTAGCCGCATTGCAGTGGCGAAGCTTCGTTTCTTTTCCGTTAAAAATGGGCCGATGATTCTGTTTATCATTGTCAGGGAAGGTATGTAGGACCAGCAGAAACGACTTACGGACGCAGGAACTTGGGGAGCAGACTAATCTTGTTTGCGCTCGTCATGACGCCGATAGTGTAGGCGACGTTGTTGTCGAGGTATTCCTTATTGCGGCCTAATCCACAGGAAGTTTAGCATAAACATCGAGCAGCGGGTAGGATGAATGCGACGTACAGAGTGGCAACCCGATAAACAGCCTGTTACTCACCCTCGCCACGATGTCCATGATCGTAGGGCCGCACATGGAACAGCTTCCACTCCGAGCCCTCCACATTGAATACATCCTTGAAAAGAACCAACAATCTCATCGCGCACGTCAGGGAAGCGGGCGTGGAGGTTGCGTGGTCAGAGTGGTGCGGACGACGTTGAGGTGGAACCGATTGTCGACGAGTTCATGGCCCATCGTTAACCGCACTGCCATATGTTAAAGCGTTGTTTCGCGACAACCGGAGAGCTCGTACATTGAGTGGTCTGCAGACGAATTCATGAACAGGATCAAGTATAACACGGCGGCTTACCTCTTCAACGCCGGCCTGGAACGATAACACTTCCTCCGACACATTGCCTACCTCCTTCACGAGCTTTGTCCCACAGACGACATACTGCCAGTAGTAAAACCTCGACACGCGGAAGACGCCGTTCGGGTATAAGTCGTAGCCATTTGTATGAGGTCTGATGCATGAGAAAGAAACTTGAAGGCGTCCTTATAGTTTGCGAACAGCCCGGTCGATTCGCCGTGGACGATTGGGATCTTGGCTTCCTATGGACATTACTGTCGGTGAGGAAGTCAAGGGCGACGAGAGCGTACTTACCTCGCGATTTTTGGTCGCCTTTTGCAGCACGGCGAGAGTGACGACGGCCACAGCACCGTAAAGAAGAAGGGCCTGGGGGTCGTTCATTTGAGGGGGCGATCTCAGGCAACAGCCAGGCTGCATTTAAAGGTCGACATGGGGCTGCTTCTCATGGAGCGACAACTCGGACTTCCATCAGGAAGCGCCGTGTGTGGCGACGTATATTGCGGAAAGAAAAAACCTCTTGTTCATGCCTCAGAACGCGGGCTGTCGGTGGGGAAAACTGCGCATACGGTGCGGAGGGAAAATGTGTGCTGAAGCCAGGGTGTGGTGGGTCAGAGGAAGAAAGACCGACGAGCCACTTAGTAAGCAGGATGCTGTCAACGGGCCGACGGTGCCGACGACACACAAAGTGATGGTCATTACCGCCAAGTTGGGAGGTTTCTTCATGAGCGCATTTGAAGCAGCAAATATTTGGATCATTTGGATCGTTTGCCTCAACGCTGTCCTCAGAATGGCTTGAGGTGGGGCAGTGGCATTGACAGTTGTCCCTGCTGGCGAGCAATTTGTCTCGTTTTTTTCTCTCTCTTTTTTTCTTCTTCTTTCTGACTCTGGTCATCTTGCAAGCTTGACCCTTGGGTGGAAGAAGGGAAGGCGAGACGGCGATATTCAGACTCAAACTCAGTACGGCCCTCAATGGTCGGAGGGCTAGTCGAGTGTATGCTCTGACTTGGATTTGAGATCGGCGCCAGTGTTGGTTCTGAAAAATCTAGGTACCTCAGGCTGTCCATCGTGTTTTACTAGTAACAAGTACTTAGCAGCTACTGAAGTAAAGTGCATGGTAAAACAGACTAGGCAGGAGCGAGCTATGGAAGGGCGAGCAAGGGCAGAATGTGGCGGGACTAAAGAGCGGCGTGACCGCCGACGTGACTAACCAGACTCAACACCATGTGATCATCGGTTCCAATAATGGGCCTGATGCTCAAAATTTCCTCAGTGCTAATCAGTACTAAGGAATCGGCGAGCAGAGGACGAGTGATATTTAATTTTACATGCAATTTTTTTTGGCAAAGCCTGAGGCTCTTGAAATCAAGTTGGCCAACACCCACTGCGTTCCGGCCCCGGGTGACCGAAGGCTTCGTCCACGTAATGCTACCTCATGTTATCTCAGGTTACATCAGGCTGTGTGAGTAGCCGAGCTTCGGCAACGCATGTAGCCGTAACGTTGCATGAGGCCTTCGGATATGTAATGCTACCTCACGCTGCCCGCGCAGCCTGACCTCAGGCTCTGTGCGCAGCCTGAAGGTGGCCTAACCCGACCCAAGGTTCCCCGACGCCGACCACAACACATCAGGCAACCGTCAGTTAAACTTTTTCTGCTCTCACGCGCCGTCCTGGCCCTCCCGCCTCTTATTTCTTCTCCTCCCGCTCACTTTTCTGTCCTTGTGTGCGCCGCCGCGGTCATGACTGCGTGCGGCCGCTCTTCTCAACGACTCATCCGGGTCATCCCACTGTCCTTACGCCACTGAACAAGCGAGCAGCGAGCGAGGGACTGACGAGCGATCGGACATTTGTCAAGATGCCGGTGGGAAAACACCCACGCTCACTGGCATCAGCCACGTCGTCAAACAAGCACAAATACACTGGCGGCCTACTACTGTACTATTTCGACCAAGTGTTCATCAATTTGGGATTTTTTGACGTCCGGGATGCCCGATAAATTTTCTTTTGATTTATCGCGATTTTTGCGCACATCAAAAAATCCTGGCGTCACCCGTCACCTGAACACTTAGTCGAAATACTACAGTACTACAAGGGCAGGTACTGTACGGCTACGTTGGGCTAGCTCAGGCTACACCACGCAGCCTGAGCTAGCCGAGAGGCGCAGCCGAAGCCCTCAGGTTACGTTCGGTTACCTCAGGCAACCCGCATAACCGAACCCCTTCGGCTACCCAGGGCCGGAACGCAGTGGCACCGCGATTGTACGTAGATGTTCATTATTACTTTGCTCTATAACGGTGGGCTGCGGACTTGACCACGAGCATGGCTTTCCGATGCGTCCCCGAGTCTATCGCGGAGTATGCTTTCGGCAACAACAAGTCTTCAAGTTGTCTTCTGCACGTTCAAGTTGCAAAGACACTCCACTCCGCAGGCACCCAGCTGGATTGCTTGCACGGGAGGCACAAAGGTTCAAGGACTTGTTGGTTGTACAACTCGTATCTAGTTGAACACTTTGAACGCTAGATACTATTCGCATACTTCTCAATCCACACTAATCCTGTCTCTTCCGGAGAAACACCTTCCCCTTTGAGTTCGGATACGCCCTTACTCCAAAGACCTCGTCTGGCGGACGCACACCCTCCACCTCGGCTTTGATATCGTATTCGAGGACCAAGTGCGCGAGCATGGCTTTCAGCTCCGTCACGGCGAAGAAACGGCCCTATACCGCACGCTCAGTCAGTCAGGTCCGCGGGTAGCGTCAAGTACTTGAACGCACCGGACATGCATGCTTGCCCGTTCCAAATGCAAGATGTTCTGGGGCGGTGGTAATCATCTGCCTCCCGAAAACGTGTTCCTTAGGGTCAAAGTCCTCGCGCGCCAGCTGCGCCTCGCGTTCCTTGGCGAAACGGAACCCGTCGAATTGGTCCGGGTTTTCGTAGTTGGCTGATTAAATTACGGTTAGCGCCGATGGGAAGTCTGTTATGGCAGCAGCGGCACATACCAGGATCGTACTGTGCAGGCTTCGACGCACAACAGAGAAGTGAGCCATACGGGAGGAACGTCCCGTCTGCAAGCCTGAACCCCTCCTTCGCTACAACGCGCCGATGCATCACTACAGGACCGATCCCGTTCAACCGCTGGGTCTCGCGGAGGAAGCTGTCGATTTTGTGCATGCTGTTCAGCGCGGCCTTGCTCCAACCCTCCTCGGCGACGACACGTTCAGCCTCCTCGCGCATGGGGAGGAGGTACTGTTCGCGGGGATAGGCGGCGAGCGTGTAGAGCGCGTGGCTAAACGCCTGCGAGTCTGGGTGAGCAGAGGAAAGTACGACTGAGGAAGCGCACCATGGAAGTGGTGTGGATGGCTGCCATGTTGACCAAAAGGATGCGTCGGACCATGCTGGATACGCTGCGGCGTCGGCGGGTGCCATCGCCAGGAGCCATGAGATGAGGTCGTTCTGCACCCGCCATCCGGAATTGTGAGATGGAAATTTTCACTCAGATCGGAAGAAAAACTCACAGGCTTCCCATCCCAGTCTGGCCCCAAAAGTTCCTCCTTCTGGATGCGCTCAGCAACCACCGGTCCAAGTAGCCGCATTGCGGTGGTAAGGCTCTGGTTCCTTCGCGTTAAAAATGGGCCGATGATTCTGTTTGTTACTGTCATTCAAGGCATGTACGAGCGGCACAGACGACTTACGGACGCAGGAACTTGGGGAGCAGACCGATCTTATTCGCGCCCATCATGACGCCGATCGTGTACGCGACGCTGTTGTCGAGTAATTCTTGATTGCGGCCTAATACAGATGGAAGATTAGCATACATCGAGCAACAGGTAAGATAAATGAACGTACAGAGCGGCAACCCGATGAACAGCCTGTTACTCACCCTCGCCACGATGTCCATCATCGTAGGCGGCACATGGATCAGCTTCCACTCCGATCCCTCCGCGTTGAATATGTCCTTGAAAGCACAAACAATCTCATCGCGCACGTCTGGGAAGCGGGCGTGGAGGTTGCGTGTCAGGGTGGCGCGAACAACTTTGAGGTGGAACGGGTTGTCGTGGAGGTCATGGCCTATCGTTATCCGTGCTGCCACATTGTCAGAAGAGTTTTGCGCCGCAAACCGGCAGATTATACTTTGAAGAGTCTACAGACGACATTCATAAACAGGATCAAGTATAGCGCAGCGACTTACCTCTTCGACGCCCTCGTGAAACGATAACACTTCCTCCGACACATTGCCTACCTCCTTCACGAGCTGAGGCCCACACACGACATACTGCCAGTAGTAAAACCTCGACACGCGGAAGACGCCGTTCGGGTATAAGTCGTAGCCATGTTGTATGAGGTCTGATGCATGAGAAAGAAACTTGAAGGCGTCCTTGTAGTTTGCGAACAGCCCGGTCGAGCCGCCGGAGAGGATGGGGATCTTGTCTGCCTATGAACACCACTGTCAGCGAGAGGCTAAGGGCTACGAGAGCGTACTGACCTCGCGATTTCTGGTCGCCTTATACAGCAGCGCGAGAGTAACGAAGGCCACGGCACCGTAAAGGAGAACGTCGTTCATTTGGGTGGGAGGTAGCGGTCAGAAGGGAGGCTGTATTTAAAGGTCGATATGGAGGATGCTTCTGGCGTCTGCCTCTTCAATGGAGCCGCCATTTCCATCAAGAACTGCCGTGAGTGGGAGGTTATTGCGGAAAGGAAACATTGTTCACAACTCATAACGCGGGATGGCGGTGGAAAATAATGGCATGTGGGTGG